>RYFJ01002855.1:0-39830 GCA_003991445.1 Oryza meyeriana var. granulata | reverse complement strand
GCTTATAACTCCTTTTGGATAGGGTAAGCCATGGGGTCACAGCCGAACCTCTGCTTTAATGCAAGGTTTGGGTATTGTTTCGTTTTTCCAAGTCAGAGAAGATACATGCAAGCGATGTCGGAGTTTCTCATGCGCTGGTCAACCTGAGGAGGGGAAGCAGTTGCAACATACCTATTCGGGTACATGGTGGCAACCAGTTTGTCAGACGTAAGTCGGAAAGGTTGCGAAAAGGATTTTCTCTGGCTTGATTGCCGGTTTCCAACACCAAAACTCATCCTGGAAACATGCGATGGATTGATACTTCTAGAGATGCTGATAGGTGGCTCAGGCCGCTTTATTTGGGTACAGCCACCACGAATTGAGTTCCTGGTAGCATGCTCATGTGGGCCGCCGAGGCTGAAGTTTGAAATTATGGTGTGCTACACCGGGAGCCGATGGAGGTAAAAGATTGCTTCATGAGAGCCCTTATTGCTAACTTATTTTGGGTTATTCTTTTATGCGCGTCCTGAGGATAATCCTACACAGGATCAAAAGCTGGGTCTTTCTTGATTGAGTACAGGTATCTCTTCTCGAGTACACTAACCACTAATGGATTTTATTTTCCAACTAAGTTGGTATCGGCTATATCGCGTCCGACCGTTGCATGAGCACATTACTACCCAGCCAACATGACCTGAAGGAGTTAACTTTCCGGTAGTGCCACTTTCGGGAGAGGACTATAAAGATTCTATTCCGCTGAAATGATGCCGGAAGGTCTAAACTTCCGAATGGGACGCACTTCGGGAAGACTATAACATACCTTTTTCCGGGCTGACATGATGCCGACGAGTCCTAATTAGTTCGAGTAGTATACTCTCGGGAAAGACTTAGACCCCTTTTGGCAGCTTGACATGACGCTGGAAGAGTTCCCTTACGAGTGCATCTACTCGGCAAGACTATAAACGCACATTCGACTGACAATGTCGAGAGTACTATATTACGAGTAGTTTCCTATCGCCAGATTATAATCATATTCCGGTTGACATGATACGAAGAGTTCTCATGTCCAGTAGTAATCACTCGGGAAAGACTAGAGTTAAATTTTGACTTCATGTTAATGTTTTCACAATTAGCACAATTCGGGCTTACACCCTAATAGGTGCGCCTATCTCGGCGCACTATTCACATCTAATCGAACTTTTCATAGCCTGCTGCGATTAGCTACAATGAAGCAGGACTCGGGAAAAGCGCACTCAGACAAAGAGTACTCGGAGCAATGCATCGGGAGACTTTTCACGTGGGATGAGCCACGTCGGCATCAGCCTGGTGACTCAACTATGAGGGGTCGGGGGTACTGTGGGTGCTCGATGGGCCCGGGTACTCTGACAAGCATATGGGCCCCTGGATAGAGGTGGCCTTAGCCTTGTAATTTAGAGAATGCTAGATTACGGAGACTTCGCCTTGGTTTAAGAAATGATATCAGTTAGTCGGGTTTAACGTTATTCGCTAAGGGGAAGATCTCCTAGTGTAATCCGGATGGGGATCCTACTTGTACTTGTCCCCAGTATATAAGGGGAGGCAGGGCGCCCCATGAGGGCAAGAAGAGCTATAGAAGCAAACGGGCCATCAGTTCATAGCTACACCGTTATCTCAAAGGAAATACATCAAACTGGAACGTAGGGGTATTCTCATGAGGAGGCTGAACCAGTTAAAATTTCTTGTGTTCTTGCAGTCACCGAGTTTCTCGCCGAGTTTAGCCCATATATTATTGCTGGTGTACACCATCGACAAGTCCAGACTGGGCCAAAGATATGGTTCCTACAGTAGGCTGCTCCATGTGGCTGCCGCAGGCTGAAGTTTTGAAATTATAGTGGCTGGTGTGCTCACAGGAGGATGAGGTTAAATAGATATGCACTTCAATGAGAGCCTTTATTGCTAAACATATATGTTTTTTGGATATCTGTTTTTATTCACCAGGTCTCGAGGATAACATCCTCATAAGGATCGCAAGCTGGGTCTTCATTAAAATTGGAGATGCAGGTATCTTTCTCGAGTACACCTAACCACGCCATGGATTTATTTTCAAAAGTGGTACTCGGCCTACATGCGTGGCCATCAGTTGCATGAGCAACATTTTACCTGCTGACATGATGCGGAAGAGTCTAACTTTCGACTAGTGCACTACTCGGAGAGAGACTATAAATATTTTTTCCCCTCGCTGACATGATGCGGAGGAGTCTAACTTTCGAGTGGACGCCAACTCGAAAAGACTATAACCCCTTTTTCCAGCTGACATGACGCTCGAAAGTCCCATGATACGAGTAGCATCCTACTCGGCAAGACTATAAACTCATATTCCGACTGACATGAAGTCGAAGAGTCCTACATACGAGTAGTCTTCTACTCGGCAAGACATATAAACTTTACTCCGGTTGTGACATGATACCGAAGAGTAAAGTCAAGTACCAGTAGTAATCTACTCGGGAAAGACTTCCAGGTTAAAGATCTTTAGGCTTTATGTTTAATTGTCTTCACAAATTAAGCAAAAGTCGGGGGGCTACAACCTAATAGGGTTTTCGCCTATTTGGGCACATGTTCATATTTTACATGAAGCCTTCATAGCCTCGCTGCAGCTGACAGAAGCGAGGGACTCGGGAGGAAAGACTTACTCGGACAAAGAGTACTCGGGGGCACCGCACTCGGGCAACCTTCAACGTGGAGACGGAGCACTCGGCATCAGCTGTGACTCAACTATGAAGGTTCAAGGGGGCTACTGGGGAGGCCATGGGCCCTGGGGGTACCTCAATCAGTACATGAGCACTCAGATAGAGGATGGGCTGGACCATGTAATTAGAGATAAGATAGCACCCGGTAGGCAGGCTGTACATTGTAAATAAGGAAACATGAGTCTTAGTCGGATAGGATTTTCTATCTCTAAGAAGGAAATCCCTTGGTTCGTATCCAATGGGGATCCTTATCATGTACCCTGCCCCCTAGTATATAAAGGGAGGCAGGGGGCGCCCCTCAGGGCAAGCACAAAAAAAGCAACCAGATCATCGATCTAACATACACCTCAGAGGAATAACACCTCAACTGGACGTAGGGTATTACCCTCACCTTGAGGGCCTAAACCAGTTATAATTCTCTTGTGTTCCTCTGCAGTCCACCCGAATTCACCCTCGGCCGAGTAGCCCCATAGTTCTATTGCCGGGTGCAAAGCATCGACGCCTCCTTCGGGCTGCGATCCCTCTCTGTTCGGGTTTAACTCCGCTTCGAGGTCTGCCCACACATAGATAGGCCAAGAGCTAATGTGCAGTCATGACGCAACTGGGGCAGATCGGGGAACAACGTAGCTGGACGAATACATCAACGGTCCGGTCAGGAAGATATACTCGGGGATCTTACCTCTGATCTTTCCGGCTAGGGCCCATGTCTCCGCCTTGAGTTGATCGGCGCCACTCTTCAACCAGGCCTCCCTCCCAGCATGACGCTCCTCCATCTCGGCTTTCAATGCCCAGAGCTGCTCCAATTCTGCGACGGTGTGGGAGCTACTCGACCCAAGATTCCGTTCATCGCTCAGTGCGGGTCGGACAAGCTTCTTGCTCAGGATAAAAGACGGATCAGGGGACGCGAGTCAAACATCAAAACAAGAAGATTGCCAAAGCTCTACTACAAGAATCATACATGACCCCTTGAGACCGCTGAATGGTGGCGCGAAGCCAGGCTTTCGCGCTCTCTCCTTGCAACGACTTTCATCGATGAGTGAAGCTTTTTTGCAGTACCGTCGTGAGCTGTCATGTGAAGGTTCAGGGGGGGCATCACACGTGAGGAGCTTCGCATCCGAGGCAGATGTGGGGATCTCTAGCAGCCGGCGGCAACGGCGACGGATGACGGCGATAACCACAAGCGGCGATGGGGTCTTGGCCTCAGCACCACTGTCCCCCGCGACCTCCGGGACTGGCTTAGGGGCTCCGTCCGTGGCTTCCGCGATGAGCGGTGCCTCGGGGGCTGGGGCCTCAGTCTCAGCAGCCACCTCCCGGTCGGGTGGACGGTAGCGGCTCTGTAGTTGGGGCCACCATCGGTCTCCTTCCACGACCAAGCTAGCCGCCGGCTCAACAGGTGTGTCCGCGGCCGCTGGCTCGGCTGGGGCAGGCTCATCAAGTGGAGCGGTCGGGTCGACCTCCTTGAGATCTATATCGGCCCGCTTCCTGCACGACGAAACAAGACATCACGACATTGCTTCAACACACAAAGACTTCAGAAGACCTGGAGCAGCGCACCTCTTAGAGAACTTCAGCTTCTTGCCGGGCGACCTGCTCCCCGGCGGAGCGCTAGCTCCGGCAGTCGGCCCGGTGGGCGTCACAGTCGGCGGTGGCGTATCAACCCGAGTCGGTCCCGACTCCGGTTATGGTCGCTCGGGCGCCTCCGCCCCTGGCGGCGTCTGCTCTAGCCGGCCCCACGCTGGCGCCACGGCCGGGCTTGACAACGTCGGGCTCAAACCCGCAGGTCTCAACCTGGGACTTGACCGCGTGGGCGTTGCCGCAGCGGCGTCCTTTATTTTCAAGCCTCCGCTCAGGGCGCGCGCCGTCATGGCCCCCTCGCCCCGATATAAAATCGGCTTCTTCCCCGCTCTCTTGGAGTCGGGATGGGCAGCAGAGGGACTCCTCGGCCTCTTCTTCGACGCGACGGCCGACAATGGACGGGAGTCTTCATCAAATTCTTCATGCCACTATAAGTGAGTCAACCAAATGCGTCACGCTATGCTGAACAACTACGGTTCCACGGGCATTCATCACAGAAGAAGGTTAAAGGTTACCTTGGTCCGAGGCCGAATGAAGCTATAAGCCGCAACCCGGCGCTTATCGTCCTCGGTCGCGATCACCCCTTCGGAGAAGTAGCCGAACAGGGTCACGGTCACTTCCCTCTTGTCCGCCGACTTGTTACTCACTCGGTCAGGATCATTTTTGCCTTTGAAGGCCCAGCCGAATGAGCTCCTAAGCTTCAGCGGCTGAATGCGCCTTGTCAGAAAGCGACGAGCCACCCAAGGACTTGTCAAGCCGGCCCTCTTGAGGTCATCTATCTTCGACAATAATAGATGTGCCTGGCCCATTTCTTCAAAGGTCGGTTCTGCTAACCAGTTTGGCAACACCGTCGGCGGCATACCCGTAAACGGGCGCAAGGAAGGAGCCAGATAGGCGCAATAAAACCACTCCTTGTGCCAGCCCTTCAGAGAAGATTTCAAGGGCAAATCGAGATACGTTTTCTTCCCGTCGCTCCTCAGTTGAAGACCGGCCCCTCCAATCACATTGATATTGCTCTTAGAGGGTTAAGGCTTGATATGGAACAGATGTCGGAAGAGGATGAAATGGGGTTCAACACCCAGAAAAGCACTCGCAAAGGGTAACAAATATAGAGATCTGAAGAATGGAGTTGGGGTTCAGATGCACCAACTCCAGCCCATAGAAATCAAGGATGCGGCGGAAGAAATCAGAAGACGGAAGGCACAAGCCTCGATCGAAAAAGGAGGCGAAAACTACCGTTTCTCCAGGTCGGGGATTTGGGCTCGACTCATCCCTGGCCGACCGCCAGCGAATCACTTCTTGGCTGGGCAACTTCAGCTCGCTTTCTAGCCGCTTCAGCTTCACCGAGCCGCAATCTGAAATCAGCCAAGAACCCCCCGGCGCACCCGCAATATCCGACGCCTTCAGCATGACTGGAGGCGATGAGATTTGGGAAAAAACGAATCGGGAGCTTGGAGCAAACGAGGAAGATTGAAATCGCCCGAGTTCGGGTGGGGAATAGCAGCAGCTAACCCTAGCCGGGCGGGAGGCGAAAAGTTGGGCGCGAAGGTGGAAGACGAAGAGATTGGCTGATTTGGGGAAGACGACGGAATCTTTTTCTCTCTCCCCATCTTTTTATAGAGCCGATGCTGACTAGATGGGCTTGGGCCTACACAATCAGCACTGGGCCACCAAGATATGAGTTCCTACAGTAGCATGCTCCATGTGGGCCGCTTGCGGGCTGAGTTGAAATTATAGTGCTGGTGCTACTAACAGGAGCCGATGAGGTAAACAGATATGCTTCTTGAAAGCCTTATTGCTAAACATATATGTTTGGATGTCTGTTTTATTCACCAGGTCTCGAGGATATATCCTTACAAGGATCACAAGCTGGTCTTCATTAAAATTGGAGATACAGATATCTTTCTCGGGTACACCTAACCACGCCGTGGATTTATTTTCATAAAGTGGTATTCGGCCTACATGCGTGGCCATCAGTTGCCATGAGCAACATTTTACCCGCTGACATGATGCGGAAGAGTCTAACTTTCGAGTAGTGCACTACTCGGGAGAGACTATAAATATCTTTTCCCGCTGACATGATGCGGAGGAGTCTAATTTTTGAGTGGGACGCCACTCGGAAAAGACTATAAACCCCCTTTTTCCAGCTGACATGACGCTGAAGAGTCCCATATACGAGTAGCATTGTACTCGGCAAGACTACAAACACATATTCCGATTGACATGAAGTCGAAGAGTCCTACATACGAGTAGTCTCCTACTCGGCAAGACTATAAACTTTATTCCGGTTGACATGATACCGAAGAGTCGTACATACCAGTAGTAATCTACTCGGGAAAGACTTCTAGGTTAAAGATCTTTGACTTTATGTTTAATTGTCTTCACAATTAAGCACAAAGTCGGGGGCTACACCTAATAGGTGCGCCTATTCGACGCACACTATTCATATATCTACATGAAGCCCTTCATAGCCTCGCTGCCAGCTGACATGAAGCAGGACTCGGGAGAAGACTTACTCGGACAAAGAGTACTCGGGAGCACTGCACTCGGGCAACCTTCACCGTGGAGGACGAGCACTCGGCATTAGCTGTGACTCAACTATGAAGGTCTCAGGGGCTACTGTGGAGGCCATGGGCCCTGGGTACCTCATTACTAGTACATGGGCCACTCGGATAGAGGATGGGCCGAACCATGTAATTAGAGATAAGAAAGCACCTGGCAGGCTGTACCTTGTATAATAAGGAAACATAGTCTTAGTCGGATAGGACTCTATCTCTAAGAAGGAAATCTCTTGGTCGTATCCGACTGGGATCCTTATCATGTACCCCTATCCCCTAGTATATAAAGGGAGGCAGGGCGCCCCTCAGGGCAAGCACAACAAGAACAACTAGATCATCAATCTACATACACCTCAGAGAAATAACACCTCAATTGGACGTAGGGTATTACCTCACCTTGAGGGCCTGAACCAGTATAATTCTCTTGTGTTCCTCTGCAGTCCACCGAATTCACCCTCACCGAGTAGCCCCATAGTTCTATTGCCGGTGCAAAGCATCGACAATATGTTGCTCGACAAAGATTCCAGTCGGAACTGCTTCTCGCTTGGATCCCATATTTTCCAGCTCATCTGCCGCGTCGTTGTATTGACGCAGGACATGTGTGATTTCTAGCCCGTCGAACTTGTTTTCCAGCTTGCGGACCTCCTGACAGTATGCCGCCATGGTATCGTCGAGACAGGTCCAGTCTTTCATGATTTGGTTTACCACGAGTTGAGAATCCCCGCGCACAACGAGTCGATGTATGCCGAGTGATATAGCGATGCAGAGCCCGTGAACAAGTGCCTCGTACTCGGCGACGTTGTGGGAAGCCGGGAAGTGGATTTGTATAACGTACTTCAGTTTTTCGCCGGTAGGGGACGTCAATATGACTCCGGCCCCGGCGCCGTCGATCCGTAGAGAACCGTCGAAGTACATTGTCCAGTACTCTAGCTTGGCTGTTGGTGTTAGTAGTTGAGCTTCTGTCCACTCGGCCACGAAGTCGGCTAGAGCCTGTGATTTAATTGCTGTCCGTGGCTGAAAGGTAATTTCGAATGCCATCAACTCGAGTGCCCATTTAGCGATTCGGCCGGTGGCCTCGCGGTTATGAAGGACGTCCCCGAGTGGAAACGATGTGACCACCATGACTTGATGTGCTTGAAAATAATGCACCAGCTTCCGGACTGTGATGAGTAGGCCATATAGTAGCTTCTGGACCTGCGGATATCTCTTTTTTGAGTTGGCAAGGACTTCGCTGACAAAGTAGATTGGCCGTTGTATTTTCGGAATATGACCCTGTTCGGATCGCCCGACCACCAATACCGTGCTGACTACCTGAGCGGTTGCCGCCAGATATAGCATTAGCGGTTCTTGGGGCATGGGTGATGCCAGCACGGGAGGTGATGTGAGGAATTGTTTGAAGTCTTCGAAGGCTTGCTGGGCTTCCGGAGTCCATTGGAAATTGTCCGCCTTTTTGAGCAGCTTGAAGAAGGGCATGCCCCGTTCACCCAGTCGGGAAATGAACCGGCTGAGTGCCGCCATATAGCCTGTCAGCTTCTGGACGTCTTTGAGGTTAGTCGGGGGTGCCATGTTCCTGATGGCATTGACTTTCTCTGGGTTGGCCTCGATGCCGCGATGCGAAACGATGAAGCCGAGTAACTTTCCAGATAGCACACCGAAGGTGCATTTTTCTGGGTTCAACTTCATCTTGAATATTTGAAGGTTTTGGAAGGTTTCCTCCAAGTCAGCGATGAGGTCTTCTTTGGACTTGGTCTTGATCACCACGTCGTCGACGTAGGCTTCCACGTTGCGCCCGATCTGGGTGTGCAGACACCGCTGAATGGCCCGTTGATAGGTTGCTTCAGCATTCTTCAGACCGAACGGCATTGTGATGTAGCAGTACGCTCCAAACAGCGTGATGAAAGATGTCTTTAAACAGTCTTCCTCCCTCAGGCTGATTTGATGGTATCCCGAGTAACAGTCGAGAAAGCTGAGTAGGTCGCACCCGGCCGTGGAATCAACCACCTGACCTATCCTGGGAAGACCAAATGGGTCCTTGGGGCATGCTTTGTTGAGGTCGGTGTAGCGACGCACATGCGCCATTTACCCTTTTTCTTCCAGACCAGAACTGGGTTTGCCAGCCAATCCGGGTGATAGACCTCTTTGATGAACCCGGCTGCGAGGAGCTTGGTAAGCTCCTCCCGAATAGCATCCTTGCGGTCTTGAGCGAAGCGCCACAGCCGTTGCTTGACTGGCTTGGCGTCTATGTTCACGTTTAGGGCGTGCTCGATCACCTCCCTTGGTACGCCCGGCATGTCGGACGGTTTCCATGCTAAGATATCCTTGTTGGCTTGGAGGAAGGTGACGAGCGCGTGTTCCTATTTGGGGTCGAGTCCGGTCCCGACTAGAGCAGTCTTGGAGGGGTCGGAAGGGTCCAGGGGGATCTTCTTCATGTCAGAGTCTGCTGAAATTCCCGACTTCGCTGCTTTTTTCGCCGAACTTGATCTTGCTCGACTTCTGTTGTGACGGCTTGCCGAATGCTATCGCGCCCGACTGCTGCCTCTTGTGATTGAGCCAGTTCGCAGCTCTCCTTGTCACAGGTGAAGGCTTGCTTGATGTCGCTACGGAGGGAGAGGACTCCTGCTGGCCCAGGCATCTTCAGCACCATGTATGTATAGTGCGGTATCGCCATAAATTTGGCGAGTGCCAGTCGTCCGAGTATTGTGTGGTACGCGGTTTCGAAGTTGGCGACCTCGAAGCAGACGTTTTCCATGCGGAAATTATCCCGCGTGCCGAAGGTTACCGGCAAGGTTATCTGCCCGAGTGGAGTTGATGACAGGCCGGGAATTATCCCGTGGAAGGGCGCAGTGCTCGGCCGTAGTTCTGAACGAGGAATCTTCATCTCGTCCAAAGTCTTGGCGAATAGGATATTGAGCGCGCTACCTCCGTCGATGAGGGTTTTCTTTAGCCTGATGTTTCTGACAACCGGGTCCAGGACGAGTGGATAGCGTCCCGGGTGGGAAACCCGATCTGGGTGATCTGCGTGATTGAAGGTGATGGCCATCTCTGACCAGCGCAGGTATTGGGGGGTGTCCGCCGTGGTGACCGTGTTGATGTCGCGCGCTGAAAGCTTCTGTTTGTGCTTGGACTCATACGCGAGTGGCCCCTCGAAGATATGGTTGAGCTTGGCTTGAGTATCTTGGAAATCATCAACCGGACACGAGTCTGGCTTGTCTTTGTCCTTGTCGGCACCAGACGATGAAGCCTGCTTGAAGGCAAACTTCTTGAGCATGTAGCAGTCTTTGGCTGCATGCTTGCCCTTGGGGTGAAAGGGGCATGACCCGCTCATGACTTTCTGGTAGTTGTTGTTCCGCTGGGGCCGCGACCGACTGCGCTCCATGTTGGCCACCTCGTTGTCCGACTTCCGCTTGCGGCTGCCAGACTTATTTTGAGATGGCTCGTTGTCGGCTTTCGCCTTCTGGTCTTTCTGTCGGGGCTCCTTCTTCTCGTCGAGGGCCTCAGCGACCGCCTCGGCCGAGTCGGCGTATTTGTTGGCCATGACGAAGAGGGCCCGGATTGTGGATGGTGGCTTCCGAGTGAATTTTGCAATAAGCGGGGTGTCTTTTACCCCCTTGCGAAAGGCGGCTATGACGGCCTCATCTTTGACAGTTGGAATTTGGTTGCGCTTCTCGGAAAACCTTTTGTTGAATTTTGGCAAAGACTCATTTTTCTTCTAGTGCAGCTGATAAAGATCATGCTCCGAAGCTGGTCTGTCGTAGGTCCCCTGGAAATTTGCGATGAACCGCTCCTTGAGTTGTCCCCAGGAACCGATCGACTGCCTCGGGAGGCCTGTCAGCCATGTCCTCGCCGAGTCGGCTAGCGCGACTGGGAGGTAGTTAGCCATGACTCTGCTGTCGCCCCCAGCAGCTCAAACTGCTAGGGTGTAAACAGTGAGCTAGGACTCGGGATTTGTCTTGCCGTCGTACTTTTCAATCCCAGTGGGCTTAAAGCTAGTCGGCCAAAAGACGTCCTGTAGCTCTCGAGTGAAGGCTGGGATGCCTTCGTCTTCGTGAGGGCTCCGACTCTGATCTTGGCGGTGCAGCCGCTCGTGATGGAGACCGAAGCGCTCGTTTTCGTCCTCCAGTCGGTGGCGTTCATCTTCTTCGTGTTCTTCGCGTCGAGCATTTAAGGTGTGGTGAAGGTCGCGGTGCAGTCGCACTCGGAGGTCTTGATTGGGTCGGCGATCGTACTGGCGACGCCGCCGGTTGTCATTGTTGGTATTGTCGAGCGTTGTTTGTCAGGACTCTTCGCGTTGCCAACTGGAGCCGGCCACCTAGCATCGCGTTGATGCAGATGAGCCTACCGCCGGAGAACCCGACCGGTTGGTTGGTATAACTGTGTCGCCCGACTGCTGTTGCTGCTGACAGGCAGCAGCTGTGATCATCGCCTTGATCTTGGCGATAGTTAGGGTGGCCTAGTGATCAGGCCCGAGCTGGAGTGTGTCTAGCAGAGTTGCTGCGGCCACAAGTTCTGTTGTGGCATGTCGAAGACATCGTGGTCGCCAATTTTGGTTTGGAGGATCTGTTGCTGAGCGACTTGCCCAGCCTGGCGTAGCCCGTCATTGCGGGCCTCACAGTTGGCCTCCTCTTGTCGTAGTCGGCGCGCCTCCTCCTGTTGCTCCTCTTGTAGTCGGCGTACCTCGGAAGGTGGTGTTGAAGCCATGAAGATCTCGTGGGAGAGGGGGAAGCTTGCCGAATTAGAGTCTGAACTGGCGCTCGAACCGCTGTTCGACTTGGTGTCGGACTCCGAATAGATTATCGGAGTAAGAACGACTCCGACCTCTCTAGATCCAATCTGAAACGGCGCTTGGCCGTGTCCAAACTGAATTGCTGGAGATCAGGTCTGCTGCGCGGGATATAGATGCGCAGCGTCGCCGGAGCTGTGAGGGAGATTGACAACCTCTCCCCTTCTCGGCCCAACCCGGGCTAGCTCAAGGCCTAGCGCAAGTCGGACGCCAAAGGAGAGGGTTGTCCCGATGCATGGCGATGTGAAGGACTGCCGCAGTAAGTTGTTGAAGGAGATGGCGGTGTCCTGCGGGCCGACTGGCGCAATGTCGGCTAGTTCCTCTGCTGGCAAGATTGGATCTGCCTCAGCCAAGGTGAGATTGCCGAGTTGATCGGCAATGAAATCAAAGCTACCGAAGGTCATTGCGTCTCTAGGGGAGAACTTATTGCTGTTGACTTCGTTGATTGAATCCATCGAATCTTCTAATGAGGAATTCGCCGGAGCCCCTACCTGGCGCGCCAACTGTCGATGCTTTGCACCGGCAATAAAACTATAGGGCTACTCGGCGAAGGTGAATTCGGTGGATTGCAGAGGAACACAGAAGATTTATACTGGTCAGGCCCTCGATGTGAGGTAATACCCTACGTCCAGTTGAGGTGTTATTCCTCTGAGGTGTTTGATGATTGATGATCCTATTGTTCTTGCCCTGAGGGGCGCCCTGCCTCCCTTTATATACTAGGGGACAGGGGTACATGATAAGGATCCCAACCGGATACGACCAAGGGATTTCCTTCTTAGAGATAGAGTCCTATCCGACTAAGATTATGTTTCCTTATTATACAAGGCACAGCCTGCCGGGTGCTATCTTATCTCTAATCACATGGTTCGGCCCATCCTCTATCCGAGTGGCCCATGTACTAGTAATGAGGTACCCAGGGCCCACGGCCTCCACACCAGCACCATACTGACTACCTGAGTAGTTGCCGCCAGATATAGCATTAGCGGTTCTTGGGGCATGGGTGACGCCAACAAGGGGGGATGTGAGAAATTGCTTGAAGTCTTGGAAGGCTTGCTGGGCTTCAGGAGTCCACTGGAAATTGTCTGCTTTCTTCATTAGCTTAAAGAAGGGCATGCCCCGTTCACCCAGTCAGGAAATAAACCGGCTGAGTGCCGCCATGCAGCCTGTCAGCTTCTGGACGTCCTTTTGGTTAGCCGGGGGACCCATGTTCATGATTGCGTTGACTTTCTCCGGGTTGGCCTCGATGCCACGATGTGAGATGATGAAGCTGAGTAACTTGCCGGATGGCACACCGAAGGCGCACTTTTTTGGGTTCAACTTCATCTTGAATCTTCGAAGATTTTGGAAGGTTTCTTCCAGGTCGGCGATGAGGTCCTTTTTGGACTTGGTCTTGATCACGACGTCGTCGATGTAGGCTTCCACGTTGCGGCCGATCTGAGTGTGTAGACACCGCTGAATTGCCCGTTGATATGTTGCTCCAACATTTTTCAAACCGAACAGCATAGTGATGTAGCAACACGCTCCGAATGGCGTGATAAAGGATGTCTTTAGGCAGTCCTCCTCCTTTAGGCTGATTTGGTGGTATCCCGAGTAGTAGTCGAGAAAACTGAGAAGGTCGCACCCTGCAGTTGAATCCACCACCTGGTCTATTCTTGGTAAACCAAATGGGTCCTTGGGGCACGCCTTGTTGAGGTCGGTGTAGTCAACGCACATGCGCCATTTACCGTTTTTCTTCCGGACCAGAACTGGGTTTGCCAGCCAGTCCGGGTGATAGACCTCTTTGATGAACCCGACTGTGAGAAGCTTGGTTATCTCCTCCCGAATAGCATCTTTACAGTCTTGAGCGAAGCGCCGTAGCCGTTGCTTGACTGGCTTGGCGTCTGTCTTCACGTTGAGGGCGTGCTCGATCACCTCCCTTTGTACGCTCGGCATGTCGGACGGATTCCACACGAAGATATCCTTGTTGGCTTGGAGGAAGGTGACGAGTGCGTCTTCCTATTTGGGGTCGAGTCCAGTCCTGACTAGAGCAGTCTTGGAGGGGTCGAAAGGGTCCAGGGGGATTTTCTTCGTGTCAGAGTCCACTGAAATTCCCGACTTCGCTGCTTTTTTGGCCGGAACCGGGTCTTCCTCAACTTTGGTTGTGACGGCTTGCCGAATGCTACTGCGCCCGATTGCCGCTTCTTGGGTCTGAGCCAATTCGCAACTCTCCTTGTCGTAGTTGAAGGCTTGCTTGACATCGCTGTGGAGGGAGAGGACTCCTGCTAGCCCTGGCATTTTGAGCACCATGTATGTATAGTGTGGTATTGCCATAAACTTGGCGAGCGCCGGTCGTCCGAGTATAGCGTGATACGCGGTCTCGAAGTCAGTGACCTCAAAGCAGATGTTCTCTGTGCGGAAGTTATCCCGCGTGCCAAAGGTGACTAGCAAGGTGATCTGCCCAAGTGGCGTTGAAGATAGGCCGGGAATTATCCCCTGGAAAGGCGCCATACTCGGCCGCAGATCTGAACGAGGAATCTTCATCTCATCCAGACTCTTGGCGAAGAGGATATTGAGCGTGCTGCCTCTGTCTATGAGAACCTTCTTCAGCTTGATGTTCTTGACGATCGGGTCCAGGACGAGTGGATAGCGTCCCGGGTGCGTAACCCAATCTAGATGATTGGCGCGGGTGAATGTGATGGACGTTTCTGACCAGCGTAGATATTGGGGGGTGTCTATTGTAGAGACCGCGTTGACGTCGCGTGCTGTTAGCTTCTGCTTGCGCTTAGATTCATGTGCAGACGGCCCTCCGAAGATATGGTTTAACTCGGCCTGGGGATCTTGAAAATTGTCGGCCGGGTCTTGATCTGGCTTTCTTTGCTTTTGTCGGCGCCAGATGTTGAAGCCTGCTCGGAGGCAAACTTCTTCAGCATGAAACAGTCTTTGGCCGCGTGCTTGCCCTTGGGGTGGAAGGGGCATGGCCCATTCATGACTTTCTGGTAGTCGTTGTTCCATTGGGGCCATCACTTGGTCCGCTCCATATTGGCCACCTCGTTGTCTGACTTCTGCTTGCGGTTGCTGGACTTGTTCTGTGACGGCTCGTTGTTGACTTTCGCCTTCTGGTCCTTCTGTTGGGACTCCTTCTTCTCGTCGAGGGCCTCAGCAACCGCTTCAGCCGAGTCAGCGTATTTGTTTGCCATGTCAAAGAGAGCCCGGATAGAGGATGGTGGCTTCCGAGTGAACTTCGCGATGAACGGGGCGTCCTTTACTCCCTTGCGGAAGGTGGCGATGACGGCCTCGTCCTTGATCATTGGTATCTTGTTGCGCTTCTCGAAGAACCTTTTGATGAAGTTGTGTAGAGACTCGTTCTTCTTCTGGTGCAGTTGACATAGATCATGCTTAGAAGACGGCCTCTCATAGGTCCCTTGAAAGTTAGCGATGAACCGCTCCCTGAGTTCTCCCTAGGAGCCGATCGACCGCCTTGGGATCCCTGTTAGCCATGTCCTCGCTGAGTCGGCTAGTGCGACTGGGAGGTAGTTAGCCATGGCTCTATGGTCACCACTGGCAGCTCGAATTGCCAGGGTGTATACGGTGAGCCAGGACTCGGGGTTGGTTTTACCTTTGTATTTCTCAATCCCCATAGGCTTGAAGCCTAACAGCCAGTCAACATCCTGGAGCTCGTGAGTGAAAGCCGGAATGCCTTCGTCTTCATGGGGGCTATGGCTCTTGTTGCGGCGGTTATACTGCTCGTGGTTGAAGCAAAAGCGGTCGTAGTCGTCCTCCTGTCAGCGACGCTCGTCTTCCTCGCGTTCATGGCTCTGGGCGTTAATGGTGTGGTGGAGGTTGCACTGTAATCGAGCTTGGAGATCTTGGTTGGGTCGGTGATCATACCGATGGTGCTGCCAGTTGTTATTGTTAGTGTCGCCAAGTGATGTTTGCCGCGATTCCTCATGTGGCCGACTAGACCTATTGGTCGGCACAATTGTGTCACCCGACTACTGTTGGTACTAACAGGCAGCAACTGTGATCATCGCCTTAATCTTGGCGATAGTCGGGGTGGCCTGGTGATCAGGCCCGAGTTGGAGCGTATCCAGTAGAGTTTCAGCGGCCACGACATTTTGCTGTGGCATGACGAAGACGTCGTGGTCGCCGACTTTGGTCTGGAGGATCTGTTGCTGAGCGGTTCACCTAGCTTTACGTAGCTCGTCATTGCGAGCCTCTCGATTGGCTTCCTCCTGTTGCCGTAGTCGGCGCGCCTCTTCCTGCTGCTCCTCTTGTAGTTGACGCACCTCGGGTGGTGGTGTTGAATCCATGAAAATCTCGTGGGGCAGGAGAAAACTTGCCAGACTAGAGTCCGAACCAGTGTTCGAACCATTGTCCGACTTAGAGTCGGAGTCCGAGTAATTTATCGGAGTAAGAACGACTCCAACCTCCCTAGATCCAATCTAAAATGACTCTGAGCCGTGTCCAAACTGAACCGTGGGGGATCGGGTCTGCCGCATGAAGTGTAGATCTGCAGCGTTGCGAAGCTCATGTGGGAGGTTGACGATCTCCCCCCTTCCTAGCCCAGCCCGAGCTGGCTCAAGGCCTAGCGTGAGTCGGATGCCGAAAGAGAGGGTTGTGCCGAGGCTTGGCGAAGTGAGAGATTGCCACAGTAGATCGGTGAAGGTGACTGCAGCGTCTTGTGAGCTGACTGGCGTGGAGTCGGCTGATTCCTCGGCCGGTTGGATTGGATCTGCTTCGGCCAAGGTGAGGTTGCCGATCTGGTCGGCGATGAAGTCGAGGCTGCCGAAGGTTATCGTGTCTCCAGGGGAGAACTTGTCGCCGTCGACTCTGGTTGCTGGATCCATCGAGCTTGTAGATGTGAAACTCGCTGGAGCCCCTACCTAGCACGCCAACTGTCGATGTTTTATACCGGCAATATAACTATAGGGCTACTCGACAAGGGAAAACTCGGTGGATTGCAAAGGAACAGAAGGAGATTTTATACTGGTTCAGCCCCTCGTGGTGAGGTAATACCCTACGTCCAGTTGTGGTGGTATTCCTTTGAGGATTAGTATCGATCAATGATCTCGTGTGTTGTTCTCTGCCCTCAATGGGCACCCTGCCTCCCCTTATATACTAGGGGGTAGGGGTACAAGGTAGGAATCCCAACTGGATACAGCCAAGTGATTTCCTTCTTAGAGATACATCTTACCTAGCTAAGATTGTATATTCCTTTTTGTACAAGACAAAATCTACCGGGTGCTACTATATCTTTAACTACAAGACTCGGCCCATCCTCTATCCGAGTGGCCCATATGCTTGTGATGAGGTACCCAGGGCCCATGGCCTCCACAATTTGTTTGTCTTGCATAGAACTGACAACCCTCGCATGTGCGAACTATGTCTTTAGCATCTGTTACTGCTGTTGACCAGAAAAATCCCTGCCTGTAAGCCTTTCCAAATAACATCCTGGATGTGGCATGGTTGCCACATATGCCCGAGTGGATCGATTGCAGAATCTGCTTGCCCTCCTCGGGTGTGACGCAGCGCATGAGGACACCAGATGCACTTCTTTAGTACAGGTGTTCTCCGACTATTAGGAAACTTTTGCTTCGACATTTGATTTGTTCGGCTTGGATGCGATCTTCTGGGAGTTCATCTTCTAGTAGGAATTTGAGAACAGGAATCTGCCAATCTTGAGATATGATCAGTATTTCGTATGTTGCCAGGTTAGGTTCAGCCCCCGACTGCTTTGGCACTGGTTTCTTCTTGACTGATGGCTCCATTAGTTGCTCGACAAAGATCCCAGTTGGGACCACTTCTCGCTTGGATCCCATGTTTGCCAATTCGTCTGCAACATCGTTGTATTGTTGCAAGATGTGAGTTATCTCTAGCCCGTCGAACTTGTTTTCCAGCTTTCGAACCTCCTGATAGTACGCTGCCATGGTATCATCGAGACATGTCCAGTCTTTCATGACTTGGTTGACCACGAGTTGGCAATCTCCACGCACAACCAGTCGACGGATGCCAAGTGATATATCAATGCGGAGCCCGTGGATGAGTCCTCATACTCGGCGACATTGTGGGAAGCCGGAAAGTGAATTTGGAGAACGTACTTGAGTTTTTCGCCAGTGGGTGACGTTAGTACAACGCCGGCCGTAGCGCCGCTAATCCGTAGAGAACCATCGAAGTACATTGTCCAGTACTCTAGCTTGTCTGTTTTTGTAGTCGTCTGAACTACTGTCCACTCGGCCACAAAGTCGGCTAGAGCTTGTGATTTGATAGCTATCCGTGGCTGAAAGGTGATGTCGAACGCCATCAACTCGAGCGCCCATTTAGCGATTCGGCCGGTGGCCTCATGGTTATGCAGGACGTCCCCGAGTGGATATGATGTGACCACCATGACTTGATGCGACTGGAAATAGTGCACCAGCTTCCGAAAAGTGATGGGTAGGCCATAGAGCAGCTTTTGGACCTACGGATATCTCATCTTGGAGTCGGCAAGGACCTCGCTGACGAAGTAGACTGGCCGTTGAACTTTTTGTATATGACCCGGTTCGGATCGCTCGACCACCAGCACCGTGCTAACTACCTAAGTGGTTGCCGCGAGATATAGCATTAATGGCTGTTGGGGCATAAGCGATGCCAACACTGGTGGTGATGAGAGAAATTTCTTGAAGTCTTCAAAGGCTTGGTGGGCTTTGGGAATCCATTGAAAATTATCTGCTTTCTTCAATACCTTGAAGAAAGGCATGCCCCGTTCGCCCAATCAGAAAATAAATCGGCTGAGTGCCACCATGCAGTCTGTCAGCTTCAAGACGTCTTTCTGGTTAGTCGGGGGCACCATGTTCATGATTGCGTTGATTTTCTCTAGATTAGCCTCGATGCCGCGATGTGATACAATGAAGCCGAGTAGCTTGCCGGATGGCACACCGAAGGCGCACTTTTCCGGGTTCAACTTCATCTTGAATCTTCGAAGATTGTGGAAGGCTTCCTCCAAGTCGGCGATGAGGTCTTCTTTGGACTTTGTCTTGATCACCACGTCATCGACATATGCCTCCACGTTGCGCCCGATCTGAGTGTGTAGACACCGCTGAATTGCTCGTTGATACATTGCTCCAGCATTTTTCAAACTGAATGGCATAGTGATGTAGCAGTATGCGCCAAACGGCGTGATGAAAGACGTCTTTAGGCAGTCCTCCTCCTTCATGTTGATTTGGTGGTATCCCAAGTAACAGTCAAGAAAGCTGAGAAGTTCGCACCTCGCAGTTGAATCCACCACTTGATCTATTCTCGGTACACCAAATGGATCTTTGGGGCATACCTTGTTTAAGTCGGTGTAGTCGACGCACATGCACCATTTACTGTTCTTCTTCTAGACCAGGACTGGGTTTGCCAGCCAATCCGGGTGATAGACCTCCTTGATGAACTCGGCTGCGAGGAGCCTGGTTGTCTCCTCCCGAATATCATCTTTGCGGTCTTGTGCGAAGCGCTGTAGCCGTTGCTTGACTGGCTTGGCATCTGTCTTGACATTTAGGGCATGCTCGATCCCCTTCCTTGGTACCCTAGGCATGTCAGCAGGTTTCTAGGCGAAGATGTCCTTGTTTGCCTAGAGGAAGGTGACGAGCGTGTATTCCTATTTGGGGTCGAGTCTGGTCCTGACTAGAGCAGTCTTGGAGGGGTCGGAAGGGTCCAGGGGGATCTTCTTCGTGTCAGAGTCCGCTGAAATTCCCGACTTTGCTGCTTTTTCGCCAGAACTTGGTTGCCCTCGACTTATGTTGTGGTGGCTTGCCGAATGCTATCGCGTCCAATTGCCGCTTCTTGAGACTGAGCCAACTCGTAGCTCTCTTTGTCGCAGGTGAAGGCTTGCTTGACATCGCTACAAAAGGAGAGGACTTCGGCTGGCCCAGGCATCTTGAGCACCATGTAGGTATAGTGCGGTATCACCCTGAATTTGGTGAGCGTCGGCCGTCCGAGTATCGTGTGGTACGCAGTCTCGAAGTCGGTGACCTCAAAGCAGATATTTTCTGTGCAGAAGTTATCCCGCGTGCCGAAGGTGATCGGCGAAGTTATCTACTCGAGGGGTGTTGAAGACAGGCCGGGAATTATCCCATGGAAGGGCGCCGTACTTGGCCGCAGTTTTGAACGAGGGATTTTCATCTCATCCAGAGTCTTGGCGAAGAGGATATTGAGCACGCTGCCTCTGTCTATGAGAACCTACTTTAGCTTGATATTTTTGATGACCGGGTCCAGGACGAGTGGATAGTGTCCCAAGTGTGAAACCCGATTTGGGTGATCTGCGTGGTTGAATGTGATGGACATCTCTGACCAGCGCAAATACTGGGGGGCGTCTGCTGTAGAGACCACATTGACGTCGTGTGCTGTTATCTTCTGCTTCCTCTTGGACTCATACGCAGATGGCCCTCCGAAGATGTGGTTGATCTCGGCCTGGGGATCTTGATAATTGTCGGCCGGGCCCAAATCTGGCTTGTCCTTGTCCTTGTCAGCACCAGATGATGAAGCCTGCTCGGAAGCAAACTTCTTGAGCATGAAGCAATCCTTGGCTGCATGCTTGCCCTTGGGATGGAAGGGGCAAGGCCCGTTCATAACCTTCTGGTAGTCATTATTCCTTGGGGGTCATGACCGAGTCCGCTCCACGTTGGCCACCATGTTTTTTGACTTCCGCTTGTGGCTGCCAGATTTGTTCTGTCACGGCTCATTATCGGCTTTGGCCTTTTGGTCCTTCTGCCGGGACTCTTTCTTCGCATCGAAGGCCTCAACGACCGCCTTGGCCGAGTCGGCATACTTATTCACCATATCGAAGAGAGCCCTGACAGAGGTTGGAGGCTTTCGAGTGAATTTTGCGATGAACGGGGCGTCGTTGACTCCCTTGCTGAAGGCGGCGATGACGACCTCGTCCTTGATCATTGGGATAGAGTTGCGCTTCTCGGAGAACCTTTTGATGAACTCATGGAGAGACTCATTCTTCCTCTGGTGTAGCTGATAGAGATCGTGCTCGGAAGACGGCCACTCGTAAGTCCCTTGGAAGTTGGCTATAAAGCGTTCCCGGAGTTCCCCCTAGGAGCCGATTGATCGCCTCCGGAGCCCTGTTAGCCATGTCCTCGTTGAGTCGGCCAGGGCGACCGGGAGGTAGTTAGCCATGGCTTTGTGGTCACCTCTGGCAGCTCAGATCGCCAGAGTATATACGGTGAGCCAGGACTCGGGATTAGTTTTGCCATCGTATTTCTCGATCCCCGTAGGCTTGAAGCCCGATGGCCAGTTGACACCTTGTAGCTCCTGGGTGAAGGCTGGTACGCCTTCATCTTTGTGAGGCTTCGGCTCGACCGCGGCGGTTAAACCACTCGTGGTGGAGACCGAAACGCTCGTACTCGTCCTCCAGTCGGCAGTGCTCGTCGTCTTCGCGTTGGCGGAGATCACGTTGCAGATGGACTCGGAGGTCTTGGTTGAACCGGCGATCATTCTAGGGATGCCGCCGATTATTGTTGTTTGTGTTGCCGAGAGATGTTTGCCGTGACTCCGCGTGCAGCTGACTTGAGCCAGCCGCCCGGCGTCGTGCCGATGCAGACGAGGTTGCCGCTGGAGAACCTGACCAGTTGGTCGGTACAAGTGTGTCGCCCGACTGCTAGTGCTACTGACGTGTAGCAGCTGTAATCATCACCTTGATCTTCGCTATAGTCGGGGTGGCTTGATGATTAGGGCCAAGCTGGAGTGTGTCCAGCAAGGTTGCAGCGGCCACGATGTTCTGTTGTGGCGTGACGAAGACATCGTGGTCGCCGACTCTAGTCTGGAGGATTTGTTGTTGAGCCGTTTGCCCAACCCTGCATAGCTCATCGTTGCGAGCCTCGTGTTCGGCCTCCTCCTGTTGCCGTAGTCAGGGGGCCTCCTCTTCTTGCTCCTGTTGTACTCGGCGCACCTCCGGCTGAGGGGTTGAAGCCATGAAAATTTTTTGGGGAAGAAGGAAGCTCGCCAAACTGGTGTCCAAACTGTTGTCCGACTTGGAGTCGGAATCCGAGTAGTTCATCGGGGTAAGGACGACTCCAACCTTCCTAGATCCAATCTGGAACGTCTCCGAGCTATGTCCAAACTGAACCGTAGAGAATCGGGTCTGCCACGTGGGATGTAGATTGTAGATGTCCATGGCGTCGCGGAGTCTGCTTGGGAGGTTGACGATCTCTCCCCCTCTTTGCCCGACCAGGGCCGGCTCAAGGCCGAGTCCGAGTCGAACGCCAAAGGAGAGAGTTGTCCTAAGACCCAGCGAAGTAGAAGATTGCCACAGCAAATCAACGAGGGTTGCTGCAGCATCATGTGGGCCGATTGGCGCGGAGTCGGCCGGTTCCTCGGCCGATTGGATCTGGTCTGATTCAGCCAAGGTGAGGTTGCCGTGCTGGTCGGCGATGAAGTCGAGGCTTCCGAATGTAATCGTGTCTCCAGGGGCGAATCCGCTGCCGTCGACTCCAAATGTCGAATCCCTCAAGCTTGAGGTTGACCTTGCCGAAGCCCCTACCTAGCGCACCAGCTGTCGATGTTTTACACCGGCAATATGATTATAGGGCTACTCATTGGATCGAAACTCGGTGGACTACAAAGGGAAACGGGGAGGTTTATACTGGTTCAGGCCCTCGATGTGAGGTAATACCCTACGTCTAGTTGTGGTGTATTCCTTTGAGGAAGTATGATTCTGATGAATCTCTGTATGCCCTCAGGGGGCGCCCTGCCTCCCCTTATATACTGGGGGACAGGGGTACAAGGTAGGAGTCCCAGCCGGACTACGGCCAAGGGATCTCCTCTTAGAGATATAACTTGCCCGACTAGGACTGTATATTCCTTATCGTACAAGACTAAGTCTGCCGAGCTCTGTCATATCTCTAATTACAAGGCTAGGCCCATCCTCTGTCCAAGTGGCCCATATGCTTGTGATGAGGTACCCGGGGTCCATGGCCTCCACACCTTGTATGATAAGGAAATGGATGTAGTCCTAGTCGGGTATGTTGAATTCCTAGAAGGAGATCCCTTGGTTGGAGTCCGACTGGGATCCCTATTATGTAACCTTCCCTCTCCAGTATATAAGGAGGGGTAGGGAGCCCCTCGGGGCAAGACATACAATCTCACCAGAGAAACTTCAAAGGCAATACACAACAACTGAAAGTAGGGTATTACCTCACCTTGAGGGCCTAAACCAGGATAAATTGTTTTGTGTTCCTTTGCAATCCATCTAGTTTAGGTCTCACGAGTACCCCCATATAATTATTGCCGATACAAAACATCGACACGCAGTCTTGGTGGGGTCAGAAGGGTCTAGGGGATCTTCTTTATTTCTGAATCTGCTAAAATTCCCGACTTGGCTGCTTTCTTCGCTGGGACATGGTTGTCCTCCTTTGTAGTTTTTGTAGCTAGTCGGATATTGCTTCATCCAATTGCCGCTTCCTAAGACTGGGCCAGCTCACAACTCTCCTTATCGCAGGTGAAGGCTTGCTTAATATCACTGTGCAGAGACAATGCTCTTGTTGGTCCTGGCATCTTGAGCACCATGTATGTATAGTGAGGCACTGCCATGAACTTGGCGAGTGCAGGCCGTCCGAGTATTGCATGGTGGGCGGTCCCGAAGTCGACGACCTCAAAACAGATGTTCTTCATGCGAAAAATTTTTCGTGTGCCAAAAGTTACTGGCAGAGTAATCTGTACGAGTGGAGTTGAAGAAAGACCAGGGATTACCCCGTGGATGGAAGCTATACTCAGCCGCAGCTCAGATTGGGGTATCTTCATCTCGTTGAGCGTTTTGGCAAAACAAGATGTTGATTGTGCTTCCTCTGTCGATGAGAACTTTCTTCAACTTGACTCTTCTGATGACCGGGTCTAGGACGAGTGGGTAGCATCCTGGATGTGTTACTCGGTCTGGGTGATCCGCGCGGTCAAATGTAAATGCCGTCTCTGACCAACACAGATATTGGGGGGAGTCAGTCAAGACCGAGTTCACTTCTCGGGCGGTTAGCTTCTGTTTGCGCTTGGACTCGTATGCTGACGGCCCTCCAAATATGTGATCGAGCTTAGCCTAGGGATCTGGATAGTCACTGGCTGTGCCCGAGTCCGGCTTGTCTTTGTCTTTCTGCTCGCCGGATGCCGATGTCTGCTCGGAAGAAAACTTTTTGAGCATGAAGCAATTCTTGGCCACGTGTTTCCCCTTTGGGTGGAAAGGGCATGGCCCGTTCATGACTTTTTGGTAGTCGTCCGTACTTAGGGGTTGCGGTTGGTTGCGCTTGATAGTCAGTACGACGTCGTTCGACTTGCATTTATGGTTCCCGGCCTTAGTCGGGGCCGCGTCATCAGTATCCTTCCGCTCCTTCTATCATGGCTCCTTTTTGATGTCGAGCGCCTCAGTGACGACATCGGCTGAGTCGGCGTATTTGTTTGCCATGTTGAACAAAGCTTTAACAGAGTTGGGAGGCTTCCGAGTGAACTTAGCAATGAATCCTTTACTCCTTTGCGAAAGGCAGCGATGACAACCTCATCCTTGATTTTTGGTATTTAGTTCCTCTTCTCAGAGAACTGCTTGATGAAGTCATAGAGGGACACATTCTTTCTTTGGTGGCACTGGTACAGATCATCCTTGAAGGATGGCCTCTCGTAAGTTCCTTGGATGTTTGTGACGAAGCGATCACGGAGTTCCCCCAGGAGCCAATTGACCGCTTGGGAAGCCCCATCAACCATGTTCTTGCTGAGTCAGCCAAGGCGACCAGAAGATAGTTAGCCATGGCCTTGTGATCACCTCCAGCCACGCAGATTGCCAAAGTATACACAGTCAGCTAGGACTTTGGGTTGGTCTTGCTGTCGTACTTCTCTATACCAGTCGGCTTGAAACCAGATAGCCAGTCGACTTGTTGTAGCTCATGAGTGAATGCCGAACTCAAGGTGAGGGCTTTGACTCCGACTGCGGTGATGGAAGCACTCGTGGTGTAGGCCAAAGTGCTCATGTTCGTCCTCAAGCCGGCGGCATTCGTCTTCCTTGCGTTCCCGGTGTCTAGCGTTGATGTCATGGTGGAGATCTCACTGAAGTCGTCCCCGGGCGTCCTGGTTGTCCTGGCGCTCCTGATGTTGATATCGCTGTCGGTCATTGTTTCGGTTGCTGAGAGACGTATGACGGGAGTTCGAATGGTGCTGACTAGAGCCAGCTACTCGACGCCGTGCTAAGGCAAACGAAGTTGCTGCATCTAAAGCCGTTTTGTTTGATGGTATGAGTGTGTCTCCAGACTGCTGTCATTGTTGACATGCTGCAGCGGTGATCATTGCCTTGATCCTTGCAATAGTCGGGTAGCCTGGTGATCGGGCCTGAACTGCAAGGTGTCTAATAGTGTGGCTACGGCCACGACGTTCTACTGTGGGGTCACGAAGATGTCGTGGTCACCCACTTGGGTTTGGAGGATCTCTTGTTGAGCAGTCCGCCCAGTCTTGCACAAGTTGTCGTTGCAGGCATGACGCTCGGCTTGCAGGCATCGCGCATCCTCCTGCTGTTGCTCACGCAGTCAGCGGGCTTCCTCCTCTTGCTGGTTGCGTAGTCGGCGTGCGTCTTGCCCGAGGCTAATCCCTTTGATGCCATGAATACTTCACGCGGTGGACAAAAGCTTCCCGAGCTATTGTTCGACTGGGAGTCGGACTCGGAGTAATTCAGAGGGGTGATCATGACCCCAACTTCCCTAGATCCGATCTCGAGTGGCTCTGGGCCGTATCCTGTGGAGGCCATGGGCCCCGGGTACCTCATGACAAGCATATGGGCCACTCGGACAGAGGATGGGCCTAGGCTTGTAATTAGAGATATGATAGAACTCAGCAAGCTTAATCTTGTACGATAAGGAAGATACAGTCCTAGTCGGACAAGTTATATCTCTAAGAGGAGATCCCTTGGCTGTAGTCTGGCTGCGACTCCTATCTTGTAACCCTGTCCCCCAGTATATAAAGGGAGGCAGGGAACCCCCTGAGGGCAGAAGCATACGATCATCTCGATCGCCACAACCATACTTCCTCAAAGGAATACATCACAACTGGACGTAGGGTATTACCTCACATTGAGGGCCTGAACCAGTATAAAATCTTCATGTTCCTTTGCAGTCCATCGAGTTTTGATCTGATGAGTAGCCCTATATTCATATTGCCGATGTAAAACATCGACAGTTGGCACGCCAGGTAGCGCTTCGGTGAGATCAACCTCAACAAGCTCTATGGATCCAACAACCAGAGTCGACGGCAGCGAATTCTCCCCCGGGGACACGATCACATTTGGAAGCCTCGACTTCGTCGCCGACAAGCTCAGCAAACTCACCCTGGTCAACTCGAACTCGATCCGATCTGCCAAGGAATCAACCGACTCTACGCCGGTCGGCCCACACGACGCTGCAGCAACCCTTGTTGACTTGCTGCGGCGATCCTCCACTTGCCCGGGTCTCAAGACAACTCTCCCCTTCGGCATTCGACTTGGACTCGGGCTTGAGCCGGCTCGGGCTAGGAAGGGGAGAGATCATCAATCTCCCGCACAGACTCGGCAATGCCGTGGACATCTACAATCTACATTCCACACGGCAGACCTGATCCTCTATGGTTCAGTTCAGACATGGCCTAGAGCCGTTCGAAATTGGATCTATGGAGGTTGGAGTCATCATCACCCCGATGAACTACTCAGATTCCGACTCCAAGTCGGACAACAATTCGAACACTAGTTCGGACACCAGTCTGGCAAGCTTCCTTCTGCCCCGAGAAATCTTCATGCCTTCAACCCCTCCACAGGAGGTGTGCCGAGCACAAGAGCAGCAAGAAGAGGAGGCCCGCCGACTGCGACAACAGGAGGAGGCCGAATGCGATGCCCGCAACGACGAGCTACGCAGGGCCAGGTGAACCGCCCAGCAACAAATCCTCCAGACACGAGTCGGCGACCATGGTCTCTTCGTCACGCTACAGCAGAACGTCGTAGCTGCTGTAACTCTGCTAGACACGCTCTAGTTTGGGCCTGATCATCTGGTCACCCCAACTATAGCTAGGATAAAAGCCCTGATCACTACTGCTGCATGCCAGTAGCGCCAACAGTCGGGCGATACCCTCATACCAACCAGCCGGTTGGCTTCCCAGCGGCAGTCTCATCCCCCTCAACGTGACGCCGAGCGGCCAGCTCTAGTCAGCTGTACACGGAGTCACATCAGACATCACTCGGCAACCCCAACAACAAGCGGCGGCGTCAAAACAACCGTCAGGACAACCAGGATCTCCGAGGCCAACTACGACGTGACCTTCGGCAGGACATCAACGCTCGGTGCTGCGAATGAGAGGAACACGAGCAATGCCGATTGGAAGACGAGAACGACTGCTTCAGCCTCCACCACGAGCGGTTTCACCACCGTAGTCGGAGCCGGAGTCCTCATACAGATGGAGGCATACCGGCCTTCACCCAAGAGCTACAGCAGGTCAACTGGCCGTCGGGTTTCAAGCCTACAGGAATCAAAAAATACGACGGCAAGACCAATCCCAAGTCCTGGCTCACAATCTACACCCTGGCAATCCGAGCAGCCGAAGTTGATCACAAGGCCATGGCTAACTACCTCCCAATCACTTTAGCCGACTCAGCGAGGACATGGCTAACAGGACTTCCTAAGAGATCAATCGGCTACTGGGGAGAACTCCAGAAATGCTTCATCGCCAACTTCTAGGGAACATACGAGAGGCCATCTTCCAAGTACGACCTATATTAGTTGCATCAAAGGAAGAAAGAAGAATTCAATCCCGAAGATCAAGGACGAGGTCATCATCGATGACTTTCGAAAAGGAGTCAAAGACACCTCGTTCATCACCAAATTCACTCGAAAGCCTCCCAACTCTGTCAAGGCTCTATTTGACATGGCAAACAAGTACGCTGTTAACGCCAAAATTTGGTATGGCTTTGTATCAGATTCGGCTAAGGAGAAAGTTGCTATTAACTAACGGAGGTTGATCCAGAAGGAAGTCGAATCTGGGAAGGAGCCGTGAAGACCACAGTATGGTAGTTAATTATGTTGATTATTAATTAGGCAAGGATTAATATTTTATCTTTAGGAAACCTGACCTCATGTCCGGTTCGGTCCTGTTAAAGTTTCCTTCTGTAATTAGGAAATCGTGTACCGTGTCCAATAAGGACTCGTATCAACTCGGGGTATAAATACGTATGCCCGGGTGCTTTGTAATATATCTACATCAATCAGATCAATACAATTTTGGCGCATCGCCACCCCTTTGACGGGTTCTTGCTTCTCGAGCCGGGCTGCATCGGTTAAGTTCGACCTCCTGCGAGAGGGTAAGTCTCGTCACCCCGGCCACCGCATCGGCTAGGACTTCCTCGGTTAAGTCCGATATTCTAGTCGGTTCACGGTGGACGGCTTACCACGATATATCTATTTTATCTATGGCTGCATCAGTTTAGTTTGATCTCATAGATCGATTAGGTATATCACATCACGCGTGCGCAGATCGTATCGGCTTACTGGGAGCGATTTATCATCAGTTTGTGCTGCATCGGTTGGGTCCGACCTACTAAACTGCCAGTGATAAATCGTTCCTACTAGGTTGATATTTTTTTGCGCAAGCGTCTTATCGGGATGTATAGCCGATAAGTTATCATATTTTACATCACGATCGCATTAGATCTATCGGCCTATCGAGGTCTTGTTATCATCATCAGTCTGTGCTGCAACGGTTGGGTCCGATCTACTAGACTGTTGATAATAACTTTACTCTTAATAAGCCGATGGGTTTTCATGCGATGTTTTATCGGAGTGTTTAGCCGATAAGTTACCTTCATATCCAGCCAATTTGTCACAAACATGTTTAGAAAATCGCTGCCAAGTTGGGACGGCACGAAATTGCATATCTCAGTTTTTCCCTATGGCGAGGACTCGGGCGCGAGCACGAGTGAGGACCCAGGCACGGACAGCCGGCGAGGACCCGGGCGCGGGCACAGGCAAGGACCCGGGCACGGGCACGGACAGCAAGCGAGGACCCGGGTGCGGGCACGAGCAAGGGCCCGGGCACGGACACGCACAGCATGCAAGGACTCGGGCATGGGCACGGGGCCTAGGCACGGGCGCGAGCAGTACCTTTGGTGCAGAGCTAACAATTACTATCGCAATCGGCTGAAGTTTATTCAATCCATTTATTTACGCATTCTGGCTATTTATTTTATCAGTTTATAGCCGATTTTCAAGCATCCCTTCGGCAATCGGCTAGTTCGATATTTTCTTATTATTATTAGTTACTGCTCATGCCATCATCGGATTCCAGTCGGTGTATAAGTGCTACAGTTCATATCGGCTATCGGCCGATGAGACGAGTCCAGATCGGCTTCTAGCCGATTGGCTCATTGATCTAACATTTTCTCTCCTAGTCAATTGCAAAGTCAAATTGATTGGCACGCCTATGAACCTCAAGATTTTAGGACCTGCACTGGAGTGAAGCAAATCTCCCAGGCCTTCGCGTGTCTATAGGCGCCAAACCAGGTCGTCGGCCCCCGGCGGTTTTCGGCGTCAACACGTTTTTTGGCACGCCTGGTGGGACGCGAAGTTTCGACACAAAGTCTCAAACGGAGTTGCAACATGGCCGGAAAAGAGATCAGAACAGACAATGTAATTCCGGTCAACATGGAAGATTTAACTGAAGAACAAAAACAGCAAGTTGAGCAAAATATGGCCAATTTTCAGAAGCTTTGCTTGGAATCCTTCAGCATGACAAGATAAGGGCCGATTCAAAAATCTCAGTTTCCGAAACCAGTTCTGGTTGGAGAATCGAGCCGCACACCACCTGAAAGTCCACCAGTAAAACCCTTACAGGAGATGGTGAACGAAGCAGTTCATCACGCGCTCATCAATCAATCCGGGATCCTGGTGAACACGCTGCATAATCTTATCAAGAAAACGGTGGATGGGTCAATTCTTCAAGAGCCTACTCGAGGTCCTGTATATCTCCCGCCAAAGATGGAGCCAAATCAGGTTACTTATGGGATAAACAGAGACATACCAGAAAACCTGTTTACACAGAACCAGGCTGGGGGGCAACAGGATAGTCCTGCTGGATACCATCGGTCTGCTTGTTATGGGGGATATCAACAGAATTATCCAGGTGGTGTTGCCAATTCAGGAAATCATCAGAGAGAATACCCTAGGCAAAATCGGCAACCAACTCCCCTGATACAGTATCAACAGGAGATCCCAAGGGAGGAAGATTTGTCGGCAAGGGATGCAGAGATAGTGAGAGATCAGTTTGGGATCAAGCCAAAGGAGCAAACATTTATGTATCGGCATCCATATCCCGAGTGGTTCGACAGAGTCCCATTACCACACCGATACAGAGTCCCGGATTTCTCTAAGTTCTCAGGGCAAGACAGCACATCTACAGTAGAGCACATTAGCCAATTCCTGGTGCAGTGCGGAGAGGCATCGGCTGAAGAGGCTCTGAGAGTTAGGTTTTTTTCCCTTGTCGCTATCTGGATCGACTTTTACATGGTTCTCTTCATTACCACCGAATTCAATTCGGGGATGGGCCGATCTAGAAAAACAGTTTCATAAATACTTCTTTGCTGGGATCCATGAGATGAGACTGACGGATCTAACATCGATTAGACAGAGACCAGATGAAACAGTACCAGAATATATTCAGAGATTTCGGGATGTTAGAAACCAATGTTATAGTCTGAACCTGAGCGATGGACATCTAGCCGATTTGGCTTTCTAGGGTATCTTAGCACCAATCAAAGAGAGGTTTTCATCACAGGAGTTCGAGTCCCTGGCGCACCTGGTACAGAAGGTATCGGCTCATGAAAGCCGATTTCAAGAGGCAAAAAAAGATAAATATCAGAAAAGGGTTGCTCAGGTACAAGTTTATTCATCGGACTCAGACGATGAGGGATCCGATGCTGAAGTCGGATTGGCGGAGTGGGCTAGGAACAAAAAATCAGTATCATGCCCATGGGTCAAGGATATCGGCAAGGAAGAACGGTATGATTTTGACATTAATAAAGCCGATAAAATCTTTGATTTACTGTTACAGGAAAAACAGATACAACTTCCGCCCAATCACGTGATTCCATCAGCCGAAGAACTAAAGAAGAAAAGATATTGCAAGTGGCACAATACGATATCACATCACACCAACGAGTACAAAGTTTTTCGGCAACAAATTCAATCGGCTGTTGAGCAAGGAAGAATCAAATTCGAAGACAAAAAGCCGATGAAAATCGACGGACACCCGTTTCCCGTAAATATGGTTTATGCGGGATCGTCGTCAAGGACTCAATCCGATGAAGGAAGGCATGTGGATCATAGAAAATCAAGGATTACTTCATCAGGCATGATAGAAAAATATTCAAAGTACGAAGAACAGTGGATCGAGCCAGACAGGAAAAGATATAATCCGCATTGGGATTGTCCGTTCTTCCGATTCTGCTGGGATCAAGGGATGAGATTGCCATCAATTGAAGATTGTCCTGAGTGCGATAATCTGAGGTTTCAGTGGGATCAGCAGGGAATTTTTTGCAGGATCAGCTACCTAGGAGACGAGCATCGGTACATAGCCGATTAGGGCCGGTTCATGAAGAATTCTTTGAAGAAAATAAAGAGGAAGTACATGAAAAACAAGTCCAAAATCCTCAGTGGTGTCCTAGCGGGATATTCACAAAGAATCAGAAGAGAAGGGCACAACGGCTACGACACCGAGAGCAACAGGAAGAACAGAGGCAAGATCAGGAAGAAGCCGATCATCATCACAAGAGAACTAAACGAGTATGGCGTATGAAGAGGAAGGACGATGAAGTCAATTCATCGGCTCCAGTAAATATGGTTTTCTTTTTGCCTCGGGAATATAAAGCACTTTCATCGGACGAAGAAGGCCACAAAGAAGTTTTCGCTCAACTAACGTTGCAACCCGATTAGGCTATATTTGATAAACCTGAGGAATCGGAGCATCGGCACTTAAAGCCATTATATATCAAGGGCTATGTGAATGGGAAGCCGATGATGAAGATGCTAGTTGATGGGGGAGCAGCTGTTAATCTAATGCCTTATGCTACATTTCGAAAATTGGGGGAAGCTGCCGAAGATTTGATCAAGACGAATATGGTGCTAAAGGACTTCGGTGGAAATTCATCAGAGGCGAAAGGCGTGTTGAACGTGGAGTTGACAGTGGGAAACAAGACATTACCTACCATGTTTTTCGTTATCGATGGAAAAGGGTCATATAGTCTGCTTCTTGGCAGGGATTGGATTCACGCGAACTGTTGCGTGCCCTCGACGATGCATCAATGTTTGATACAATGGCAAGGAGATCAAGTCGAGGTAGTCCTAGCATATCGGTCAACCAACATTGCAATGACCGATTTGCTAGTCTGGGAGGCCGATGGAGTTGACTGTTTGTCCGGGAAAACGTGGGAAGGAGATTATCTTAAGGTCACCAGCCAAGGGATACAGCCGATTCAGCAAGTCGGCTCCGAGCTGTTACTCTGATGAGCTCCATTGAAGATTTAGAGGGAAAACTGGGACAAGGGTTTACGTCGGCCGATGATTTAGAGGAGATCGACATAGGACCAAGAGATAAGCCAAGGCCGATGTATATAAGCAAGAAGTTATGCCCTGAACTTCGAGAAGAATTGATAACACTGTTGAAGGAGTATTGGGATTGTTTCGCTTGGGAGTATCATGAGATGCCAAGATTAAGCCGATCAATTGTTGAACATCGGCTACCCATTAAACCGGGATATCGGCCGTTCAAACAGGCTCCAGGGAGATTTAAGGCAGAGTTATATGAGCCAATCAAAGCAGAGATTACAAGGTTATATGATGCCAAGTTTATAAGGCCATGCCGATATGCTGAGTGGGTTTCTAATATTATCCCGGTGGAAAAGAAGAATGGAAAATTGAGGATATGTATCGATTTCTAGGATTTAAATAAAGCTACCCCCAAGGATGAGTTGGTGGATGCAGCATCAGGCCACAAAATTATTAGCTTCATGGACGGCAATGCAGGATATAACTAGATTTTTATGGCTGAAGAAAATATACATAAGACTGCGTTTCGATGTCCTGGAGCTATCGGCTTATATGAGTGGGTAGTAATGACGTTTGGGTTAAAAAGTGCCGGTGCGACTTATCAGAGGGCGATGAATTATATATTTCATGATCTCATCAGCTTGTTAGTGGAAATTTACATCGATGATGTGGTGGTTAAGTCTAAGAGCGAGGAAAGCCATATAGTCGATTTGCGAAAAGTGTTGGAAAGGGCCAAGAAATACGGACCAAGGATGAATCCCAATAAATGCGCTTTTGGTGTATCGGCTGGGCAGTTTTTGGGTTTTATGGTTCATGAACAAGGAATTGAAGTTAGTCAACGGAGCATCAGAGCCATTAAGACTACAGAGCCACCAAGCAACAAGACAGAGTTACAGTCATTGATCGGCAAGATTAATTTTGTAAGGAGATTTATATCAAATTTGTCAGGAAGGATTGAATCTTTTACTCCGTTATTAAAGTTGAAAGCCGATCAGGAGTTCGTGTGGGGAGCAGATCAGTAGAAGGCATTTGATGGAATTAAGAGTTATTTGAGTTCCCCACCTGTTCTGATTCTGCCGCAGAAAGGAGCGCCATTCAAGTTATACTTATCAGCCGATGAGAAATCCATCTGGTTTGTTTTAATTTAAGAGTTTGAAGGCAAGGAGCGAGTCATGTTCTATCTAAGCAGAAGGCTTTTGGATGCTGAAACTAGATATCCTGCGGTGGAGAAATTATGCCTTTGTCTATATTTCTCATGCACAAAGTTAAGGCATTATATCCTATCGGCTGAGTGCACGGTGGTTTGCAAGGCCGATGTGGTAAAATACATGTTGTCGGCTCCAATTTTAAAAGGGCGAGTTGGTAAATGGATCTTTGCCTTGACCAAGTTTGATTTGAGATATGAATCGGCTAAAGCGATCAAGGGACAAGCAGTGGCCGATTTCATTGTGCAACACAGAGGGGTTCACGAAGATTACGTGGAGCTGATCCCATAGACTTTGTTTTTTGATGGATCAGTGTGCAAGCATGGATCTGGTATCGGCTTGGTCATTGTATCGCCTCGGGGGGCAAGTTTTGAGTTTGCTTTTACAATTAAACCTTATCGGACTAATAATCAAGCGGAATACGAGGCGGTATTAAAAGGACTTTAGCTTTTAAAGGAGATCGGAGCCGATATCATAGAGATAGTTGGTGATTCTTTGTTGGTGATCAAGCAGTTGTCTGGGGAATATGAGTGCAGGGATGATGTTTTGAGATCGTATTATGAGGAGTGTACAGATTTATTGAAGGATTTCAAGATGGTATCAATGGATCATATCCCTAGAGAACAAAATTTAGAAGCCAATGATCTTGCACAGATTGCTTCTGCTTATCGGCTGAATAGACAGGTTGAGGTTGAAATAGCCAATAATGATATTCAGGATAAAGCTGATGATTGGTGACAGGAAATAATTGGTTATCTACAAAATCCGTCGCAATCGGTTTCTAGGAAGCTTTGGTATAAAGCTACTAAATATGTGTTGCTTGATGGGGACTTATATTATCGGACTTTTGAAGGAGTTCTGCTGAGATGCCTGAATTTGGAAGAAGCCAAAGTGGTTATGTGCGAAGTGCATGAGGGCGTTTGTTTGACTCATCAATCGGCTCATAAGATGAAGTGGTTGCTGAGAAGAGTAGGATACTTTTGGCCGACAATGCTGGATGATTGCTTCAGGTACTATAAAGGATGTCAAGATTGTTAGAAGTTTGGAAATATACAGCGGGCACCAGCATCGGCTATGAATCCTATCATTAAACCGTGGCCGTTCAGAGGATGGGGAATTGACATGATCGGCCAGGTTTATCCTCCATCAAGTAAGGGACATAAATTCATATTGGCGATGACAGATTATTTTACGAAGTGGGTAGAAGCGATTCCTCTGAAGAAAGTTATCTCCAAAGAAGCGATCGAGTTTGTAAAGGAGCACATAATTTATCGGTTTGGAATTCCTCAGACGATAACTACTGACCAGGATCTATTTTCGTATCAGATGAGCTTCAACAGTTTGCTGCCAGTATGGGAATCAAGTTATTAAATTCATCGCCTTATTATGCTCAGGCTAATGGACAGGCGGAAGCTTCTAATAAGAGTCTAATCAAATTGATCAAGCGAAAGATTGATGAACAGCCGCGACGATGGCATACTACATTAGCCGATTCATTGTGGGCTTATCGGATGGCATGTTATGGATCTACTCGAGTACCACCTTATCAGTTGGTGTATGGACATGAGGCGGTTCTACCTTGGGAAACTAACATCGGCTCCAGGAGGGTTTCTTTGCAGAATCAATTGACAGCCGATGATTATTATAACTTAATGACAGATGAACTTGAAGATTTGGCTCAGAATCGGTTAAGGGCGCTGGAGAAAATCAAGGAAAACAAGGCTAAGGCAGCTAGGCATTATAACAAAAAGGTGGTGAATAAATCATTCGCTGAGGGAGATCTTGTGTGGAAATTGATTTTGCCGATCGGGTCCAAAGATAATAAGTTTGGAAAGTGGTCGCCTAATTGGGAAGGGCCCTATCGGATTAATCGTTGTGTGCCTGGTAATGCCTATATACTAGAAGATCTTGGGGGGACGGATTTTGCTAAAGCGCTTAATGGGAAATATCTCAAGAAGTACTATCTGAGCGTTTGGATTAACTCCTGAATCGGCTGGATACGGCCGATTTCTAAAACAGTTCAGAAAGCCGATGTTTTTGCATCACCTAAAGATAGCCGATATCAATTGATATCGCCTTTAGATCAAACAGACAAATACTAAGGGACAATTGAAAGGAACAGGCAACAGAGCCGATCAAGTTATATTACAGTAAAAGTTAATCGGCGTGTCTGGAAATCATCAGTCGTTAGTATCGAGGTTTTACAAAAAGTTCTGAATTGTTTCAATCGCGCGCAGACGGATCTGGTCAATTTCATTGATAGCACGAATGTCGTCTTCATCGGAGCCCGGGATGGTGTTCAATTTTTTGCGCCGATGAAAGATTTGGCGCACCGCTACTGCAACCTTAGCCTCTTGATCTTGTATGGCTTGTGGCAGGCCGATGAGCTGGGATTCTGTTGTTGCAAGATCCTTACGAGTTTTTTCAAGTTCTGCCAGCAAATCGGCCTCCTTTTTCTTCAGTTGGTCCAATTTGGATTGAAGCTCTTGAGGGGCAGCTACCATGTCATCAAGCTTTTTCTTCTCTGTTTGGGCTGACAGCCAATCGACTTGGATGTCTTGGGTTATCTTCTGTTGGTCAGCACGATCGGCTATGCGCTGCCTGAGCTTGATGAGTCTGAATCTGTGAGATTCTAGATATGCTGCGGGAGTCAGTGCGTCGATGAGTTCTTCGGGCAAATGATGTTCAATATCTGCAAATCTTGCTCGGATCGGCTCGCAGTCTTCCACTAGTGCGTCGATCAGATTTTCCAGCCGACTAATGATACTCGTTAAGTACTCGCGCACATCGGCTGAGAAGGATGGTTTGGTTGCCGCGCTGGTGGCTATTGCTTCTTCTGCCTCTAAGTACTTGCCGATGTCAAAGGAGAACAAATCGGCCAAGGACTGCAAAATGACGCCGGTAAAAGAATCAGTGAAAAGTTAAAAGTGAAGTATGGATATAGAGAGATTACCTGAGTTAGGGCATCGGCAGCTTGGGTGGCATCGGCTTCAAGTGGATGAGTAGGTTGTTCTTCAGAACGGCCGATGTCAGGCGATGTAGTAGGAACAGCCTCAACGGCTTGGGGACTGGGTGCTAAAACTGGAGCGGCTGGAGAAGTCATCAGCTCGATGCTTGTAGGGATGTCAGTAGCAGGTTGAGGTTCAGGGGCCGATGACTTGAGCTGAAAATAAAATTGATGAAAAAGATGGGAAAACAGATAATGATATCAAGACTTAGCACATACCCAAGGAGATGAGGGGGCCGATGTTGTTTGGGGAGTAGGTGGCGTCGTGACCATGACATCGGCATTGGTTTTCTGCTTCTTGAGAGAAGGGCGATGCGCCAACTTTTTGCGCTTCTGTCCTGTCGGCCGGGGCGCCTGGAGGAGAGCCGATGGAGAGGGAGCATCGCGCCCTACGTTCGGAGTGGCCGATGGGGGTTGATACATGATCGGCTGACCACTAGTGCTTGTTGTTGGGGGCTCAACATTGGTGGCCTGCAAAATTAAGAGTGAGAGATGATCGGAGATGATGGTTAAGGCTTATGGGTGTTACCTCTTCATCAGATTCGATGTAGTCGGCATTGAGGCGAGAACAGTAGTGGATGGCTGCTAAGTTAAATAGATGTCTCCTCCATTCTGACCACCATCGGGCAAAAAGCTTTGTATTGGCGGTACATACATTCACCTCGGTGGCGGCGCCCAGAGGTAGGGATTCTGTCAAGGTCCGCATCCGGTCATACTCTAAGGCATTGTTGACATTGCCCCAGACCTAAAGTTTATCGATGAGGAATAGGCCGATTGGAAGTTGACCAAGACCAAGCTGACGGGAGCTGACCAATGGATGGTAGAATTCATATGATGGTTGTGATCGGCCCAGAGAAAAGCCAGTCGGTAGCAGACAGGGGGTAACGGCCGATTGAAATATGGCCTTCGACTCATCGTCTTCCAGGGCATCGAGTGGATTGAAGTTGGAAGGCATTTCGAATGACGATGCATCGTTGTATGCAAACCAAAATGTGGCCTCTTTGGTGAAGCCGTAATAAAACCCCTTGAACATTGACTAAGTCGTCAACAGGTGTTATCTTGCCGCCAGGGAGAGCCGATGCAGCTTCGCCCATGGAGATACATCGGCGGTAAGTGGGTTCCTGGTCTTCTGTATGATCGGCTGGAAAGGATTGGTTAAGAAAAGAAGTCTCAGAAAAGGCCTTGGAGGTGTAGACATTGAGCCATAGTTGCACAAACCACCAAGGACCCCCAATATGGCCGATGGGCTGGCCGGCCGATAGCTTGGTCGCTACTTGATGTAGCAGCTGATAAGTGGCGCCAAGGAGGTATTGCCCCAAGGGGATTTGTTTCCGATTGGCCAAGCACTCTGCCAGACATTGCATGTTGGTTGTTGGGCCGAGGGTTGCACCACCAAAAACAAACCGTTCCAGCCACAAGTTCAAAAAGGCAACATGTTCCCGATCGTCGACTGGTCCAGTTCCCTTGTTGTGGATTGATATATACCTGGACCAGCCACCGATGTTCTTCGCTTGAAGCTGATGAGCAGGCTTGAATCGGAGCCTGAAGGGGTTGATGTAATTCGTGGTGTCGAGGCAGGTGAGCATAGTCACATCCATCAAGGTGGGGGTCATCGGCCCATGCCCGAACATGAAGGCGTTGAGGGCGTCTGACCAGAAATATGAAGCCGATGCAAGCAGAGGTTCATTCCTTTCCATATCGGCTAGAGAAAGGTTGATGCAGTGGCCGATGTTTGATTCTTCCCAGAGGGTTCTCTTCGTGGCCGATATTCTGATATACTAGTCCCTCCACCCAGGAAGCTTGCTCGGCCATGATCTGAAACTATTGGTCCAATCACTTGACTGACATGCTGAGTTCTTGAAAAGGAATGCGTTGGGTCTCGGCGCTGATGAAATCTGTGGGATCCTCGCTACCCATTGGGCCATGATAGAAGAAATTGGGTAATCGGCTGGGATAAGATTTGGCTTCTAAGGTTCTACAGTAAATAAGAACACAACGAAGAACAGGTGAAGAACATGGCAGATTGGATTCATCTAGGCTACAAGATCAGAGAAAACAATCGGGCAGAAAGATTACCTCGGGGACTGCGGATGCTGATGCCATTGCACAAGAAGAAGAAGACCGGGAATCAGTGGTCGAAGGAGAGGGCTGCGACGGTTCGTCTGAGTTCGCCGGAGTTCGTCGAGGTTCGGAAGATGAAGCGGTTGTGCTCTGGTGATGTGAAGCATAAAAAAGGCTAGGGAGACGAAGCGGTTTATAGAGGCATGATGACCGGGCGGGAATCGAGGCCGTTGGCACTGTTTCAAACAATTAAGGCAAGTGGGCTACCTTGGGCCGCCTCGATATGGAAGGAATCTGAAGGCCCAAAATGAAAGAATTTCAAAGTCCTATAGAAGAACTCTGAATTTGGGGGGCATGTGTTAACGCAAAATTTGGGTAATGGCTCTGTATCAGATTCGGCTAAGGAGAAAGTTGCTATTAAACTAACGGAGGTTGATCGAAGGAGGTCGAATCCAGGAAAGGAGCCATGAAGACATAGTATGGTAGTTAATTATCTTGATTATTAATTAGGCAGGATTAATATTTTATCTTTAGGAAACCTGACCGTGTGTCCGTCGGTCGGGTCCTGTTAATGTTTCCTTCTGTAATTAGGAAATATGTACGCGTGTCCAATAAGGATCGTATCAACTCGAGGTATAATACGTACTGCCCGGGTGCTTTGTAATATATCTACATCAATCAATCAATACAATTTCGCGCATCGCCACCCTCTTCGACGGGTTCTTGCTTCGAGCCGGGTGCATCGGTTAAGGTTGCTCTGCGGAGGGTAAGTCTCGTCACCCCGGCACGATAACGGTCTAAGGCTTCCTCAGTTAAGGTCGATATTCTAGTCGGTTAGTGGCGGCTTTACCATGATATATCTATTTATATATGGTGATAGTTTTAGTTGTCTCATAGATTGATTAAGGTATATCACATCACGCGTGCGCGATGTTATCGGTTACTGGGAGCGATTTATCATCGTTTGTGCTGGATCGGTTTTGGGTTCGACCTATTAAAGCTACAGTGGATAATCGTTCTGCTCAGGTTGATATTTTTTGCGCAAGCGTCTTATAGGGATGTATAGCCGATAGTTTATCAAATATTTTACATCACGATCGATTAGATTATGGCTATCGAGGTCTTGTTATCATCATCAGTCTGTGCTGCAACGGTTGGGTTCGATCTACTAGATGTTGATAATAATTTACTCTTAATAAGCGAGGTTTTCATGTGATTTTTATCGAAGTGTTTTAGCGTAAGTTACTCATATCCAGCCGATTTGCACTACATGTTTTAGAAATAGCTGCAAGTCGGGACGGCAACGAAATTGCATATTGGTTTCCCTGTGGGAGGACCTGGGCGCGGAGCACGGCGAGGACTCGGCCCGGAGCCAGCGAGGACCCGGGCGCGGGCCACAGGCAAGGACACGGGC
>RYFJ01002854.1:0-265434 GCA_003991445.1 Oryza meyeriana var. granulata | reverse complement strand
TCGGCGAAATGGGAGGCGTAGGGGTCACAGCCTGCGGGGAGCGCGCGATTGGATTCTCCGGCAAATCAGGAGTCTCCTGCGCAGGGGACGAATATCGCACGACCGGCGGCCGGCAGGAGGCCGTTGTTTCCCGCCGGTCGGTCGTGCCCGATGCGATGCTGCGCACGGGGTCGTCCTCAGACCGGAGCGCCGCTGTCGCCGCGAGCGCTCCTCGCCCGGCGCGCTCGCCGGGAGGGGAGGCTGCTCGGTCGCCGGGCAGCGCGGCTCCGGCCGGGCGGGGTCGCCCGGGCCCGGGCGAGTGAGTGCGCGGGAGTGCGCCTCCGGCCCGGGGAGTGTTGCGGGGATGAGGCCGCCGGGAGTGCTTCTCCGGCCCAGCGGTGCCGCGGGAGCGCTGCCCCGGCCGGCACGTGTCGCCCGTGCCCGAGGCGCTGCTCGCGTGTGTGGCAACCAGGCGACCAGACCAGCGCCCGCGAGCAACCGACAGGGGTTCTCAGCGTGGCGCAACAGAGGCGCTGCTGGAATGCACGTGTCTCAAGCGCCCACAGAGCAACAGCTCCGGCATTGGGCGTGTAGGCAGACTGTGTGCACACGAAGCTACGGATAGCTCTCTTCTGTCTTCTGGCACTGTGGACTCCTAATCTATAAAGGAGGATCCAAAGCACCGAACCGAAAGGCAGAGCAAGCTTTAGCATTAGGACCCCAAGCTCGGACTCTGACTAGACCCGGCTCTCCGACTCGAGCTCATTCTCTAGGACTGCACTTCTTCTTCGGCGCGGCGTGAGCTAGCTCTCACTTTGTACCACCATACCACATTCATACCACCTCATAGCATACACACAGGAGTAGGGAGGTTTCTCGTTTTACTCGCGCTCCGGTGGCCCGAACTGTATATCAATCCGTGCTGTTCATCGTCTTCCCGCGAGAGACTAACGATTCGGCATGGTCGGACCCGATTCGGACGGTCCGGAAACTTCCCGTCTCTAGCTCGGGCCTCTCTGTTTCTGTCCTGAGCGCTGGTTCATCTTCTTCCACCGAAGCCGGCTCCGCTGAGAAACTACTCCCTGGCCGAATCTCAAAAGGGGGTTAGTCTCCTGACTTCCCGCCGTCGGGGTTCTATCCTCGACAGATGGCGCGCCAGGTAGGGGGAGTTTTTCTTCCTAGGTGGGACGCCGACGTTCCCGACACGACGCCTTCATTGGCTGGAGGCCATCGTCGCGGGATTCCGACGAGGAGTCCGGCGACTACACCCTGCTGGGCAACGTTAGCCAGAGGCAAGCCGCACCTTCTCCCTCTTCGCCTTCCTGGGGGAGCACGGCGCGTACCGGCGGGCAAAGGCGCCCCGCGGCGGCCTGGTAGTGCGGCTCGGCCCTTCCTCGCGGAGGGGGCGGGAAGTGCCCCGCGGGTCGCCGCCGCTCATCCATAAGGGCGAACAAAGCGCCGTCCACGGCACGTCGCGGCTCCACAATCATTCGGCGACAAGGAAGATACCCTCTTGGCGGCGGAAGCCCTCCTGCGCCACCCCCCGACATTTGCGCGGGGATGGAGGCCGGGGCGGCGATGGATTAACGAGATCGCGACTTGGTAGGCCACCGCCACGCCGGGTCACCGCCGGCGGCCATACAGCGGCGGGACCTCCGACGCGGCGACCTCTAGCGCGAGCCGCGAGCGCCATGGGGGGGGGGGGGGGGGGGGGGGGGGGGGGGTTGGGCGGGGCGGGTGTGAGGGGGGGGGGGGGGGGGGGGGGGGGGGGGGGTGGGGGGGGGGGGGGGGGGGGGGGGGGGGGGGGGGAGGGGGGGGGGGGGGGGGGGGGGGGAGGGGGGGGGGGGGGGGGGGGGGGGTTGGGGGTGGGGGGGGGGGGGGGGGGGGGGGGGGGAAGACAATCCCGGGGCACGGGCGACCTCCGTAACGCTCGACCAGACAGGGCCCACGAGGATGCCGGGTCACAAATGGAGGCCAGCGTGAGGGGCAGGACGCCGCAGGCATTCCGAGGCCCCGGCTCCAGCTCAGAACACTAGTGGGAAACCGCTATTCGTCGCAGAGCCCACCCAGTACGGCTGCTCGGGTTTGTGGCGCTCTCCCAGGCCTGCGGCAGGTTCGCTGGCCGGCTATGTTCCGCCCAACTGCGGGAGAAGTACGATGGCTCGTGGATAGCACGAAGTTTTGCAGATATACGCCAGCATCCGGTGCGGCGGCGGGGACGAGACGTGATGGTGACTATTTCCGTCACCCTCAGGCCCAGGCTCGCTCCTGATGATGAGCCTCCCGAGGGATCCATCCGCTCGTGGAGAACTTTGCCACCAGTTTGTGCAATTTCAGGGCACCTTCCGCGCCCTGGGACAGAAGCGGACCTCCACGCCTAGTCAGAGTAGGGGTGAGGCGCTGAGGCATTTCCTAAGGCGTTTCAGCCAGTAGCAAACAATCCCTCATCATCGCCCCACGCGGTTATCCACGTGTTTGTTCGGGCGTGCGGACAGGCGATGGCTCGAAAAGATGGCAACGCGAGTCCAAAACAGCGGAACTGTTCAGCTCTTGCCGACCTGCGCCGCAAGGAGGAGCCCGGGCGTGGACAAGCCGCGTCCTGAGATCCTCGCGAGGGCTCGGCGAAGAGGCCGCGGCCTCACGTTCCGCGGCGCGGCGGACAGCGGAAAGCGCAGACAGGCAAGAGGAGACGCGAAGAACTTCGCCTTGGCGGGTCTGGCGGCCCCGGGGCTGCCACCACCCGCCAAGACGACTACGGCGGCAAACGAGCAGGATGAGGTGCGCCACGGCTGCGGGCCGGATGTGATCCGTCCACGAGACCGGACCGCACGACCTCACGAGTGCGCGCCGTCCAGACTGGCCGAGCGCACTAAGAAGTTCAACTGGAGCGGCAGCAGGAAAGCCCGCTCCCAATCCAGAGCAGCCTTCTCTCGAGTTCCAAAAACCAGATGTCATGCACCTCGAGGCGGGCACAGCGCTACGGTTCTCGGCGTGGCTTCAAGGCCATGAAGCGAGTGTTAGCGCAACCCGGGGCCACCGGCGTCGGAGGCTGAAGTGGTCGGACAGTACGATCACTTCAGCCCGGGACCATCCAGCCCAGGTACTGGGAGGGAGGCTCGCCCTCGAGTCTCCCCACCATATGCACGTGAAGGTGGGGCGCGTCCTCGTCGACGGGGGGCGCCGCCTCAACATCCTTTCCCCGAGGTCTTTGATGAAGATCAAGGCCCAGGGATGAATGCCCTCGTCGCCTCGTTCGTCGGGATTACGAAGGCTCGCTTGGCCCCTCGGGAGGTCTCTTTGCCCGTCACCTTCGGTGACCGTGGCAACGCCGCGCAACGAGCAGGTCATTTTCGACTTGCGAGTGCAACTCCGTACAACGCGGTCCTTGGACGCCGCGTTGGTGAAGTTTATGGCTGTTACGCACTATTCTACCGTACCTAACCATGAAGTCCAGGCCCCTCGGGCCGATACAGTTCTTGGGAGTAAAAGCGCCCTCTCGTGCGCCGAGCAGCGTGCGCGACATCGCCCCCGCAGCTCCTGACGTGCGGGGGGCCGGGTCTTCGCTACGCGGCCCAAGCCGCGCATCGTCGCTACCGATGCAGAGCTAGTAAGGAGGTAGTCCTTGGCGACGAGCCCGTCCGGACCGTCAAGGTTGGCGGTTCGCTGGACGACAATAGAAAGCGCGCTCATCGCCTTCCTCCGGGCAAACACGACGTCTTCGCCTGGCAACGTCGGACATGCCGGGTGTCCCTAGGGGGGTGATTGAGCACCGGCTTGGCATCCCGGCGTGGCTCGCGGCCGTTGCTGGGCAGAAGGTACGACGACAGGCCCCAGAGCGCCAGGCTTCGTCCGTGAGGAGATCGCCACAACTTCTGCTGGCGGCTTCACTCCGAGAGTGTCCACTGGAATGGCTGGCCAACCAAGTCGTCGTCCCAAATCCAACGGGAAGCTGGCGAATGTGCATAGACTACACCGATCACAAGGCTTGCCCAAAGATCATTCCTCTGCTCGCATAGACCAGATAGTCGACTCCACCGGCAGGGTGCGACTCTTGTGCTTCTTGACGCTTATGCAGGATACATAAAGTGAGCATGGCAGAGGAGGATGAGGAAAAAACTTCTTTTATTACCCCAGGGGCCTTTTTGTTTATATTGTGCATGCTTTCGGGGTTAAAGAATGCTCGTGTCCACTTTCCAGTGGGCTTGTCGTGTAACATTTGTAATCGAGCTAGGTCGAAATGGAGGCTACTACGTCGACGATTTGGTGCTGGAAGTCGCGCGATCGCGCACTTCGTGGATCTACTCCATGATCTGGGCGAGACGTTAGTAATTCGACCAAGGATGAGTGACCCCGGACAAGTGCGTCTTCGGGGTCCCGGCTGGGCAACTCCTCGGGTTCCTCGTGTCCAGCCGCGGCATTGAGGCGATACCGAAGAAGATAGCAGCAATCGACCGCATGCGTCTCCACCCGAGAGGCTACGGGAGGCCCAGAAGCTGACGGGTGTGTGGCCCGCACTCGGTCGTTTCATCTACCAGGCTTGGGGAGTGCCTCCCCTATTCAAGTTCTTAAGAAATCCGCAGTATTCACTCTGGACGGATGAGGTGGATCAGCCTTGATGAGAGCTTTCAATGGAGGGTTATGAACTACGCCCTCTGTCCTCGTAGCACCGCACCAGACGAGCCCTGTTGCTCTACAGAGGCGCAACCCCGCAAGGTGGTAAGCGCGGCGCTCGTCATCGAGCGCCCTTGCCAGCAGGCGCGGACCCGGGATTTAACCTCCGGGCGCCACCGCAGATGAGGGATTTCGCGCCGTGCGACGCTGGGCAGCCTCTCGCCAAGGCGGAGTGCGAGCCGGGGACGCGGCCGGGACCATCAAACAACATTGCACCGGGGCCCAAGGTCCAGCTCCGTACCCGTTCATCTAGGCGAGGAGCATTCCCCCTCCGGGGGGAGCAGAGCCCGGATCCCTCGGTCCATGCCGGGCGGGTGGCGTCGGGAAATACGCACAGAGCCGGTGTATCTTCGTGCAGGGCGATTATCCGTGACGCCAAATCGGCTATCCCCAGGCGCGAAAGGATGCCTCTACGCAGTTTCACTCATCGCATCCAGGAAACTTCGCCATACTTCCAGGCACAAGGTGTCCGTAGTCACTCTTCCCTCGGCAGATATTGCATAACCAGGAGGGAACGGGCCGCGTCGCTGAAGTGGGCGGTCGAGCTCTGCTGAGTTTCGACCGCTCCACTTCAGAGCGCGCACGCATCAAAAGCAAGTCCTGGGGATTTCTGGCGGATGGAGGTGGACGCCGGGCCCGAGCCGGATCCTTGTGCTGGAGCGAATTCCGGCTGCCGAGCTGCCGCGCCGACTGCGCCTCCACTGGATAATGAACTTCGACGCTTCTGCGCCCCGGGCTTGTCGCCCAGCTGCGGAGGGGCGGGTCGTCCTCAGTAATCGCCGCGCGGGGATGAGTTTCCGCTTCGTCGTCCACCTCAACGTTCGGAGAAAGGACAACAACATGGCCGAGAGTAGAGGGCTTCTGCGCGCCGGGCGCGATCGCCCTCGGGGTGCGACGGTTGTGCGCGCAAGGAGCGACTCGGAGCTCGTCATCAACCAGGTGTCAAGCCGGAGTACAGACTTCTGGACCCCCAATTGGGCACATATGTGGACGAAGTGCGGAGGCTTGAGCGTGTGTTTCGGGACGACCTCACGCTTGGCCACGTCCCCGCAGTTGCAACTAGCCGGCGACGACTTCAAGGCTGGCTTCTCGCGGGCGTCAGCTCGGGGGTTTTCCAGGAAGCTCGAGACTCGGCGCGCTCAGCCGTGACGGACCTCGGGCTCAGCCCTGAGCCCGGTCTGGGGCCTGGACACGAGCTCTGACCCAGGATTTGGTTCGCTCCTGCGGCCGACAGCGCGCCTTCTTGGATGGACGAAATCTGGCATTCTTCTTGGAGGCGGGCACATCTCCCCGAAGACGAGTGGAAGCAGAAAAGGATCGCTCGCATTGTCCAAGCGCTATGTCCTGGTAGTAAGGGGGACCTTACTAGGCGGTGGGCCAACAGCGTCCTGCTCAAGTGTGTTCTGCGCGGGCTCCGGCTTGTCGAGATCCTAGGGAAGTGTAAGCCGACATCCACGAGGGGAGTGTGGCAGTCACGCGCATTTGATCTGGGTGGAGGCTTTTTGGCAGGGATTTTTATGCCACGGCCTTGCAGGACGCGTTCGACCTGTCCAGCGCTGCGCGTGCAGTTTCATGCCAAACAGAGGCCACCAGCCGGCGCAAGCACTCAGATGATCCCCCTGTCCTGGCCTTTCGCGGTCTGGGAGGGACTCGATATCCTCGGCCCCTTTCCGGGCAGTCGGGGTCACCGGCATCTGTATGTCGCATCGACAAGTTCACGAGTGGCGGGCATTCCCCGTATAATCGCATCGACAAGCATTCAGGCTCAAGTCATCCGGGGAATACCAGCCGCTTCGGGATCCCCAAACGCATTATCACCGACAACGGCACGCAGTTCACTGAGGAGGCTCTTCGGCGAATACTGCTCCGATGTCGGCATCAAGCTCTGCTTCGCCTCCCCTGCCACTGCCAGCAATGGGCAGGCCGAAAGAGCGACAGGCCGAGATCCTACGGGGCCTCAGACAAGGTCCTACAACGACCTAGAAAACAGGGTCAAGTGGATCGACGAGCTCCAGCGGTCTTGTGGGCCAATCGTACCACACCGAGTCGGGCGACGGGAGACCCCGTTCTTCCTTGTATATGGGCGAGGCCGTTCTGCCGGTCAGAACTCACCTTCGGCTCCCGATACAGCGCTACAGCGACAAACGCGACCACGACAAACATGCAGCTCGACAACCTCGACTTCTCGAGGAGCGAAGACGACGCGCCTCGCTCCGAGTCGCCCGTTACCAGCAAAGCCTTAGCGTATCACAGGCAAGGGTTCGGGCCGATCACTCCAGGTCGGGGACCTAGTCCTCCGCCGTGTCTTACACCGCCGAAAGAATAAGCTTTCCCCATGTGGGAAGGCCCCTTCCTGGTGATCGGTGTCTCCGACGGGCTCGGTAAGACTGGGCAGGAGGATGGGACCCCGCTTCCCAATCCTGGAATATCGAACATCTTCGCAAGTTTTATCCATAAGCATATCCTGTAAGTTACGGGAAGCTTGGCCCAGCGCCGGTTTTCTTCCAATCTCGGCGCTGGCCGGGGGCCCCATATGTATTCGCCTTCGTATATAGCTTTTTAATATCTTTCCCGGTGTCGTCCTTTTTGTCTGTTTCCATGTGTTGCGCTCGTGGCTGTCTCGTTCCTTTGGGGGCATAATCGGGCCGCGCCCGTGCGACAGTTGGGGTTCGTGCATTATCATCAGTTCCCTGCTGACGAGTAACCGCATCCTGACGTGCTAGGTTCAAGACGTTGTCGAGCTGGCGGGGACCTAAGGGCGCCCTCCGGGAGGCGCCCCGGGTCCCGGCGACTCCGGCGCCTTACCTGGCTAGCTTCGGGGTCGGTTCTTTCCGGAGGTAGGGGGTGAAATGGTTATGCGTGATCTTTTCCTCCGCACGGTCGTGGCTCTGAGGGCCCGTTCGGGAGATGATCGACGCCACGATTCGTAGCATGGAGTGGGCAAGGGAGCGAGCCAGATACTCTCACAATTCGCTGTGCGCAGATTAGACCCGGCGGGCTCAAGAGGGGGACCCAGGGTCACACCCCGGGAACGTCCTTGGGACCCCGGACCCGAGGTGAATGTGCGGGGAAGGTGTTCCCGGGACTGACCTGTGCTCGGGCCCGGCTGGGGGGCCCTCCCCAGATTGATCCCCGGCGGTGATTCTCGGACTGGGGCTAGCAGTCCCGGACCCGGGCTCGTGCTCTCGCGGAACCATGCCATCTTGGCTGACAATCCAGATACGTAATCTTGTCTAACTGTACATATCGCTCGATTCCTTTTTCTTCCTGCGCTTGTGGTGGCCGTCCGTATTTCTCTCCTCGGCCCCGGGCGCAAGCGGAATCGGCCAGGCGAGCGCGGGCCATCGGGTTAGTCTCGCCCTAGTTGCTAAGGCCCCGTGGTCGGGTCGTGGACCGCGCCCGGGCACTGTCGATGCTCCGGGGGTCTCGGGCAAAGTCCCTGTCGGGCCTGCTAGACTCCCCGGGGGGGCTACGGTGCCCGGTCGGCCAGTTCCTCCCCGGCCACGCCGAGGCGCTGGTACCTCGCTACCCGGGACCCCGGGCGCGGCCAGGGCCGGCTCCGAGGGCTCCCGCGAGTCAAGAGGCTCGAGCGTAGCATTTCGACCATACCTAACACGCGTGGGGCTCTTTTCGTATTTCTCTCTCTCTAGCAGGCTCCCGGACGGGCAACTGCTAAGCCCGCGGCACTCGGGAGCCAATCTCCCGGGCGGGCGGCGCGGGAGTCGTGGGAGGCCAAGTAACGGCCGTTCCCGCGAGGAGAAGTGGAGTTCGGACCGTCCGCTGGGATCGGACAGTCCGGACTGCCCCGATCGGGCTTAACCGTCCTAGGGACTGAGTTCCAGGGCGAGCGTTACGCTGGGCCCCAAGGAGGGCTTACACGCAGCGGTCACAGCCGCCGGGCTCGGACTCAGGCGACACCCGGCGCTCGGCGTTTCCCGGGCCGGATGTCAAGACGAACAAAAACAAGTATGAGCATCCAGGGCGCAAAGGCCCGACACAGGTGAAGTCAAAATGCAAGCATGCGCGGAGGACCAAGCCGTCGCCGCGCGAGGAGAGATCACTCATCGGGCCCAGCCATTTCGCCGGATTTTCGAGGTGTTCCCCGGTTGAAGAATCTGGCCTCCGTTGCAGCAGCGTCGGTCACGGCCTTTCGAGCCTTTCTTCCCCGTCGGCGGGGAATCCTCCAGCACCGGGGCAGGGAAAACTCCGCGTCCCGAGCCCCGGTACAGCAAGGACTACTCCGCCACCCGCGTGGCGAGCTCTGTTCCTTCCTTCTCCAGGACCTCGTGGATTCGCCGGGCGGCAAGTCCAGCGTGTTAGCAAGTCGCCGAGCTCCACCAGCTCCTGACCGACCCCGGGGGGCACCTCGGGCTTTCGCGGGGGTGCCTGGATGCCGATGCACTTGAGACGTCCCCGGGCACGGAGCTGTACCGCCCCAGGCAGGCCGCGATTCGCTGTCGAGATTCTTCTGGAGGGCGAGGCTATCTGGCACCGTTCTCAGCCGTTCCTCTGCCCTAGCCAGCGCTCGGCTGAGCTGGCGCGGCCTGCCGATGAGCGGGGAGCCGCTGACGCGGCCCGACGGCGGCCCCCGCGGCCACGGCTCAAGGTCGGCCGCGCGTTTCCAGGAGACCTCCATCTCCGCCTGCCGGGCCTCGGCAGCCTCACCGCCGCCTCTCGCCGGCTAGGGAGTTCTCTTTCTCCTCAAGGATCGCCTCTCGCGTCCCGAGAGCCTCGGCTTTGGCGTCCATGTCGGCGGCCAGATCTTCGCCTGCTCTGCCTCGCGTTGGTGGTCGGCTTCCGCCCTTCGAGGTCTCTTTCCAGGACACCAGCTTCTCCTCCTTGCTCAGGAGGCGGCTCATGCCGTCTCGGGCCATGGCGCTGGAAAGCTTGGCGCCCTCCTCGTTAATCACCGCGGTTTTCTCCCGCGCGCTGGTCTCGCGCTCCCGGGCCGCGAGACCGCTCCTGGCCCCGGAGACGTTTTCTCCCGAGAGGAAAATCTCCTCTTCCGCGCCTCCGTCTCTGACCGGGCACGGGAGGCGTCGTCGGGGCGAGCTCGATGGGCCCTTCGATCGGACGATGCACCTGTCCCCCTGCCGCGATCTCCGGCCGGAGAGTCGCTACGAAGAATCGACGGGGCGCCCGAGTCCCGGGCGCATATCCCATCTAAAGCGGCAAGGACGTCAAGCTCTACCAGCTCAAGATGACAGGCAGACCCAGCGTCCCCTCGATTCTTCAAAGACGTGGCCGCGTTTCTGCCCGGAGCGGTTCCGGCCGAGCAACAGGGCCAGGGCCACTGTCGGCGAAATGGGACTGGGGGTCCCACAGCTGCGGGGACGCGTGGATCTCCGGCCACATCGGCTCCTCCGGGGACATATCCGCACGACCGGCGGCCGCAGGGAGGCCGTGTCTCCGCCGGTCGTCCGTGCCCGGATGCGTCGCCGCGGGCCCCGGGTGCTCGTCCCCGCACCCGGACCGCGCGCCTGTCACCGAGAGCGCCTCCTCCGGCCCCGGGCGCGCGTCGCCGGGAGCGGGAGCGCTGCCTCCGGCCTCGCCGGAAGCGCCGCCTCGGCCCGGGCGCGGGTCGCCCCGGCCAGGGCGAGTGAGTGCGCCCGAAGCGCCGCCCCCGGCCCCGGCGAGTGTCGCCCGTGCCCGGAGGCGCCGCCTCCGGGGTGTGTGGCAACCAGGCGACCAGACCAGCCCCCGCGCAACCGACAGGGGCTCTCCAGCGTGGCGCAACAGGCGGCTGCTGGCATGCACGTGCTCCAGCCGCCCACAGCAGCAACAGCTCCGGCATGGGCGTCGTAGGCAGACGTGTGCACAAGAGAGCTCACGGGAAAGCTCTCTCTGTGTATTCTGGCACTGTGGACGCCTCTAATCTATAAAGGAGGATCCAAGCCACCGAACCGAAAGGCAAGCAAGCTTTAGCATTAGGAACCCCAAGCTCGGACTCTGACTAGACCCCGGGCTCTCCGACTCGAGCTCATTCTCTAGCGACTGCACTTCTTCTTCGGCGCCGGCTGTGAGCTAGCTTCACTTTGTAACCACCATACCACATTCATCCACCTCATAGCATACACACAGGAGTAGGGTTTTACGCTCCGGCGGCCCGAACCTGTATAAATCCCGTGCTGTTCATCGTCTTCCCTGCGAGAGACTACGATTCGGACGGTCCGGACCCGATTCGGACGGTCCGGACCTTCCCGTCTCTAGCTCGGGCCCCTCTGTTTCTGTCCTGAGCGCTGGTTCATCTTCTTCCACCCGAAGCCGGCTCCGCCTGAGAACTACTCCCCTGGCCGAATCTCAAAAGGGGGGTGTCCTGGCTTCCCGCCGTCGGGGTTCTATCCTCCGACAACGTGCAATTGAGAAGCTGTGAAACGACTGCGCAGACAAGGGATACCCTTTGGTGTGGGAAGATGTAAAGAGCAGATGGTGCATGCGTCATATGGGCGTAAACTTTTATAAGCAGTTTAGAAACAAGGAGCTGATGGCCATGTTCAAACGTTTGTGCGCCCAGAATCAACAGAAGAAGTTCAATGAGCTGTGGAGGAGACTTGATGAGCTGACAGCCAAACATAGAGGCGAGAGTTCTGCAAGACCCGCAGCTAGAGGTGTTGACGGCCCTGAAGCTCTAGGTGCACTTGAAGGAGTACGCGTAGGCTACGATAGCAAAAAATAAAAATTCTACCGCGCACACCAGGACATCATGCGAAAGAAGGGATCATGGATCGTTACCACTAGACGCGCAGTGCAGCGGAGGAAGAGTTGGAGAAGCCGGTCCAACCACGCGCGCGTCGAGGTAGTAGTGGAAGTAGTCGATCTCCGGCCGATCAACGCCGCAACGAGCAGCGCCTCTACGGGTATCCACACGTCCGGGGCTGAAACAACCGATCGCGAGTGTACTAGCACTCGTGAGCGGCTAGGTTTGGCTCGGGAGTTGGCGGCTAGGGTTTTGCTCGAGGCTAACAGAAAAAACACACGTGAAACTCCTCAGCCCCTCGCTCCCTATATATAGACCACCTTACTCGGGCCTCGTGGACTGAGGCCCAGTAAGAGTCTACTCGGATCTCTATCCGAATCGAGCCCATATTCGAATCACATTCGAATAAGTGTTCCAACCCATTAAGTGTGTGACCTGTAAGGTTCACGTATATTTTGTCACGACCCAGAAACCGCCTTTCTGGTCACCCTGTTAATAGCGGCTCTAGCAAGGCATATTAGCCCAAGATATACGTAAACAATCATATCGGCTGAACCTGTAATGTCCTTATGTATCCCAAACAAATCACTTTGCCTCACGATATCGATTGAGCTCCAAGGCGAGACTTGTGTCATCTCTTAATGCTCAATTATAGGTGGACAAACGGGCGGACCGGGCCGGCACGGACCGAGCACGGTCGGCACGGCCCGCTACGGCACGGCCGTGTAGGCACGTTTCCTGTAGCGGGCCGTGCCGTGCCGGCCGCGTGCCCTCCCCCCCGGCCCAGGCACGCACGCGGGGTCGTGGGCCGTGCCGTGCCGGCACGGCTCGTCGGCAGCCCACCTGCCCGGGCCGGCCCGGTCCGCGACTCTGCCGACCGCGCGCCGTCCGGCGGTCCGCCCTCCGCCGCCGCCTCCCCGCCTGCGCGCCGCCCCGCTCCCCGCATCGCGCCGCCGCCTCCGGCTGCAGCCGCCTGGCCTCTCGGCTCCTCCGCCTCGTCCCGCGCTCGGACTCCTCCGCCCCCTCCGCCGCCGCCTCCCAGCGCGCAACGCCTCCCGGCCTCCGTCGCTGCCGCCGCCGCCTCCCCGCATGCGCGCCCCCTCCGCCGCTGCCGCCGCCGCCGCCTCGCCTCCCGCCTCGGCCTCCGGGCCGTCGGCCTCCTCGGTCTCCTCCGCCTCGTCCCGCCCGCCCGGCTCTCGTACCCCTCCGCCGCCGCCTCCCGGGCGCCTCCCCGCATTGCGTGCCGCCCACGCCTCCGCCGCGTACTCGGCCTCCGCTCGGCCCTCGCTCCAGCTCCTAGGCTGCCTCCGCCCTCCTTGCCCGCTCGCCTCCTCCGCCCCCCTCCGACGCGCCCTACCTGCGCGCGCGCTCCCGGCCTCCGCCGGCCTCCGCCGCCTCCCCGCCACCCTCCCCGCCTGCGCGCCGCCCCCCGAGGCCGACTGCGCCCGCCTCCCCGCCTGCCCATCCCCGAGCCGGACTGAGTCACTCTCACTTAGTGGAGTGACTGAGTCTGAGAGAGATGAGTAAAAAAAGAAAAAAGAGACTTAAAAATTTTAAAAATTAGAGGAGTGGTAAAAAAATATTAAAAAAATGTAAAAACATTATGTAAGATGAGTAAAAATATGAGGGTATTTTTTTGATGATATTAGAGGAGAAAATTTTTTTATATGTTTAAACAAGCAAAATAGATAGAATACATAGTTATGCAATTTAATTTCTACATAGATAAGAGAAAATTGTGCAATGACCTTGTATTGATTTTGATATAAATTACACACTGCCTCATTAAAAACTCTGTCATGTAAAACTCAATTTTGAGAAAACCATGACAAAGAAAAAGAGTACAGCTACAAGGTCAATACTTAAAAATAAAAAAGAATACTCTGTTCCTCATTTTGTAGGTAAAGATTTTCGAACTGCTCCCAATCTTGGTTTCCGTGGTGTGTTGGGCAGTTCCTTAGCTACTCCCAGTCTTAACCGCAAGTTTTAGCATTCTACCACCTCACTGCGGAGATTTCTCTTCTCTCCTCTAATTCTTCCGCAAAGATGAAGCCGATTCGGATGAACCGTAGACACAGCCCTGTGAACGTTACATCCCGTGCTAGCTTTGAGAGCACGGGATATTGGGTCTTGTGATCATTCCACATTGAAGAACACGTTGAGATCTTCCTGGTTGATCGGTCGCTGTCCAAGTAGGTAGACAGCTCAAGAGCTTCAAGTGAAGCGTGTGCAGGACTTGCTGCGGCCCGAACTTCCACCACCGTGCTCGAAGAAGAAGAGGAACCACCCCAAATTCGCCCACTGCAATTTTTCTTACCTGGGACAGGGACGGGTGGGGCTCTTCGCACGCGAACCCCTGAAACTTAGTTTCATACTTTCGAAATACTTCATACAATTTTGTTTACATCAGAATAGTAGTTAGTGTAATCAATATTCATTGTATCCCCATAAGATTTAAAATATTTAGAAACCCGTATTTTACCCCTAGGATCAAGAATAAATCGCAAAGCATACAATATGGAATGTTCCTCCAGTATTTTAAGATATTTTTGTTTCATGTTATATACTGCAAATCCTAATAGTTGGTCATCTTCATATTTTTTAATAAAGTGGAATCTCAAAAATTTTATGCAAAATTAAATTAGCAGTTGGATAGTAAACACCAGACAAAGTAACAGTTGCTCATAAATGTTTTCAAGAAAGTAATAAAACCTTTCTACAACATGCCAAGACTGTTCTGTCAGTACGGTTGCCCGTCACTGGTACAACATTCTGGACTGCAAGAAAACAGTTAGCATTCTTTGTAAGGCAAGACATGTTTCAACATTAAATAAGTCGAGTTCACGATGGTCCGCATCGTTTGGGAACTTGCGTGGTTGCTTGTCGAAGCGATGCAGAATCGCTTGAAGGTCGCAAGTCGAGGATTAGAACATTCAGCATGTTATGGCTTCACGGATAAATCGAGATATAAGTTATCTTTTAAACCAGATTTAACTATAAGATTAATAATTGCAAGCACAACGTTGATGTAAAAGAATGATTCAGCATAACATTTGAATAAGGCTGCAAATTTCCATTGCTCTGGAATTTGCAGCTGCATTATTAGAGTTACTGCAAATATTTATTTGTGATGCCAAAATCCTCACAAACTCTAGAAATTCGTTCAGCAATATTTTCTGCATTATGTGAAACATCAATTAATTTTAAAGCTATTACTCTTTTTTGTAGTTCCCATTCATCATCACATAATGAGCACTACATAATATATTCCTTAGCCCTACCACTCCATAAATATAGATGTGATACTAATAGAAAAATGTGCAAGTAGCAAATAATTGTTTAATATTATCCCGCCTTGGTTGTAAACATTCACCAAGTCGGGTTGTAGTTTTGTCTATAACAGCTTGAAACTAGATTATGAGCAGTTTTAATGTAAGTCTCAAATGCAGGAGATCACCAAAATTAGGGGTAGATCTGTCTAGCAATTAAACGGGTAAGGGAATCTCGTGCTACCTGAGCATCATACTCCATGACGTCGTACCGTCCGGATTGAGTACAGTTGCTGCTGTCTTAGCTGTAACCTTGCTTCTTCGCACACGCCTCAGCATGCCGCCTCAATGTCCTGTTCCACCAGAAGATTTTCCAGAGAGTTTAGTTTTACAAATTTTACATTTCGCGTAAGTTACCTCCCTTCCATCCGCGGCGGTCTCCTTGATCTCATCAAAATGTTGCCAGGCGGAGGAAGTTCTTGATCTCTTTGAGCCGGTTGCCGTTGACAAGCTCTCGCTCGCAGTTCCGGATCCTTGTGAAGCCGCATGTATTTCTCCGTATGTTTTTGCGGTGTAGGAGCCGACCGGAGTTGTCTCCTTGTGACATCGACAGATAGCTCGGGTCGAAGTCGTCAGTTGAAACGTCGGGTAGTTCGGATCCATCCTGCAATAAATAGAGAAAATTAGTATTAAAAAATAGTACGAACAAAGAAGAAAATTTAAGATTTTTTACCTTGCAGGAGCACCGGAGGCTGAGCTATTACCTATGAGAATGTGGGAAATTTTTTGAATTTTAGACAAAATTTTTGTCTAAACAAAAATTTTTTGAGCAAAGAGAGCAAAAGAGAGGAGAATAGAGCACAAGAGGAGAGTTGGGAGGTTTGGATGAGGAAAAATGTGGCTGGGGGTTCCCCTATTTATAGGAAAAAATTTCACAATTTTTCGGATTTTTTGATATTTTTTTTCGGATTTTTTTTGTCATGCAACGGCTAGATTCAAAATCTAGGCCGTTTTTCGGAGCGTTGGACAGGTGTCAATTTTTGACTGGCCAACGCGGCGAACACTGTAGCAACGGTCATCAGCAACGGGCAGATGTCAGTGCAACGGTCGCCTGCCTCCTCCTCCCGCACGCACCGGCCAGGCCGGCCTCGACCTCTCCGGCCTCCTCTCCTCGGCTCCTCGGCAGCCCTCCGCCTCCTCCCCGCCTCGGCCTCCCGCTCCTCGGCTCCTCCACCTCCTCCCGCCGCCTCGGCCTCCCCGCCTCCTCGGCTCCTCCGCCTCCTCCTCCTCCTCCGCCCCTCCCGCCTCGCCTCCTCCTCCCCGCTCCTCGCTCCACTCGGCTCCGCCGCTCCTCCGCCTCCTCCCGCCGCCTCGGTCCCCCGCCTCCTCGGCTCCTCCGCCTCCTCCGCCTCGCCTCCTCCCTCCTCCGCCTCCTTGCTCCTCCACCTCGGCCTCCCGCCGCTCCTCGGCCTCTCCGCCTCCTCTTCTCTCCTCGGCTCCTCCGCCTCCTCCTCCGCCTCGGCCCCGCCGCCTCTCCTCGGCTCCTCCGCCTCCTCCCGCTCTCCTCCTCCGCCTCCTTGGCTCCTCCGCCTCCTCCCGGCCGCCTCGGCTCCCGCCGCCTCCCGGCCTCCTCGGCTCCGCCGCCTCCTCCTGGCCGCCTCCTCCCGCACCCGCCTCCTCCCGGCTGCTGCTCGGCCTCGCCGGCGCCTCCTCGCCCGGGCGCCTGCCCGGCCTCGGCCGCCGCCGACGCCTGCCGCCTCGGCCTCCACGGCCGTAGACGCCTGCCAGCGGCGCGGCCTCCGCCGCCGCCTCCGGCGGGCCGTGCGGCCGTGCCCCGTGCGTGCCCGTGCCCCGTTCCCGCCCCCTGCCCGCCCGTGCCCCGTGCCGTGCCCGTGCCCGTGCCGTGCCGTGCCGGCCGCTACAGTCCATGGGCCGTGCCGTGCCGGGCCCGCCGTGCCGCACCGGGCCCAGGCACGGCACGGCTACTCGGGCCGTGCCGGCACGGCCCACGGCCAACCGTGCCGGGCCGGCCCGGGCACGGTTACTGTAGCACCGTGCCCGGGCCGGCCCGACGGGGCACGGCCCATTTGGACATCTATAAGCTCAATCACTCTCTCGATCCTGTGATGGATTACAAACTTGTGATTGACACCTCAATCACCGTAGCATGGCCATGCACTTCCATAATCCATTACTTCGAGGGGCCCAGAGATATCTCTCCATAAGGAGGGGCAAATTCTATCTTTGATCATTCATATCCCACTACATGTTTCATAGCAAACCGAAGACCACTTTTATGACCTACCCCAGTTACGGAGTAGTGTTTAGTAGTCCCAAAATAAGCTACTACGTATGTTGGGAACCATGATGATCTCAAGTGTAAGGACTCTACATAAACACTACTTGAGACTAACTGATGACATATGAAATCTCTGCAGTATCTCATGGCGGGTCTATCCAACATATGTTCACTTACATATGTCCATATTATCGATTTGGTATCTCCATACCATGATCCATAAGACATGATCATCAATCAATACATATGCTGATATTAGAATCTTATTTGTTCCTCATATGATATATGATCAGGGATCATTTAGAAATAGCAACATTTGACATTAAGAGTCTCATGAATAAGTCACATACTCATTGATCAATAATGATAGTGTCTATTTCAAGGAACAAATCAATATATTATAAACATAGCATGTGATATATTTAACATCTCCATGTTGCCTCTAGGGCATATCACTAACAGCACTTCCCACCGATGACGGTACATTCAGAAGGAGGCCTGGTTCCTCGGTTAGCAGATTTTCGCAGTGGATCGAGCATGAGCCGAAGGAGAAATGGGCATTGCTGTACGATGAAGGTGGAGCAAAGTACGACATAATGACCACGAACCTTGCAGAGGTCTACAACTGGGTCATGCGTGGTGTGAGGCAACTCCCCTTTGTTGCCATCGTGGAGTTCATCCTACATGGAATACAGACGTACTTCTACGACAGGTACAGACAGAATGGCCCATTTATGGCCGATGAAAACCTTTGGTTCGGCACCAAAATGACAGAGTACCTTGAGGAGAAATGCAAGAAGGCAAGAGAGCACCGAGTCCGAGTGCAGGGCACACGAGAGCATAGATTTAAGATATTGTGTGCCGACAGGTCCAAGCGTGGTATATTCGCAAGGAAACCTGTGCAAGAGTGTGTCCTAAAGGAAGATGGGACATGCAAGTGCTCCTGCCGGAAACCAAGCTTGCACCACAAGCCCTGTTCTCATGTCATTGCCGCATGCGGGGAGTGCGGCATTGATGAACGCCAATATGTGTCGCCGTACTTTAAAAAGGAAGCAATCATGCATACATGGAATACCGAGATTTTTTGTTTCGGCATCGTCGGCACTTTCACTGAAGACACAAGTCCAGTTTATTACATCCCTGACCCGACAAGGCAAGGAACAAGGCAGGCCGCCGTCGGACACGGAGGATTCGAAATGATATGGACGAATCCAAGGCCGGCGTTAGCGCTATACGTTGCAGTAGGTGTGGAGAGGAGGGACATACCTACAAGAAGTGCACGAAAGACACCGAGGCCCCAAGTGCAGTGGAAGTTACTGTGGAAGGATCAGGCGCCAATGGAAGGCGGCCAACTGGGGAAGGCACCACTGATAGGCAGCGTCATCGCAGGCGTCCTCGTGCACCTTCGGCTTATGTTGTGTAGTATAGCCAGTGCTGGCCTTTTAAAGGTACTTTGCTGTCTGTTAATTTTCTGACTATAATGCACTATGTTTAATTGAGCTAATCCGTTCCGCTTCTTTTTCCTTGCAGGTATAGACTACCAGACGCCTGAGCTGCTGGATCACGCCACCGATCAGACCCATCGGTCGTTTCTCTCGGCGGTGCAGAACCTCGAGCTCGGTACCTTACGTCCTCGACCTTCTAGGCGACTACTTCCTGTGGACCCTCGGTTCACGACTAGGTACGTACGAACGTTGTACTGTGAAGCTGTATATGTGAACTTACTAACTTGCTTTGTTTTGATTGTCAGGTTGTGGGAGGCAGGCCTGCTGCCACTGTGTAGGCTGGTAGCAGCCACAGTGGACCCGAATGACCCGGCGAAGAAGTGGGGTATCGACCGGTCGCTGATCACAGCTCTTGTGGACCGGTGGAGACCGGAGACGCACACCTTCCACCTCCCATGCTGTGAGATGGCCCCCACGCTGCAGGACGTTAGCCTCCTCCTTGGCCTGCCTCTAGCCGGCGATGCGGTGGGCCCAGTTGACGGGCTCCAGGTGTGGCGAGACGACATCCTGCAGCGGTTTGCCTCGGTTCACCGTGCTTCGGGGCTTCCTCTTGTCGACGAGATCTCCTCGTACACGCAGGTAGGCCCTCCTCAGGCTTGGGTACTGAGCTGCACGGTAAAAATGCTTACTTGTTGTTTTATGTTCATCCTTCAGTCCGTACTAGAATTACAGTGTCAACTTCCTTATATGTTACTGTAGTCTGATCAGCTAGACCCGAAGGCCGACGCGTACTCACTGCAGAGGAGCCTGGAGGCGTACCTGTTGTGGCCGTTCGGGTGAGTGATGTTCACCAACTCGCACGGCCACGCAGTCGACAAGGGCTTGATCCCTTACGCGAGGGAGATAGCCGACGCTGAGGACGGTGCTGTTCCCCAATACAGTTGGGGATCGGCAGTCCTTGCCGCCACGTACAGGGGTCTGTGCGACGGCTGCAGGAAGACCGACCCAAAAGCGGTCTTCACGGGTTGTCCACTCCTCCTACAGCTCTGGGCGGCAGAGCGGTTCGCGATCGGCCGCCCCGTGGTGGACCACGGTCCGTACGAGCCGATCCTGTATGTGGGTGTCCCACCGGAGGACTATCCGACGATGGGGACGGTGTGGTGTCGTCGTGAGGTATGTTCGGTGTTAGAACCGTCTCGGTTTTTTATGTTACTTGGACTAACGAGAACTCTTTACCTGTTTGTAGCGTCGGTACGCTCACGTGCATGTGCAGAAATCGTACCCAGACTTCGTCATGGAGTTCGACAGGATCACGGACAACGACGTTGTCTGAGAGCCGTATAGCGCCGGGGTGGTGACAGCGCGTGTGCCGCTTGGGCTGTCGTCCCTCTGCACCAGGGACCAGGCGTACTGGCTGACGATGACGCCGATGCTGTTTGACATTTCTGTCGAGCTGCACTGTCCGCAGCGTGTGATGCGGCAATTCAGTATGCGACAGACCTTCGGCCATCCACAACGCCGGGCCGTACCGCAACACGTTCGCAGGTATGTGTGGAAATGAATATTCCGTACTGTTATGCATTGTGTCACCGGTTGTGCTCTGCAAGTTAAATCAGCGTGGCTAGGTCACCAGTAGGTTGTGGAGACCCACCGTCATCGAGTACATCAATGACTGGCTCATAGCCACGCAGGACGTCATCACGGAGATGCACCCTCACATAGCCGACAGGTAAGAGCTGTACCTTTCTTGGTACCAGCCCCGTACTAGACTACGGGTGACGTTCACTCCCAGGGCTCCACAGGCGCATGTCGCGGGGGTGCGAGACGCATACCCGACACACCGTGACCAGAACTACTTCCGCGCAGTGAGTCAATGGTTTTCATACTATTTTCATTGGTAGTTACCACGCGCAACTAGCCACGCATGTCCTGCTGAACAGGCGGACGATGCTAGGCAGGTCCACACAGAGCTCGGCCTACTGTGGCAGCGCCTCGAGGCTAGCATCCCTCTCACGCAGCAGGAGCAGACGATCACGTTCGGCCGGATGTGCACCGCGATGCGCTCGGTCGTCCGTGCTCTGACTTGTCGCCGTTCCGATGCAACCCCGCCGATGCAGATACATATGTGAGGTCCCTATGGTGAAGGGACATCGGCAGGAGTGGCGGGTTCTGCAGGGGCCAGTACGTCGTGGGGAGCAGGTCCTTTCGGTATCACCGGAGGATCGAGGACGGCAGCCACCACGATCGGGCGAGGATTGTCAGGTACGTCAGGTTCGATCATATTCTCCATAACTAACTGCACTTTTTATTCGGCTGACGCGAACTTTTCTTTACCAGCCCCACGTGGCGGATCTCACCACCACCTAGGGGACACTGGGCGGGGATCTTCCCGGAGCACCTCTGCTTGGATCTCTACCGAGGACGACCTCGTTCCGGAGCAGGACGTGATCGGGTCGTCACAGCTCGGAGGTGCACCGCACACACAGCCGCACGACGCCGGTGCTTCCCCTACTGCTCAGGCGGCCCGAGCCACCCGTGGGGTACCGGCGGACCGCCTGACATACTCGCGCGGGCACGTGCGAGCGCAGCCTAGGAGGACGAGGAGGCTTATGGACTAGGGTCTATTGCTGTATTTATTTATTTATAGGTCTCGCATAACTTGTTTAAATTTTTCATGTCCATATTCACCCCCTCTAGGCTTGATCCCACCCTTCAGATCTGACCTTTCACAAATATTTACAATGGTACTCCGTCCTGTTTGTACCATTTTAAAAGGACAAACCACTTTCGGCGCATACTATGCGTGAGTACGGACCACCTTTACTTGCATAATATAGGCCGCGCGTGCGCCACATTGCGACAAGCGAGCTTTCGGCGCGTCGCTTTAGTCATGCATCGTCACGGGCATTCTAAATACATGGTCGGTCACTTCAACCGCTTTTTGTATATGCATGTCCCTTATATTTTGACCTGTATGTCTCATAGGGAAATAGACGCACGATGACCTATATAAAAGCACCATCATAGTAGCAGAGGGCCTTCACCCAGCCCCTTGGGCAAACTTCGCACCGTTTTTGAACTACGGCCACTACCTGCCTCACTAATTTCCTTTTCTTCTTGTAGCAGCATCGAACAATGCCTCCTACACCTCTTTTCGTGGAGGATTGCAACTGGCGATATTTAGGTTTCGCTTTGGTACTACCACCTTGGGCTGAACGCTCGATATGCCTTTGTGGTGACCGTTGCCGGCTACGCGTATCTCATCAGGAGGAGACTTACGGCTGGAGATACTTCGAGTGCGTGCACCAGAGTCCCCAGGTACGTGTTTCAGTCAAGTCTTTGTCATATTCGTTTTTACGCCCACGACTCTTACACCAGGATATTTACCTTAACAGACCGAGGGAAGATATTGCGGCTTCATCGAGTGGATTGACAACGACAACCCGGAATATGACTACTTCCCGTTAGATGAAAGCATGGTGCAATACATGGCCAGGAGGGCGGAGCACGAACAACGTCTAGAGCTAGAAGGCGCAGACTGGAGAAATTGACCTCTCGGACTACTGCGATGGGAGGACCGTCCAACGTGCGCTTGTGGTGATCGTTGCCAGTCATCAGGTCGAGAAGGCTAGGAACTCTGCGATGCAGAAGCTTTGTTTGTCCGAACATTCTTGACGACGATATCAATATAAGTTCAAGCCGCACCTTACTTCCTGCAGATAGTTTACCTTCACCAAACGTGACGAATTTACTAATCAAACTCGTCCCACAGGATCCTCCAAGGAGGTGTCAATTCAGACAATGGATTGATAATTTCACGTCGTCAGATCTATCACGGCACTGGAACATGCAACCAGAATCACCAGCCGACTACAGCCTGTCTAGATCGTACCATGAACGAATCGCTCGCTTTTCTAGGAACCGGTGACTAGAACGAGCGGATACATTGTACTGCTCACAAGTTGTATCCGTTGTTGTATTTCATACTATGGGTGTCGCATTCATCATGCCACAATGCGAACGGCTCGCATCTAGCTAATATCACTATGCTATTGTACGTGCACTGCGTTAAGTATCGACCGAGTGGATCACGAATAATACAATATATCATCTCCCAATGGTCGAATTAAAAATCATTCAGTACGTACATTGCGCAAAAATTTGGAAAAAAATTCATAGGCTCTAACATTCTGTTCGCCTAGGGTCCTAAGCCCCTCACGTAAAACGGACCGCCCTATTACCATGTCATTAATTAAGTATCACCAAAAATAAACTTGAAAAAATAATCAGTACGATTTTACAGACTAACGCCCACCATCGTCGGATTATAAAAAAAACTTCAAAAAACATACCCTAAACCACGATTAAAACTAAATTTTGTGAAGCGTGTAGGCGAAAGACGGGGAGGAGTGGATTGCGAGTGGCGATCCAGACATACGAGGAGTGGAATACGAGTGGCGATCCGGAAATACCCTCAGTTTGACAAATTTTCTTCACGACGTGAACAATCTATGATATTTGGTTTTTTATTGAACATCGACCTAATAAATGCAATGGCACAATAAATAGAATTTAAGAATCTAATTTTAAGAAATAAATTTTCAAAATTTTTGGGATTAAAAATTAGCAAGAAAATAAGGCAGGAAAATTAGCAAGAAAATTTTCAAATTTGGTAATTTGCAAATGGCTGTAGGGGGCCGAACGGAAATATGCATTCGCCGCCCTGGGGGAGGGCGGCGAATGCATTTTTGCCATTTGCCGCCGTGACCCAGGGCGGCAATGCCACGTGGCCCCCGGCCCACTGACGCCGTGAGCCGCCGTCACGGCCTGGTGACGCCGGTGTGGGCCCTGGCCATTTGCCGCCCTGGGCCACGGCGGTTTTTAAATGCCGCCCTGGCCCACGGCGGCATGAGGGTATTTCTGCAAAAAAAATTAAAATTTAGTTTTGTAAATTAAAAAATAAATTAAATTATTAACAGTAAAAAGTCCCCTTTTCTCCTTCCTATAAATTAGGCCGTAATTTTTTACATGGGCCGTGCTCATTATAATTTGGCCCAAGGGAGAGAAAGCCCATGAGAGAATTGCATTTCTCGCGCTTTGAACGAAAGAAAATAAAAGAGTTAATGCTTTCGCGGTAGTGAGTGCAATGTACTCCCTTCATCCTAAAATATAAAAATTTCTAGAGGATTTTACGGGAATTAAAGAAATAGTTCAAATTAAAATATGGAAAAGTTGTAATTGGTTGAGAAGAAAATATAGATGAAGAAATTAAATGAAGTTAGCTGTGATTGGTTGAGATGAGAAGTTAGGTGGAGAAATAGCTATATTTTTTTGAGATAAATTTGAACTCTAAAAATAACTATATATTTTAGGAGGGAGAGAGTAGTGCACAAACTTATTTGTTGCATGAATATTTATGTGTACTGCCATTACTAGCAATAGACATCATAAAAGAGCTCTCCTTTATACAATCAGCATATCTTGGTCGTAAAGGTATCGGGGTGCTCTCTGGACAGTGGCACTGACACAAATGAAATATGGAGGAAGTAAAACTCAGACATGTAGATGTATGGAGTCGTTTTATCCGTTATTGTTGATCAAGCGATTTGTGATGCTTCATGGCCAAGTTGCGACAGAAAGAAATGAGACTAGGTATATTTATGACACCATATTTTTTTAAAAAAATAAAGGTCAATTTTCTCTACATATATTTACACCATAAGTTATATGTTTTAAATCTTATAATGTAAATTTCAAATCCTACAATGTAATCTTTCTAGTATACACATATAAGAGGACTAAGTAAAATAAGGTTTATTATCCACTTGAATCCTTGAAAAAAATACTAGTGCAATTTAACACATAATTAAACAAGTTAACACGAAAGAAATATGAGATATACATATAATTATACTTGCATACAAGGGAGAGTTAGTAGTCATGTATCATTTCTTTCTAATTGGTACCCACTAAGAAGCATTAACTCCTATAAAGCTAATCACATGTGAGACCACGTCACTTGCAAATATGAACCATTAGATCGATGCCCTCTATCTGATATGAGCCATTTGATTAACTTCCCAGTCCAGTGCAGCAGTGCTTATGCAAAGTATTGCCCAAATAGTGGACTCCATCCAGTGGTCACCAGAGTGAGTTAGTATCATCTTAACTCGACAACTAATGGAGATAACCATGGTAGACTTTATATAGCATCAAATTAATTCATAAATAATGGGTTTTAGTCTAATCTTTTTTATCTTCATATGAACTAGCCCATCCTAGCTCATTGGTTGCATGTTTTGACGCCTCTGACTCCATTCTCTTGGTGCTGGACTGTGATGTAAATGATCTTGGGTCCAAGACAAGGGCTACATGGCCTCACTTTCTACTCTTCTGGTGCCATACTGTGACTAACTGATAATATGTTGATTGCTATGAAGAGATTGCAGCATTAGTTGAACAATCTGCTAAGTGCATATACAAATGACAGCTATTGTGGAATATTCAGTAGACATATCCATCTATTTGTTGCACCCACATCACATAATTTAGAGATTTGATTTGACGAACCACGTTGTAAGAGTAGTTTGGTGACAAAATTGAAAATTTGTGAGCAAGAATTGAAGCCCAAACGGGCACGCATATACAGTATGTCACCAAGTTTTCAGAGACTACAGCCTATGGGTGGTCAAACTCAGCAGTCAATAGCAAAATTCTACGGACAAGTTACTGCAAGTCTCTGCAATAGGCTACCTGATTTGGAGGTCAGTGACGTCGACGCTGAGGTGCAGAGCAAGGGCAAACGAAAAAGTAGTAGCCAAAACGGTCGTGTCATCTCGTCCTCCCGAATCCCCCCGTTTCGAAATTTCCAAACCAATGGCGCGCGGCGGCGGCAGCGGCGGCGGAGCCGCGTGGGTGGCTTCGCCGGCGGCAAGGGCGGTCAGGCCGGGTGGCCGCGCATCTACGACCGCATCGTGTCGATGCGGCGCAAGACCCATGCGCGGGGCGAGGAGCTCGCCGCCGATCGAGCGCGACCACCTCGCGGCCTCCGTCAAGGTCTAGCATGAGTAGTTCTGGGTCTCCCAGCCCCGTCGACGGCCTCCACTCCAGCCTCCAGCAGGTGATCCATCCAGAGCATGGTATCGATTAGAGTTGATTTGGGGAATAAAATCGATCGGACAGGGTTATACTGAAATCCGATCCTGTTAGGAATTCGAAATGCTTTCGCATTGGAAGTCCGTCACGGTCTGCGCGACAGGATTGATCCACTGCCTACATATCTGGTATGCACGGTTCCAATTATCCCCTCTTATTCGCTCGAATTGATAGATAGCCGCTTGTTTCTATATGATGAACATGGCGCCTCTTTTTCATCTTGCAAACATGGCCTATCTTGATACTGTCCTGCGTTCAGACTGCGTCGTGCTATAGCTAGCTGCAGGTATGTACAGCATTAAGCATGTTCAAAGTTAGAGTCCTCTATAGCCTCTTACATGATATACATTTATTTAAAGACTATGCCCTTACAATAAAGGCTCTCACCATTAACATAAGAAATAATTTTTATATTACTATTCTTTCCTTTTTTCCACCCTCGTGCAGCCAAGTTTTCATTTTGTAGAGGCTAAGAATCGATGTTGAGCTGTTGTTAACCGTAGCAACCATGTTTTGATTCTCCTTTTTCTCTCTCTTCCCTGTTAGCAAATATTTCTAATTAGTAAAGCTAAGAGCCCCTATTAATGGCCATTATACATGCCCTTAGATACATACATGTTCTTTTTTTCTACCTGATCAAATGCCGTAAATCTTGTTCCTCTTTTGTAATTCGAGCACAGTTGCTTCAAAACTGTTGGTTGAACTCTTTCTTCAATTCTGCCCTGAATTGTCTGCTGCAGATTCAGTCCACATCAAAACTAGACCAACTTGATAAGTGCTCCAGCAAACAAGGTGGCAGCAGGCAGAGGCAGCATGACAAGACAGAGCAGCATCGGTGCATGCAGAAGTGGCAATACTGCCGGTGAATGAGCCATCCGGCAAATGGCCTCTAGAAGCGAGCTTCTAATGGTGCAGCATTTAGAATCCTCTCCTCCCATAGGACCGTTCATCATTAACCCTCACAGCTGCAGCTACAGGTGGTGGCACAAGTTCCTGATATTGCTGGTGCTGTACTCAGCGTGGGTGTCACCGTTCGAGCTGGCTATGAGAGGCAGACCTCCATTCTCCATCGGTGTTTGTGTCATAGACCCTGGTGGGTCGATGCCTTCTTCGTCATCGACATTCCATGTCCTTCTTTGTTGCGTACCGTACACCTCCAACCAGCCTCCTCATAACCGAGACCGACTTCCAGGAAATATTGCCATTCGAAAAGGTGATGATCTGTCACTGTCCACGCGTGCCTCTTTATGGTTTTTTCGTTTGTCGGAGTTTTGATTTGTTAATATGCATGTTGTTTCACTATTAGGTACCTGAAACGCCCCGTGTACAAGAACATTTGTGTGGATGTGGCCTCGACGATTCCTTTACAGATAATCTACCGGCTTGTGACCGGCAAAATACAAGGACTGTTTGGGTTCCTCAATCTTCTCCGGCTCTGGCGACTACGGCACATCAGTAAGCTCTTTGCAAGGTACATACCAACGTATATAATAGAGTTGATAGCATGATTCATCAATGGTTCCATCTCAAAACAAAAATCATCAATGGCTAATATGGATTGGATTTAGAATAACAGTATGCATATGTGATTCAATGGTTGATGTGGAATTCTGAATCTTGCAGGGTGGAGAAGGACATCAGATTCAGCTATTTGTGGACCAGGCTAATCAAGCTCCTCTGTGTAAGACCATGATGTTCCATACTGTCACAAGCACATAGCATCTTGGCAAAGTTTATTCCTACCTAGTATGAAATCTAGTATGTTCGTTCTCACCTTCTGCATGGATGCAGGTGACGTTGTTTGCGCTGCACTTTGCCGCTTGCATCTACCTGTGGATGGCGTTCAACTACAAGGTCAAGGGGCTCACGTGATCGGCAGCCAGATCCATGTGCCTTCGAGGACCGCAGCGTTGTTTGCTGCCCCCACACCTGTTGCAGTGTACTGGTCCACCACCACACTTGCACACGGTCGGCGTACGGCGACCTGCATGCCACCAACACGGCGAGATGCTGTTCAAGCATTGCCTATATGCTCTTCAACATGGGCCTCGCATCCTACATCATCAGCAACATTACCAACCTCGTCGTCCACGAAACCGCCAACACCTTCAAGATGGTATGCTAGCTACCTACCCTGTTCATGTTTTCTTTTCTTTAACAAATTAAGCTCAGCTTGGTGATCAATGGTGACCTGTGCAGAGGGACATGGTCTGCAGCGGGTGTCGGAGTTTGGGAGCGTAAACCAGCTGCCGAAGGCGATGAGGGAGCAGATGATGGCCAGCATGCAGCTCAGGTTCAGGACAGAGGAGCAGCTCCAGCAGGAGGTGCTGTCTGAGCTGCCCAAGGCTGTGCAGTCGGGCATCATGCAGCACCTGTTCAAGGGGGCTGTCGAGAGCTGCTACCTGTTCCAGGGAGTCTCTGATAGCCTCATTGTGTGGCTGGTAAGGTCATCCACTATAAACGGAGTAGCAAATGCTTTGAATAACTCTGCATGTACCATGAACTGACTGACTGATGAAATAAATTCAGGTCGCGGAGATGAAGGCAGAATTCTTTCCCCCCAAGGCGAATATTATCCTGGAGAACGAGACCTCGACGAATTGCTATATCATCATCTCCGGCGAAGTGGTAAGAATATGCCCCGTGTGTTGTTCATTCTATTTACTGTTCATGATCTGACGGGAAAGTCATTTGACAAATTTTATTTCTCTTCATATTTCCCCTGTATCAGGAGGCATTGACAACCCTTGCAGATGGGACAGAGAAGGTAAAAACATCAGAACTTTACATAAACTCACTTATTGTTCTCAAGGTACTGAAGTTCTAAAGCTTGAAATATCTCTGACAAAATTTTGTGCCCTTTCAGCATGTGATGAGAATAGGACCTCAGGGCATGGCAGGGGAAATCGGGGTGATGTTCAACATCCCACAGCCGTTCACTTTCCGGAGCAGGAGGCTCACCCAGGTTGTCCACATAAGCCACAGCCATCTGCTCCAGACTATCCGACCTAACACTGCAGATGGGTACATCGTGTTCTCCAATTTTATTCAGGTATCTGATTTTGTGGAAGTATGTAATGTAGATCATGTCACAATATGGATTTTTTTCATACATTTGCTTAACTCTGGAACATACCTTTTTTCCAGTACATTGAATCTCTGAAGGTGCAAACAAAGGAAGCAGCTTTTGTCAGGGATCATCTTTGGAATGGAAACTCAACAGTTTTAGGAACGGCAATGTTTGCTGAATCAAAAGGGACAGCTCACAAAGTGTTGCCGTGCAAAGAACCCAAACGGGTGGTTATTCATAAGCAACTTTTCAATGACAACAGTGTGACTGGCACAACACTGCATTGTTCACCGGGGAAGCTCGTCTTACTACCAGATTCGCTGCAAGAACTGATGGAACTTTCAGGTATGTGAACTGTGATCTGCATAAATATTATTGCCATCAGACGTTCAGACAGAGCAATAGATTGACATGTATTCGTTATGGAAACCCCTTTTGCAGAAAAGAAGTTTGGAAAGGCCGCGAGAGGGATCCTCACTGTGGAAGCCGCCGAGGTAGAGAACATTGAAGTGATAAGAGATGGCGACCACCTGTTCTTTAGTCTGTAGGATATGCTATATGCTGTGGCAAATTGTAAATGTATGAGCAGTCATGTCCTTTCCTCTTTTCATTCCTCTTACACTGTCAAAACACTTTTTCTTGAGAGACACTCATTTTTATTTCCTTGAGGGAACACTCTCGATATGCTTTGCAGAAGAATGAAATGAGTTTCACAGAGTCAACACTTGATTCTGACTATTTTTTGAATCCTGCATACCGTCTTCATTAGTGACTACTTAAGTTAATACAGGGCTATTTTGGAACACATGAAATTTACAGGATTTTCAGGGGAATTAGTTTTTTTCTTCCAGAATTCCAAAGGAGGCCTACACAAAATGGAGTTAATGGATGTCAAGAAACTAGTTAGATAAATATATTGATGTCACGGGCACCGTAACAAAAAAAAAGTCAAATACTGAACTTTCAGTTTTGTACCAATGGAGCTAATGCAGATTTATACCACTATGGAGATTTAGAAACAGAATTTTCTTTTGATTATATTATCTCTCTCTGTATGTTGGAGTGGTTGTGGTTCTTTATCATCTTGTGGATCTATTATTGGGCAGTCTTATGAGCTGCAACCTATGTAGGTGGCTATAGCTTGTGCTGAAGCGCGAAGGCCGGAATTTCTATTATCTAAAAAAATATATCGTAGAAATATATAAACAAAGTTACTAAAAATAATTCATAAATGAAACTTTTATATAAGTGTTATTAGTGGTTTAAAAGTTAATTGTAGAAAATAGATTACAATAAAAAAACCTAAAATTATCTCTAAAATTAGGATTCAAAATTTAAAATTTAGCTACAACTAATAAGCTACCATGAAGACGATGAGAGCGAAATATTTCCGGCTAAAAATCCAAATGCCATATGATAAGCAATTTATACCTTTCTAGAAGGGCTTTAGTGAAAAAAGTCTGGTTCCTTTAAAACCCTCACACTAAGATGGCAATGGGTACAAACCCGTTGGGTTTTGATATCCCAAACCCGTGCCCGCGAATATAGAATCTGCCCGTTAAAAAACCCATACCCGTCACGGTTTTAATTTTATGCTCAAACTAGTGCCCGCTGGGTTAATGGGCACTCACAGGTCACCCGTACCCAGCTAAGAAGGGGGAAGAAGCATCACCGGCCGTCGTCGTTGGTCGCGCCGGAGCTCGTAGCCATGGCTGGATAGAGTAGCTTCTAACCCTAACAGGTTGTAAGATTGCAAGAAGTGGGGAGAGGGGCTAGTGGCGCACGGTGATGGGTGGGTGACAGGTGCTAAGTGCGGGGGTGGACGGCGGATGAGCGACAGACGACGAGGGCCTAGTGTCAGACGACTGATGGTGGGTGCTCGGCAGCCTGGCCTGGCGGCGGGTGGCCGGTGGTTGCTCAACAGGAGGAGGATGACGGATGGCGGGCGCAAGAGCTGGTGCGTAGTGGCGGCTGGTGGCCACCGCTCGAGGAGTTGGGATCGGCATGAAAGGCCACCACAATGAGGAGTAGAGGTTGGGAGCTGGGGTGGTAGGGTTAGTCGCTGTTGTTACTTCTAGTTCTAGGGTTTTTTTGTTTTATATCAATGGTTTTGTTGAGGTTGGACCGAAATTAGTATTTGGGTCGGGTTTATTAAATCCATGGGTTTACGGGTATGGATATTATGAGAATGAACCCGTGCCCGCTAACCCAATAGGTTTTGATTTTTTTTTATTAACAAACTCATGAATTTGGATATTAACCCATGTTCATGCCCATGCCCATGCCCTTGCCCTAATAGGGTAAAAACCCACCGGACTTCGGGTTTCGGGCACCCATTGCCATCTCTGCCTCACACTGCTGCCTGCGTCTGTATTTGTTTGCTCCTCACCGCGCCGCAACCATGGCCGCCACCGCGCCGCCCGCCGACCCGCCGGACTCCTCCCCCGCCGCTACGGCCGCTTCCTCCCCTCAGCGGCCCAGCCCGGAGGAGCTGGTCGCAAGTGCCGTGGCCCCCGTTAAGCCCGCCTTCCTCCGCCCGCCCCCTGTCCGCGACGCCCCCAAGGAGGAGGGCAAGGCCAACGGCGCCGCAGGCGGCGCCGTCGTCGCGGAGAAGAAGTCAAAGCGCCAGCTCAAGCGCGAGCGCAAGCAGGTAAGCGTCGCGGTGGACGCGAGGTGGTATGGTTTAATGCCCCCGGTGTCACCGAGTAGTGCTCGCTAGGTGCTTGTTGTAATGCTCATATGCAGTTTTTTTTCTCTTTTTTTTTCCCATTCGGATGGCATTTCTCGCGTGCTGCATCTGTTGCGTACGATTTTGCTAAGCAATTTGAAACGCCGTACCTATTTTGAGATGTCGTAGGTTGTAGCTGTGGGATATGACTGTTAATTCAGAATCAAGAACTGCATACTAAAAGTCTAAAAGTACATGTAATGCTTCTAAAATTCAGAGGCCCCAAAAGGAATTAGGGATTCATGTTCTATTTGATTTGCCATTTATGCAAGAAGCAAGAGTGTGTACAACTGAATCAGCTATTACTTATAAAATGCTCAAGGCGTTTCAAGATATCAGGCTGATATGTTGGTAAGTTTCTTTTAGAAAAAAGTCCATTTTACTCTGTCAAACTATTTCATTGGATCACTTAACCCCCTAAACTACTTTTTGGCTCATTTTACCTCTAAACTATTGAACATAGTTCACTTTACTTCTTAATGACATTTCTCTTTTTTGTTTATCTCTATACAAGTTGTATTTTGAGCTGAAATTTTTTAGAGTCATAGATGACACTGTTGTTAAAGTTCAAAATTATTTTAAATTTTTTTCATGACTGTTTGCTTCAAATTTAAAATCACAATGTTTAAACCAGTCTTAAGTGCTTCCAACCTATGAAAACAGTCATAAAAAATATATAAAATATTAAGACGTAAAATTGTAATGCATCTATCTCCTACCAAATTCCAGTGCAAAATACGACTTATATAGAGAGAAACAAAAAGGAGAGATACTGTTAGGGATTAAAGTGAACCATTTTCAATATTTCGGGGTGTAAAATGAGTCGAAAATAGTTTAGGGGGCTAAGTGCTCTGGTGTAGTTCGAGGGAGTAAAATGGACTTTTTTTCTTTCTTTTATAAAGGAGTAAATTTCATAAAACCCTAGGTTTTGGGGTATCCGTAACGTAAAACCCCAGGTTTTGTAATTTGTTTCATGAAGCCCTAGGTTTTGGGGTAAAATGTTTCAAGAAACCCCATATTTATGTAAAATACTCACATTTCGTTATTATATATAATTATTTTTTACATAAACTGACATAAAGTTGACTCAAAGTACACATCCCTCTCATCTACTTTATTTTTTTCTCAATTTTGCACTGCACAAAAACTTTACATAATCCTAACTGAGAATGACATGATAATCGGTTAAATATACACATAAATGATCAAACCATGATGATCAATGCTCGTTGAAAAACACCGAACGGGTATATGTACTCAAAACTATCTCATACAATTATCTTTTTACAATTATAGATAAATATATTAGTTAAAAGAACGATACAAACTTGTATCTGGGGTTTTATGAAACATTTTACCCCAAAACCTGAGGTTTCATGAAACAAATTGTAAAACCTTGGGGTTTGCGTTACAGATGCCCCAAAACCTAGGGTTTTGTGAAATTTACTCTATAAAGTTACAATCTTGATCATTCTGAGAATAGCCGCTTCAGCTTCACAAGCGAAGTGGGCTTACTGGAAGGCTCCATTGGTCCGTTCTTTTACCCACCTATGGCCCTTTTTAGTCCTTTTACATTCCATTTTTTGTTTCCTAAGCCAACCAGGGGATAGGGCCCCACCATGATTAGTGCTACTCATCCCCCCAATAGATATATTTTGGTGTTTCTGGCTCCTCCACTGAAGCCAACAAATTAATTTCCTATGCTGGGAGGGGCTTTGTGCTCACTATGCTTCTTCTCATTCTTTATCATAGTGTAAAATAGTGCCGTTTGATCTTCCAATGATTTTTCTGGTATCTGCGTTACTCTAGTACTAGTAAAGACTACAAGTTGAGTTTTGCACCATCTTTCTTCCACGAAATCGTCCAGGGCTGTCCCTGTTTCAACTTCCAGTTCCATGCAATTTGCTTGAACTTTGGTTGTAAATGTATACAATGTGCATGATGCCTATATTGCAAATTTTGTAATCCACTCAATGCACTGGTGCTCAACAAAATTTTGTTATATTGTGCAGGAGCAGAAATCTTCATCACATCTTTGTATTGAAGTAGGGAAAAGTGGAAATGTGAGCTCTTGCAAATATGGTGATTCTTGCCGTTTCAGCCATGACATAGATGCCTATCTGGCTCAGGTACTGTTTTATTGGATCATTTTCCCTGAACTTTCTTAGGCATGGCTTATATCTTTGTTATTTTCTGTGCACAGAAACCAGCTGACCTTGAGGGCATGTGCCCGTTTACCACTCTGGACCAGTTGTGTCCATATGGGCTAACTTGTCGATTTTTGGGTACACATAAGGACATCCATGCAGCTTCAGGAAATCTTTCAGAGAAACATGAGATAAATGCTTTAAACAAAGACATTCAAAAGCTCTTATGGAAGAACAAATATAAGTTCCCCAAGGCCAGTGCCCAGATCAAGCTTCTTGGTCTTAAGGTATATAACTCTCAAATTCTGGTTGCCTACCTAACTGATCTATCTTTTTCTCGTTCTGTTAATTTGCTCCAATATTCGATCTGTAGTGCATAACTTAATTTTGTTTGATTATGGATTTACTTTGATGGAGTTAAATTTGAAGGTTAATTGGTTATCATTTACAAAAAAACATGGTTAGTAGCCCTAAGTTTATTATGACCATGAAGAAATTATGGTTGCAGATAATTGTGATGCATCCCCAATCTTAATGTATCTCTTTAACTATGGAAACTTGATGCTTGAACTGGCATGGATGCTCCTTTGCAGCAAATTAGTGGATTGCACACCTGCACTGCAAACATTCTGATGTATCAGTGCCAGAATTTTATTCTATCCACATACAAATTGTATGGTAGCAAATAATAACAATAACTATGATGTCCAATGAGTGGTGTGGAAAAATGAAACACCTTCAGTTATGCTTAGCATTTCTAAACTTACTCTTTAAAATTGTTGATTTGTCATGGAAGATATATATTGTGCTTCCTGTTTGAACTGCTGCCAAATGCAATTCAGCAAGGACCCTGAGTTGTTCGTATGCTACTCCTGGAGTGCTGTTTTATGTAACTGCCAAAAAACACCTTCGCTAGTGTCTTTCTGATTGTATATTTTGTGGTGGCAAACGGCAGAAGATGTGCTGTATTCGGAAGCTAATATAGCCTGTTTAATAATTACTCCCTCCGTCCCAAAATGTAGCTATTTCTAGGTTGTTTTGGAGGGACTAAGAAATGGGATGAAACATTAATGCAAGGACTTGGGGGGAGTAGGGTGGTTGGTGGGTGTGGGATGGTTGGTAGGGGTATAATAGGCATAATAGTATCAAAAGAGCTAGAAATAGCTACATTTTGGGACAAAACTTGAGTCCTAGAAATAGCTACATTTTGAGTTGGAGGGAGTAATGAAAATCCCCTCTTGTACTAATAAACGTATATAACAGAATTGATCACGTACTTCCTCTGTTCCAAAATAAATCAACTTCTATGTCCAGGTTCGTAGCTAGAAGTTGATTTATTTTGGGATGGACGAAATACTCCCTTTGTCCATGTTTTTTGGGCAGATGTTTTGAATAGTCATGTCCATCAATAGGGCTTATTTCGTATCCCAATGCAAAAAAGTGTGTTGTTTCCTCTATACCCCTAATAAATATGCATCTTTACTTTGTATTCTATATTTCGTTTGATATAGCACTTAGTGATAGAATAATTAGGGGGTAGCCTAGTCATTGTAATGCCTTCTTGGTTTGTGTTCAACATGAAAATATGCCATATTAAGTTGCATAGAGGGAGTATGTTACAGCTGTTTGTTAGGTTATTGTGCTGCAGTATGTGCCCTCTGAGCTTCAGTTCGCTGATTTCTTCACAAATGCACAGAACAGAGCTCAGCACAGTTTCTTTCTCTACATACTCAGTGTGGTCGATTTATCGCCTTGAGTTTCAAGAATTTGTGCTGTTGTTTTGGGGGTGGGGGTGCGCTTTTTTGGCCTTCCATTCCTTTTTGTGCTCCTGCTGTGTTTTCTATATTTGGGCCTACAGCCCTCATGTTGAATACAAGTGCTATTCATAGCCCTGTTCAATAGTTAGTATTTAGTATGCAGCAAATACAGATAAGATCCTGGAAGCAATTGATTTCATGTGATGACAGCTGTTCGCTTGTAGGTCATAGCTCTCTTGGTTTAGATATTTCATATTGGACTAGAGTAAGTGCAGTTCAGATTGCACTTGAATTATGATGTTTCTGCTGATACATGTGGTGCAGTTTAGAATGTTTCATATTGCTGCTTTCGAATTTTTATCGCATGATTACTTCGTAATGCAGGAAGTCATTAAGAGCAAACCGAATGCTGCAAATGATGATAAGAAGGTTAATCATGATAACTTAGCTGAGAATGGTGATGAAAAAACAGAATCTCTTTGCAATCCTCCTGTAAATGTGGAATGTGATTCTACTTTGTGTGAAGAATTGGATAGATCAGAGGGAGAACCTTTGATTGATAACTCAATTCCATGTGTTGAACCAAGGCCAACAAAGAAGTCAAAGGTTGAAAGTGATGAAATTGACAAACATGGAGCTGGTTTGTTCTTGAACTTTTAAGATTGCTGTTCTCAGTGCATCTGTTACTTTTATTGTGATTTGATGTGTTGACCTTTTTCGGAACATTATGGTTTAGGTACTCTCAACACTAAAGAGGAATCTGAAGATCCTAATTTGAGTAATGGATTGGAAGTACCCTCAAATAATGCAAGTTCTTGCAGAACTGACCTAATCACAACACCTCGTCTACGTGAAAAGAAGATAATAGATTTTCGGGAGAAGTTGTACCTTGCTCCCTTGACTACTGTCGGGAATCTGCCTTTTCGGAGACTCTGCAAAACCTTGGGAGCTGATATTACTTGTGGAGAAATGGCCATGTGCACAAATCTTTTACAGGTCAAAAAGCTAAATAAATTACCTCTGCCCTGTTTCATCATATGCTTTTTCTGTTTTTGAATGTATGTATCTTACACCTATTACAAAATGTTGGACCAAAGCAAAGTTACGTTAATATATATGTTTGATATTCTTCGTGAGACACTTTCGTATTGATATATTTCATGTAGGGACAAGCTTCAGAGTGGGCTTTGCTGCGACGGCATTCATCAGAGGATTTGTTTGGGGTGCAAATTTGTGGAGCCTATCCAGATACAGTAGCACGAACTGTTGAACTTGTGGATAACATATGTTCAGTTGATTTCATTGACATAAATATGGGGTGCCCAATTGATATTGTTGTCAACAAAGGTGCTGGATCATCATTGCTAACAAAACCTATGAGGATCAAGAATATTGTACAAGCAGCATCCACTGTTACTGAAAAACCTTTAACTGTTAAGGTAATGCAGTAGTTCAGTTATATTCTGTTAGGAGCTAATTAGCACTTGAGGGCATAAGTTTTGGTGATTTCATCCAGATGTTGAGGTGCCAATGCATTCTCACATTTATGGTGAACAGGGTTGAACTAGAGTCAATGCTATGAAAAACCAAATATTGTCTCATCAAAGTCTTTTTGGTAGGGCGCTACATGTGTAACATATTTTTTGGATGGAAAACCATGGTAGGCTTAGCAGGCTTGAACATTTTATGTCTCAAAATTTGTTATCAGTACAAGGTTTAATTAGAGAGAGGGTACATAAGGCGGGGGCCGGGGAGAGAGACGGAATGCTAAGACATGTGTGACATTAAAATGAAACAAAACACTGCTTTGCTCTTATTGATCTCTTTTGGTTGATTCCAGGTAAGAACTGCTTTCTTTGAGGGCAGGAACCGTGCTGATTCTATAGTTTCAGACATCTATGACTGGGGTGCGTCGGCCATAACAGTACATGGTCGATCCCGGCAACAGCGCTACAGCAAACTTGCTGATTGGGACTATATTTACCAGTGTGCCCAGAAAGCCCCTGACCAGTTGCATGTCATTGGAAATGGTGATGTATTCTCTTTCACTGACTGGAACAAGCATGTTTCAGGCTGCTCTAAAATATCGACATGCATGATTGCTCGAGGTGCACTCATAAAGGTTAGTGTTGTGCTGCAGATTATGTACTTTAACATCTATTATGAGAAAAATGCTATAATTGCTAGCTGTAATGTCAGGCTTTTGTTCCCTCAAGAATATCCGTGCCTGCTAATTTTGTGCTAATGCATTATGTTTTTCACTTGACAGCCTTGGATATTTACTGAGATTAAAGAGCAAAGGCACTGGGATATTACATCAGGCGAGAGATTCAATATTCTTAAAGATTTTGTGAGTTTTGGTCTGGAACACTGGGGCTCCGATTCCAAAGGTTAGTTCTCTTTTGCCAGATATTGGCTCACACTGGGACTGGAATGTGATAATATCTTATCATTGTGTAACTGATTGTTTTTTTCTTGCTGCACTGAAATGCTCAGCATGAAATCAAATTGATTTCGAAAGGGTTGTCTTGATCCTCAAATTATCATGTGTTTTTTCAGGTGTAGAAACAACACGCTATTTTTTACTGGAATGGCTAAGCTACACCTGCCGCTACATTCCTGTTGGCCTGTTGGATGTGATCCCACAACGTATGAACTGGAGGCCCCCAAGCTACTGTGGCCGTGATGATCTTGAGACCCTAATGGCCTCTGATTCAGCAGCTGACTGGGTAAGCGCTCATTCTCAGTGTCAGATGATCTACCTTCTACTAGTTATTACATGACTGAGAAGCTGATAATATATCTTGTCTAATGTACAGATCAGGATCTCAGAGATGTTGCTTGGCAAAGTTCCAGAAGGGTTTACGTTTACACCCAAGCACAAGTCAAATGCTTATGATCGAGCTGAAAATGGTTAATTAATGTTAGGCATCTCTCTTCAAAGTTAGTCCCAACCTTCAAGCTCCATGCTGCCTGATAATGTTTACTTGAATCAGGGGTGTAGTGGAGCAGCATGACTTTGCTTTATCTAAACGACTTTCATGTTTATTTGAACATCTACTGCTATTAGTAATATGTAATGCGGGTATTACAGTGATAATCTTCTCTGGTCATGAGGGAGGATTCACGGGATTATGAGTTGACTCCCTTGGACCGGCAATTTTTTCCGCTTGATTTATGTAGGAAATAATTTATGTGAAAATTCTGTTCTCTGTTCCCAAAGGGGACTCCATATGTGCATGCACTCAACGTTTTCTAAATAGTTTCACCTGTGATGTTATATATTCCTATATGCATCCTTGATATTGAGCCATCATGCTTATCTTGTCAAAACTAGGTTAAATATTTATGACCGAATCTTGTACTTCCTTCAGTCATAGATAATGTTTGATATTTAGGATAAGATTTATTTAAACTTATAAAATCTCAACCATTGGTAACTTCGAGCATCTCTAAGAGAGGTTTACAAATTAGTTCTCAAAATTTTAAATTAGGACCATTCTAAAAAATTTTAGGCTCAAAAAGTTTTACCATGTCGAAAAGAGATCCAAAAATTGAATCTAAAAAATTAGTTTATTGGTCATGTAGGATAAATGGGTCCAGCGTTTGCTTATGGTTATTTCTTTTGATGATACCGTGTCCCATGTAAACACCGATTGAGAGGATTTTTGTTGATGCCACTACTTTTTGAAGCCAGAGAACACGTCATTGGCCATGTGCCCTTGGTGGAAGACTTTGCCGCTAGCCTATGGAAAAACGTGTCATCAATCGCGGTCGGTAGGAGGCAGTCGCTAGGAGGCAGATCGATAACGGCTTATGGTGGTGTACGGATCCAGCGACTGTGGCAAGTGGTATAAAAAAATCAGTGTGGGCGGAAGGCATCGGGAGGAAGAAAAATGCATGACGCAGAATTCATGGTGCGTGAGCAATGAAATTTTGATGCAGAAGTAGTGATTAGGACGCCAATAGGTTCTCTAAATCTGACTCACTTTTAGGCTAAGATTAGGTATGGAGAATTTTTAGAAATAGGTTTAGGTATCTGTTGAAGATTTGTTTTTTAACTTAAATCCTAAAATTTAACCTTTGAGAATCTCTTTGGGCCTCTCTTATAGATACTCCTACTAGTAATTGGTTAGTTTAAAAATAAGAAAAAGAATGATATGCCTACATTTACCTTGAAAATCATTATCATAATATCATAAACTTAATATTAGATTTTAAATTATTCTGCTATAAAATTGAAGGTCAAACTTTTAAAAATTTAATAAAATATTTTAAATATTTATGACCAGTATTTACTATAGTAATAATAAATATTGAAAAGACAGGAAGCGTAATGGGTAGGATAGAATCCAATGGACACAATCATCATCAGCCAGAGCCAGTAAAACCCCATGGGGAAACACTTTTCCTGCGTTTTTGCCTTTTATTTTTGTCTCCTCGGTTGCTGCGACGCGTACAAATCTGTACGCCAGGGTTCATCGTTAGCAAGCTCGAAACCGGTAGTTAGTAGCCTCTGGTCAGTAGGTTACCCGGTGATTCACTGTTCTGGTCATACATGTCGTCTCTTTCGTGTCTGGTTGCTCCCACTGCCGCTGTAGCCATGGGACCGGTCGGTTTAGGTGCGTCGCGCGTGTATGTTTGCCGCCTACTCCTCTTCTTTAGCGCTTAGGGTTCTTACGCGACGCGGGTCTGGATTGGAGCGAAATTTTTAGTATATAGAACGAGATAATTTATTAGCGTATAATTAATTAAATTTAATTATTATAAACTTAAAAAACTGATTTATTTGATTTTTTAAACAACTTTTAGATAGATTATCTAAAATTTTTTGTAAAAAATACACATTTAGCAAACCAGGAAACGTGCTTACGGAAAACGAGTGGTTTTTTACCTTCTGTGAACGGTGCCTTAAACTGGTTGGTTGTCTACTTCCTTCATCTCAAAATAAATCAGTTTATAGAGTTTAGACTTTATTCCAAAATAAATTAATTTTTATTTTCTTATCTATCCTTAATTTATAAATCGAGAAATTTTATTCTTTTAATATCTTTTACCTATATATTCATTAGTACTATTGTACCATTAATAAGAAATATTTTGGTCATTTCTCCTTCTACTTAACTTCTAGAAATGTTGGAGTTAGTTTTTGGTGGGATAGATGGAGTATAGCGTAGTGCACGTGTGTTGGGTCCTCTTTGCTTTCATTACCTGCATGCGTGCACTTGTTGTTATAGAAACATCCCTGTTTATTTTAAAAATTTCGGACATGCCCTTCTACTAACTGATACTCCTGGCTCGTTGATTATTTATTGAGAAAGCCCTCATATTTCAGAAAAATACCATAAGAAGGTAAAATTTTTGTTTCTGGGACATCGCTGTAACCTTACAAAGTAGAAGGCCTTCCCTAAAAAACACCACCTAAACCGATCCCTTTCCGTTTCCCGTCGGGCATGTTCATGTACTCACTATGGGAATTTTTTTATTTTTGTATTTTTTAAAAAAATATTTATAAAAATATATATATATTTGAAATTTTATAAATCTATATTCCCAACGCTCTCTGGGAGGGCTTTTTTTTTAAAAAAACCCTCCTAGAGGGTGTTTAGATGACATGGCATATGGCCGTCGACTGCCACTGTTGGGCGGCCGTTGGGCCGTCTGTTATTTTACAGGAGGCAAGGGGGCCACCTGCAAAATGGTCGACCCGCGGGGCCGTCCGTAAAAGCGGCGGGCCCTCCTGCCACCATCCTAGAGGGCGGTTTTTTTCCTGTTAGGGGGCTGCCTGCAAATTGGCCGACCCCGCGTGTAACGTCCAAAAATTCATAACCAAAATCCTGAACATTTCTGTGTATTTATCCCTATCCAGAAAAACCAGAGTATACAATACCAAATTGCTATACAGAGTACGTCTTATAAACAGAATAAAATGGTCTTATATAAATACAGCGGTAAAAGATAAAGAAAGCCTATAAAATAGCTAGCCATGCGGAGGATTCCAATCCACAGGCATCTTAACGGCAAATCCAGCCTAGTCCTCTTGACAATCTTCGTCGGACAGGTACTTCACCACTGAGAGGGGAAAAAGGAGCAAGACTAAGTACCATCCACAGTACTCAACAAGTTACGCCCGCAATTATGCACAATGCACGGGAGACAAAGATACGCTCGGGTTCACTTGCGTAAAAGCAGTTGCAAACAATAAAAATATTGATTAGTTAAACAGTATTAATCCTACACCGATCAACGCTACATCATGTTGACCAAGCCCAACCATCTAACCTGTCGCTACAGCAAATTTTAGTTAATTTATTTAAGTGAGACTAATCATGGTGAGTCTTGACCAAAAGCCCATAACCGTGGGTGCGGCTATTCGAATAGATTTTAACTTTGACCAGAGGTATACAACTGTACCCATAAGACATAGCCCCACACATGTTCCCGTGTGCCGGCGTGTCACCATGACACCCCGCGAGAGGCTGTGACAAGACCGTTCACGCAACTCCTCCCTAACCATCCATACCACGTTGAGGTTGCGCCTGTCGACAGGGCACACCATATCGGCCAGGCTACCCCTCTTATGCCACAATGGATCCGAAAACTGATCAACGCCGCCCCGAGCCGACCCAACTCCATCACGTCCATTCTCACCAACGGTGCCTAGGAGAGGGAGAAGATATGCTACAAGCTCAGCCGTTGCCCACGTTGGCTTGTGGTATGTACGAGAAAATGCCCAAGGGGTTCCCATGAACCGGTGCTTAATTGCTATGGGTGCGCCCAGCAAAACCATGCACCCACAGCCCACCATTTAGGTCAAATTTTAGTGATTTAAGATTACCATGACCAAGGTTCCATTTCTCGACATAAAGTCGAATAATTAATAATAATGAGTATTTATTCCCTAGATGAGCTAATAGACTCTAAGCATGGCTAAGCATCATAAGATTATTGTATAATCAAATTGTTACCCAAGTTACAAAGGCATAAAAGGGGTGTTCAAGTCATGGCCATCATATAGCATCTATATAGGTCACCCCTCCCACATGAAATAATGAAAACATGCACCTTTATTGATTTAAAATGAATATTTTGCAATAAATGGGTGCGATATGATCGAGGGAACGATGTAACTTGCCTTACTCCGGCTCTGCCAGCTCTGCAACCACTTCGTAATACACAGGAGGGTTGACTGTATTGTATTCTAAAGCAAACAAAGCATAAACAATTAAAAACAGAACATGTGAGCAGCCAAACAGGAGCTAAAAGTTTTTTTAATGAATTCTTGGTATTTTTCTGGATTTGATGAAATTTGAATAGAATTAATCGGAGTTCGTATGAATTAGTTATGAAATTTTGAAGTTTTATAGTGTTTTTACCATATAAAACTAATTTCTTAATGATTTATTGCGCAATTAAAAGGGATTATGGCGTCAGCGGACCGCGGGGCCTGCGCCGATAGGCGGGGCCCACGGGTCAGCGACGCCGAGGGGGCGGCGCATGGTGGATACGGTCCACCGCGGCCCAATGCGACCGCGCCGAGTGGCAGGGACACGGGCGCCCGCATGGACGCCGCGCGGACGGCCCCGATCTGCCGAAGCAGATCGGACGGTCGAGACCGAATGGGGCACTGCCCCGCCTGTGCGGCCGCGCCGCGGGGAGGCTCACGGCTCGATGGTCACCGCCGGCGACCATCCGGCACAACAGAGAGCAGCGGGGAGTAGCGGGGGAGTCGGGGAAGACGATGGGGTGCTCACCGAGGGCCCACGCCGACCGGAGAGCGGCGAACAGCGGCGGACAAAGGATTAGTGGCGGTGAGGCTCGGGAAGACGACGGTGACATACGACTGGAGTCGGCAGAGCGCGGTGGCGGCTCGGGAGCTCGACGCGGAGAGGGTTAGCATGCATGGGGAGCTTCAGCGTTTGGGGGAAAAGGGGTGGAGGAGCAAGGTTGGGCTTTAAGTAGGCACGTGTCACGCCCGGAATTTCACCACCGAAATTCTAAACGTTCATGTGTATTAAATCCCTGTCCAGGAAAGCCAGGGTATACAAAACAAAGTTACCATACAGAGTGCGTCTTACAAACAGAATAAAATAGTCTTACAAAAATGCAGCGGTAAAGATAAACAAAGTCTATATACAGCTTGACAAGTGAAGGCTTCCATTCCACAGGCATCTTGACGGCAGAGCCAGCCTAGTCCTCATGCTGATCCTTGTCGGAAGCGTACTCCACCACTAAGAGGGAGGAAAAAGGAGCAAGACTGAGTACCACCCATAGTACTCAACAAACCACACCCGCAAATATGCACAATGCACCGGAGACAAAGATAGGCTAGAGGTTTATTTGCGTAAAAGCAGTTGCAAACGGTAGTAGTTCTCAAACAGTAAAAAGATTGATTAATTGAACTATATTAATCCTCCACTAATTAACGTTACACCACGTTAACCAGGCCCAACAAGCCATTTGAACCACACCAGTTCCATTAAGTTAAGTTAATTAAGTAGGGGTGAGACTAATCACGGTGAGTCTTGACCAATCGCCCATATCCGCGGATGCGGCTATTCGAATAGATCTAACTCTGATCAGAGGTGTACAACTATACTCACAAGACAACCCCACACACGTTCCTGTGTGCCGTTGCATCACCACGATACCCCGTAAGAGGCTGTGATAGGACAGTACTGGGCCGATGGCCTAGCAGGAGGGACAAGAAAAGAAAAAGGAAAAAGAGAAGGAAAAGAAAAGGAAAAGGATTTCCAGTGCTCTTTTAATCCCGATAAGAGTTTTTGATTTATTAAAAAAATACTTCCAGTGCTCTAAAAATTCCAATAAAAATTCTGTTAGTGAATTTTGGCAAGGGGAATATAAGAAAAATATTCCCAGCCATGATAATTTATTATTCTGTATTTTACACCTTTAATTAATTCATTTGGCCAACTTAAATTGCTTTCTTGGGACATTTTCTTAGGTATATTTTGTGTGGCTATATTTAAGGGGGAAAACTCGGGGTGTGACAAACCTACCCCCCTTAAATGGAATCTCGTCCTCGAGATTCGGATGTGCTGGTGAAGATGTGCGGATAGGTGGACTTTAGTTCATCCTCTCATTCACATGTGGCTTCCTTCTCTAAATGATGGCTCCACTGTACCTTGCAGAATCGAATCACACGTCTTTTGGTGTTTCTTTCACTGATCTCCAAGATTTGAATTGGCTTTTCCACATAGGTGAGGTCTTCCTAGATCTCGATCTACTCTGGATCGGCCTGTTCTGTGGGTATCCTCAAACATTTCTTCAGTTGTGACACGTGGAACATGTCGTGCATACCTGCCATTGAAGCTGGGAGATCCAACTGGTATGCAACTTTGCCTTTATGAGCTAACACTTGGTAGGGTCCCACAAAATGAGGTGCTAGCTTCCCCTTCGTTTGAAACCTGTGTACTCCTCGGAGTGGTGTGAAACGAAGATACACATAACCTCCTTCCTCGAAACTTAGATCTCTGCAACGGTTGTCGGTGTAACTCTTCTGCCTAGACTGAGCGGTCTTTAAGTGCTCCCGTATTATAGCCACTTTCTCTTCTGCCTCTTTGAGTGCGTCAGTTCTGAATACTTGGCGTTCACCTGTCTAATCCTAGAAAAGGGGTGTACGGCACTTCCTGCTGTACAGAGCTTCGAATGGTGCCATCTGTAAGTTGGCTTGGTAACTGTTGTTGTACGAGAACTCGACATAGGGTAGGCTCTTATCCCATGTCCCTCCGAAGTCCAACGCACAAGCCCTTAGCATATCCTCCAATATCTGATTGACTCTTTCCGTCTAACCATCGGTTTGTGGATGATAAGCTGTGCTAAAGTTTAGTCGAGTTCCCAGTTCTGCTTGTAACTTCTGCCAGAACTTGGAAGTGAACTGGCTACCCCGGTCGGATACAATCCTCTTGGGTACTCCGTGTAGACATATTATACGAGCCATGTACTGTTCTGCCAGTCTTTTACCCGAATATGTTGTATGCACGGGGATGAAATGAGCAATCTTGGTGAGTCGGTCAACGATCACCCAGATTGAGTCATATCCTGAAGATGTGCGGGGCAAACTGGTGATGAAGTCCATCCTGATCTCTTCCCACTTCCACTCTGGAACTCTGAGCGGCTGTAAAAGTCTGGCAGGCCGTTGGTGTTCTGCTTTGACTTGCTAGCACACGTCTCAAAGTGCCACGAATTCTGCGATTTTTCTCCTCATACTGGCCCACCAAAATTTCGTCTTGAGGTCTTGGTACGTCTTGGTGCTTCCGGGGTGAATGGAGTACTACGTCTCATGAGCTTTCCAGAGTATTAAGTCTTTGAGCTCCTTATTCTCTAGGACGCACAAATGTTCACCCATCCATACTGTCCTGTTTTCATCTTCCGTAAAACCCTGGGCTTTTCCAACTCTCATGTTCTTCTTGAGTTCTTTAATCTCTAGATCATTCGCTTGTGCCTCACGGACTTGATCGAAGAGTGTAGGCTGGGCCTCTAGGGCTGCCATGAATCCATGATCGACAATGCCCAGATTGAAGTGTTCGAATTCCCGTTGCATTTCCTTGCATAATGTCTCTACTCGAGCAGTGTTGCAGTAACTTTTCCTTCTCAAAGCGTCTGCCACGACGTTGGCTTTTCCCGGGTGGTAGTGTATTCCCACATCATAATCTTTAATCAATTCCAGCCACCTTCTTTGACGAAGGTTCAGGTCAGGCTGGGTGAATATGTATTTCAGACTCTTGTGGTTCGTATAGATCTCGCTGCGGTTACCGATGAGGTAATGCCGCCAAATTTTCAAAGCATGGACCATTGCAGCCAATTCCAGGTCATGTGTCAGATAGTTGCCCTCGTGGGGGTGCAACCGTCGTGACGCATAGGCTACAACTCTACCTTCTTGCATCAACACGCATCCTAGCCCTTGGCGAGATGCATCACAGTAAACCTGGAAGTCTTTCTTGGGATCTGACAAGATCAGGATTGGTGCCGAGACTAACTTCCTTTTTAGCTCCTCAAAGCTATGATTGCACTCAGCCGTCCAAACAAGCTTCACATCTTTCTTCAATAATTGTGTCATGGGTCTTGCAATCTTCGAGAAGTTCTCGATGAACCAATGGTAATAGCCCACAAGTCCACGAAAACTCCGCACTTGTGTCACTGTTTTGGGCGGTTTCCAATTGGTAACAGACTCCACTTTCGTTAGGTCCACAACAACTCCCTGGGTGGTGATGATGTATCTGAGGAACTGCACTTCTCTCAGCTAGAAGTCGCATTTGCTAAACTTGGCATATAACTGGTGCTCTCTCAACTTCTCGAGAACCAAACGGAGATGTTGCTCATGCTCTTCTGTTGATTTCAAGTAGATCAGGATATCATTAATGAAAACCACCACAAACTTATCCAGAAACTCCACGAACACCTTGTTCATTAGATTCATGAAGAAGGCCGGTGCATTTGTCAGCCCGAAGGACATAACAGTGCACTCGTACAACCCATACTGAGTGGTGAAGGCCCTTTTTGGGATATCCTCCTCTCGGATCCTCAGCTGATGATAGCCCGATCGCAGGTCTATCTTGGAGAAGACGGTGGCACCCTCCAATTGATCAAAAAGATCATCAATCCTTGGCAAGGGATACTTGTTCTTGATGGTGACGTCATTTAGTGCGCGATAGTCCACGCACATCCGATTTGTTTTGTCTTTCTTTTCCACGAAGATGACTGGTGCACCCCAAGGCGATGTGCTTGGTCGGATGTAACCCTTCTGTAGCAGGTCGTCGACTTGCTTCTTGACTTCTGCCATCTCATTCGGTGCTATTCTGTACAACCTTTTGTATATCGGCGCTATTCCTAGTGCCAAATCGATTTTGAACTCGATTTTCCTTTCTGGTGGCATCCCCGGTAGATCTTCCGGAAACACATCTAGGTATTCCCTCACTATCGGAATGCCCTCTATTTTCCACTCTGGCTTCTTCCCACCTTCCAACGGTTGCTCTGCTGCGACCTGATTCAAGCTTGCTTCCTGTCTCTGTGGCACTGGTGATTTGAAGGTAACTGCCTTTCCTTCCGAACTGGTCACTGTAACGGTGCGGTCGGTGCAGTTGATCACTCCTTTGTGTCGGGTCAACCAATCCATTCCTAGGATGACATCTAGGTCTTTGGATTCTAGGAGGATGAGATTGGCTAGAAAGGGTGATTCTTGGATTTCTAGGCTCACTGAAGGGCTACAGTGAGCTGTGGTCATGCGGTTCCTTGGGGTGTGAACCCGCATGGGGATTTTAAGTTTCACTACTTTAATCTCATGTGTTCTCACAAATTTCTTAGATATGAAAGAATGCGTAGCACCAAAATCAAAAAGTACGGTTGCAGGTATTAAGTTCACAAGAAACATACCCAGTACCACTCTGGTGCAGTCTGTGCCTCTTCTGTGGAGACGTGGTTAACACGCCCCTTTATCACCTGTTGGCTGGTGTTGGGGTTCTGGGGAGCTGCAGGCCTAGGTCCCATGCGCTTCGGCTTCGGGCACTTGTTGACGAGGTGGCTCGGTTCATTGTAGTTGAAGTAGGTGAGGATCTTGCTCCCACTATCCTTCCGTGGCTGACTTTGCTGCGTTGGCGCCATTGGTGGGCGTGGAGCGGAATGACGATTGTGCTGCCCACTGTGGTTACTGTTGCCTCCAAAATGCCTTGGGTGGAACGGACGCTGCTGGCGGATGATCATTGTGGAAGGTCCACCCTGATGCCCCAGCATCACCCGTGACCTCTGGTGCTGCCCCTGGTGAGCTCGGAACTGGGCCGCTTTCCTCTTGCAGTCCATCTTGTTGCGCTGATCGGATTGCCTTATCCACCAGCTTCTCGAAGTCTAGATAGTCACTTGAGAGGAGCTGGTTGGTCAGCTCGTCATCCAGGCCGTCCAGGAACTTCTCCTGTCACTCCGCATCAGTGTGGACATCCTCGGGCACGTAGCGCGCCAAGCAGTTAAAGTCATGGAGGTACTCCGTGACTGTCTTATTTCCTTGTACCAGGTCCCTAAACTCTCTCTTTTTCTGTGCCACAATGCTGGCCGGTATCTGAGATTTCCGGAAGTTGTGGTAAAATTCTGCCCAGGTGACCTCCGTTGTGGTGGTGTAGGTCACGAGGAAGTTGTCCCACCAAGCTGAGGCGGGACCCTAGAGCTGGTGCGTGCCAAATGCGACCTTTTCCTGGTCGTTGCATTGGAGGAGATTGAGCTTCTTCTCTATCGCCAACAGTCAGTCGTTGGCGTCCACAGGGTTGGTGGTGCTAGAGAAGGTTGGCGGCTTGACCCTCAAGAATTCAGATAGCTTTGACTGAGGGGCGATGGCTGGGTTGTGAGGTTGCTGGTGCTGCTGCTGCAGGTTGTTGTGCTGCATCTGCTGCATCATGATTGCCAACATCTGGTTCTGGTTGGCCAAAACCTATGTGTTAACGCCAAAATTTGGTACGGGTCGTTACCATGTTCGGTTAAGGAAAGAAGCGATATCAGCCATTAGAAAATAATCCAGAAGAGTCCGAGCTTGGGAAGGAATCGTGAAGACCACGTTATGGCAGTTATTTATCTTATCTATTAGATAGTTTTATCTTTTAGGAAACCTGATCTATTGTCCGATCAGGTCTGTTAGTTTTCCTTTTCTAGTTAGGAAAGTCCTGTTCCGTGTCCTATAAGGACTCTTGTAACTCGGGGTATATATACATATGCCCGGGGACCTTGTAAACTATCTCAACGATCAATACAATTCGGCGCATCGCCACCCTTTACCAACGGGTTCTTGCTTCTCGAGCCGGGCTGCATCGGTTAGGTCCGAACTCCGGCGAGAGGGTAAGTCTCGTTACCCCGGCTACCAATCGGCTAGGACTTTCTCGGTTAGGTCCGATATTCTAGTCGGTATATGGTAGCCGGCTTACCACGATATATCTGCTTTGTCTACGGCTGCATCGGTTCGGTTCGATCTCTTAGGCCTATCAGGTATATCACATCACGCGTGCATAGTTTTTATCGGTTTACTGGGGAAAGCTTATCGTCAGTTTGTGCTGCATCGGTTGGGTCCGACCTACTAAACTGAGCGATAAGTTGTTCCTGCTAGGCCGATGGTTTCTGTGCAAGCGTCTTATCGGAATGTATAGCCGGTAAGTTATCTTATTACATCACAGTTGCATTAGGTTTATCGGCTCGTTGAGGTTTCTTTACTATTATCGATCTGTGCTACATCAGTTAGGTCTGAACTACTAGATCGATAATAATAGATTTATCCTTGTCAAGCCGATCGGTGTATATGCGACGTTCTATCGGAGTGCTTAGCCGATAGGTTATCTTTTTATAGAGCCGACTGTATTATCTTTACTATTTTGGTTATCTATATTATCATCGGTTTTCTAGCCGATGCACATGTGTTTCCTCAGCAGTCGGCTGGCTTACTATTCCGCCTATTTATTTTATCATCGGCTCCTAGCCGATGCATATATTATACTGACATCTTGTCTATTTGCTCATAGCGCTATCGGTTTCCTAGCCGATACACAGGTGCCATCGGCCATCGGCTACAAGGAGCCTACATCAGTCCGTATCGGCCGATAGCCGATGTGCAATTGCTGCTGACCCGGGCACGAGGACCAACAAGGACCCGGACAGCTGGGGCCCGGACATGGTTTTATCATCGGCTTTCAGCCGATGCTCAAGTGTTCTTTCGGCAATCGGCTAGCAGGATTCTTATTGGCCGATTGAATCCCTGAGCTAATATTCTCCTTGTCAATTGCGGGGTCAAATTGACTGGCACGCCTGCGAACCTCAAATATTTTAGGACCTGCACTGGAGCTAAGCAGATCTCCCAGGCCTTCGCGTGTCTCTAGGCGCCGAACCAGATCGTCAGCAAGCTTTTTGGCACACCCGGCGGTTTTCGGCGTCAACACGCTTTTGGCACGCCCGGTGGGACACGATCTTCATATCATCACAGTATATCCTATCGGCTGAATCAACACGTTTTTGACCCGGTGGGACATAGAACTTCAACATGGCTGGAAAAGAGGTCAACACTATGCAAGCGTCGGGTTCTCCGGTAGCGGAGGTGGCATGTGATTGGGAGCTCCGGGGTTCTAGGGTGCTCCACCCTGCTAGTTGGTAGCACTGGCGTCATTGGTAGCACGGTTACCATTCCTTGTGTTCACCATCTGAAGGGGGCGGTGGAAATAGGAAGGAAGGAGGAAAACATGTGGCTCAGAAATAGGGGTGGTAATTAAGTGCTTGGATTAAATTAACTAAAGTACATAGTTGAAAACATAACAAAATCAATTCAACTCCTAATTGAGGCGGCCATACCACAACAGACAGTATGCCACCAACTAACCCCAAGCAAACACCCTAACATTACAACTAATCATGAAATCAAACTAAGAAAAACGATGAAAACTAAGGACGGCGCGCCTAGTGCTTTGAACGGCTCCTGCGGTCATCCGAGTTGTACTCCGGCTCCTACTCGTCGCCCACCTCGTTGTCGGTGCGGCTCCTGGATCCGCTCACGTAGTCCTCACTACCGTGAGCCGAGGAACTGGCCTCACTGCGGGTGCGAGATCCGCTGAAGGAGCTGCTGTCGTCATTGGAAGTGAAGCCCCCGTGGATGCTGGTGCCTCCCTGAGAGCTACCGTCGCTCGATGACGCGCTGATCATGCCGTCCGTTGGTGATGGCACGTGTGCTGGAGCTGGTGCTGGTGTTGGCGTCAGTGGCGGTGTGTGTGGCCCGTTCCTGGGGGCCAACTGAATACGTACCAGAGAAAGGGTCCTCTTCCTCGGGGTCAGACAAATCCTGGCCCTACAGGGTGGCGGCTGTCCCTTCAGCTCCGTGAACTCCTTCTTCAGTCGGTCGATCAGGTTTTGGAGACCGATGATGGTCATCCTATTGGTGTCCTCCCGGTCATGGGCTGCACGCACCCAGTTGGAATGCATGTAGTCCATAGCCCACATCGCCCACCTCATGTGGACGATGGTGGTATCGTTCTCGTTGTCAGCTGGCTGGAAGGTGCTGTAGACCTAGTAGTGAGTCTGGCTAAGGAGGTAGCGGTAGGCAGTGGTACAGAGGGTAGAGTGGTGCCTCCGGCGTAGCTCTCCGATCAAACAGAAAGCCGTCTCCTGGCATGCGTGACCGTAGGTACGCCCACCGATCTCGACCTCCATGGCTAGTAGGAGGTATAGCTCGCCTGGCAGCTCCAAGCAAACCCGGTGCAGAAGCTCACCCTCCATGGGCTCCACTGCGGTGTACTCTAGGGCATGGCTGTACCCCAATGTGAAGCTCATCATGCGAAACTCTTCAACAAATCCGCCCATGTCTGCACCGCGCTGGTTGGGGAGACTGTCCATCTATAGAAGGCAAGGAGGGAGAATCAATGTATGCTCTGATCCAAATAGAGTGAACAACAATTAATTTGGAAATAAACAATAATTTTATGCATGAAAGAATTTTGTATGTAAACTTGAGACCGACTGAATAATACAACAGAACCAAATAGTACCGAATAAATTTCAAATGATAAATGCAAGGCCAATAGAAATATTTTATGCATGCCTTAAATCATACATTCCTTGATTAACCAATGTTTTCCTAAAATTTGGACACCTATGCCATAACCCTTAGATAAAATTTCCACACCAAACTTGACCTGACTCAAAAATTTCAGTCAAATAAAAGGTCAAGATTTTATCCCAATCCGAGAAAAAATTCCCACTTTTCCCGAAATAACTCCAAGTGCAAGAGCATATGCAAATGAGAATTTCAGAGGGCTCTTAGGGTTTCCATTTGGCTGGTTCTACGGTCAAGTTCGGCTCTGATACCAACTTGTCACGCCCAGAATTTCACCACTGAAATTCTGAACGTTCATGTGTATTAAATCCCTGTCCAGGAAAGCCAGGGTACACAAAACAAAGTTGTCATACAAAGTGCATCTTACAAACAGAATAAATAGTCTTACAAAAATACAGCGGTAAAGATAAATAAAGCCTATATACAGCTTGACAAGCGGAGGCTTCCATTCCATAGTCATCTTGATGGTGGAGCTAGCCTAGTCCTCATGCTGATCCTTGTCGGACGCGTACTCCACCACTAAGAGGGGGGAAAAAAGGAGCAAGACTGAGTACCACCCACAGTACTCAACAAACCACACTCGTAAATATGCACAATGCATGGGAGACAAAGATAGGCTAGAGGTTTATTTGCGTAAAAGCAGTTGCAAACGGTAGTAGTTCGCAAACAGTAAAAATGTTGATTAATTGAACCATATTAATCCTCCACTGATTAACATTACACCACGTTAACCAGGCCTAACAAGCCATTTGAACCACACTAGTTCCATTAAGTCAAGTTAATTAAGTAGGGGTGAGACTAATCATGGTGAGTCTTGACCAATCGCCTATATCCGCGGGCGCGGCTATTCGAATAGATCTAACTCTAATCAGAGGTGTACAACTGTACCCACAAGACACAGCGCCACACACGTTCATGTGTGCCGGTGCATCACCACGATACCCCGTAAGAGGCTGTGACAAGACCGTTCACGTAACCTCTCCCAAATCATCCACACCACGCTAAGGTTGCACTTGCCAACAGGGCACCCCATATTGGCCAGGCTACCCCTCTTGCGCCACAATGGATCCGGAAGTCGATCAACTCTACCCAGGGCCGGCCCAACTCCATCATGCCCATCCTCACCATCGTTGCCTAGGAGAGGGAGAAGAGACGCTACAAGCCCAGCTGTTGCCCACGCTGGCTTGTGGAAAGTACGAGTATTTGCCCAAGGGATTCCCGTGAACCGGTCCTTAATTGCCATGGGTGTGACCAACATAACCATGCACCCACAGCCCACCATTTGGGTCAAATTTTAGTAATTTAATAGTAATATGTCCAATGTTACCTTCCCTGACATAGAGTTGAAGCATGAATGTAAATGATAAAGTTTAATTCCTAGTGAACTATTAGTTTCTAAGCATGGCTAAGCATCCTAAGAATAACATTCTACTCATGTTGTTACCCATGTGACAAGGAACAAGGTTCAACAACTAAGGCATACTTTTATCTATATAAAGGTCATAACCCATACCACATGAAATAATGAAGACATGCATGTTTATTTGAATAAACAAAATATTTTAGCAAAAGTAGGTACAAAATGATCAAGATTACAGTGTGACTTGCCTTGCTCCGGCCCGACGTATTGGGCTACGACCTCGTAGTACACGGGAGAATCGACGGCGTTGGATTCTAAAGCAAACAATGCACAAACAATTAAAAACAGTACATGTGGGCAGTCAAACAAGAGCTAAGAGTATTTTTAATGAATTCTTGGTATTTTTCTAGATTTAATGAATTTGAATGAAATTAATCGGAGCTCGAATGAATTAGTTATGAATTTTAGAAGTTTCACTATGATTTCCTATGCAAAAACAACTTCTAAACGATTTATTGCGCAATTGAACGGAATTAAAGTGTCAACGGACCACAGGGACCGGCGCCGACAAGCGGGACCCATGGGTCAGTGGCACAAAAGAGGATGGCGCACGGTGGATGCTGTCCACGCACGTGCGGTGTCACGCCTAGAAATTTAGCCAATTTCTAGACTATTTTGTGTATTAAAATCCCTGTCCAGAAATCAAGTCAGGGTACACAAAATAACAAATCGATAAACAGATCCAAACATAAACAAAGCGTAAATACTTACAGAAGAGGCACTTACTCCTCACACGGAAGAAAATAGCAGTGGAAAGGTGAAACTAGCATGACTTCAGCTCCACACCACAGGCAATCTCAACTGGGGTATAAGCCAAAGTCTTCTCTTCTGAAAGGGGGATTATAGCAAGACTGAGTACCACCCACCGTACTCAGCAAACCACACCAATGATGCATTTGTGCACGGGATTTCCAAAGGAGATTGGTGGCTCATTTGCGTAAAGGTAGTTGTAAACAGTGGTAGTTATAAAATAGGTAAAACAGTTGTTGTTTGAATAGTATTAATCCATCACTGAACAATGCTACACCACGTTGGTTAGGCCCAAACCATCCACCTGAATTATACCAGTTCCATTAGGTCAAGTTAATTAAGTAAGGGTGAGCCTAATCACGGTGAGTCTTGACCAATCGCCCATAACCGCGGGCATGGCTATTTGAATAGATTTACTCTGGCCAGAGATGTACATCTTTACTCATAAGACACAGCCCCACATATGTCTCCATGTGCCCGTAACCCACGGTAAAGGGGCCGTGACAGGACCATTCACGCAACCTCTCCCCAACCATCCACACCACGCTGATATTGCACTTGCCGCCAGGACACCCCACATCGGCTAGGCTACCCCCCTTGCACCACAATGGATCCGGAAGCCGATCAACCCTACCCCGGGCCGACCCAACTCCATCACGTCCATCCTCACCATCGGTGCCTAGGAGAGGGAGAAGAGACGCTTCGAGCCTAGCCGTTGCCCACGCTGGCTTGTAGAAAGTACATTTGCCCAAGGGGGTCCCACGAACCGGTCCTTAACTGCCATGGGTGCGACCAACAAAACCATGTACCCACAGCCCACCATTAGGTCAAGTTTTAGTTGATTAGTTATGACCAATTACCATGGTCAAACATCTTGAGCACGCAGCTCAAATATCTTAAATACTGGAGGGACATTCCATACTTGTATGCTTTTGCATTTATTATTAATCCTAGGGGTAAAATGTGGGGGTTCCTTAATATTTTGAATCTTATTGGGGATGCAATGAATATTGATTACACTAACTACTATTCTGATTCTGAGACTAAATTGTATGAAGTGTTTCAAAAGTATTAAACTAAGTTTTAGGGAGTTCGCGTGCAAAGAGCCCCACCCGTCCCTATACCAGGTAAGAAGAAATTGCAATGGGACCGAATTTGGGGTGGTTCCTCTTCTTCTTCGAGCACCGGTGGTGGAAGTTCGGCCGCCATAAGTCCTGCACATGCTTCGCTTGAAGCCCTTGAGCTATCCACCTACTTAGACAGCGACTCCATCAACCAGGAAGATCTCAACATTTTGCAATGGTGGAATGATCACAAGACCCAATATCCCGTGCTCTCAAAGCTAGCACAGGATGTGTTCACGGTGCCTGTGTCTACGGTATCATCCGAATCAGCCTTCAGTCTTTGCGAAAGAATTATTGAGGAGAGGAGAAGAAATCTCCGCAGTGAGGTGGTAGAAATACTACTTGCAGTTAAAGACTGGGAGCTAGCCAAAGAACATGCCCAACACACCGCGGAGAACCAAGATTTGGCTGATCAGTTCAAAAATCTGTACCTAGAAAATGAGGCACTAGACTAATGTTTTTTATTTTTGAGTGTTGACCTTTAGCTGTCCTCTTTTTTCTTTGTCATGTTTTTCTCAAAATTGAGTTTTTACATGACAGAGTTTTTAATGAGGCAGCTGTGTAATATAAAATTCAATAAAGGTCATTGCGCAATTTTTCCCTATATCTATGAAGAAATTAAATTACATAATTATATATGTGTTTCTATTTTGCTTGTTTAAAAAATATGAAAATTTCCTCCTCTAATATCATAAAAAATACCCTCATGTTTTTTTACTTATCTCAAATAATTTTCTCCTATATTTATGCAGAAATTAAATCACATAATTATATATGTGTTGCTATTTTGCTTGTTTAAAAAATATAAATATTTCCTCCTCTAATATCATCAAAAAATACCCTCATGTTTTTTTACTTATCTCAAATAAATTTTTTTACCACTCCTCTAATTTTTACAAATTTTTTAAGTCTTTTTTCTTTTTTACTGTAGCGCTTTTTTTTACTCGGCGCCGTCGCCGGCGGGGCCCACCGACCAGCAGCCCACGTCTCCGCGCCACGCGTGCGCGGGCGAGAGACGGCCTGGTTGGCGCGGTGGCGGGAAGGCGATCTCTCACCGTTGATCTGTGATCCGACGGCTGTGGAAGGGGGACGAACCCTGAAACCAGGCTGAGCCACGTGGCATCAGTGTCGACCATACCGCCGGTAACCCTTACTAAACCCCGGCGGTTTCGGTGGTTACCGCGGTAACCGTGTAGTTACCGGCAAATTTGGTTTGGATGAATTTCACCCAAATTGAAAAAATATGAAAAAAATTTGACAAAAAAATATGTAGTACGAATTGTTCATCCCAATGGTGAAGAAATCCTGTAAAAATAACGATATTAAGATTGTTTTTTGGAGTAAAAACGAGAAGGTAATATGAAATTCAAAAAACAATTAAATAAATGGGCCAGCCCACTACTGTTCATGACACTGTTTCAGCCCAACAGAAGATAACTTGTCCCATGTGACCTAAATACTGCCTCCATCCCAATCCTATCCATTCCTCCCGTGCCTCCGTCCCCTCCTTATCGCCCTCCGATCGCTGCCGCCGTAGATCCGCCGCTGACGGCGCCAGAAACCGCGCCGGAAGCCACGGTTACCGCTCGGTAGGAGTCGGTAACCGTCGGGGTTAAGTGCCGCAAGGTAACCCTCTATGCTTCGCTCTATATCGTGCGGTTGGGCGCGGTTATTGCGCGGTAAGCCGCGGTTACCGCACGCTTCTTCTTTCTTCGGGGTTTGGCGGGGGACCGCGGTAACGACGGTTTTTGATTTATCGCGAGGTTTTAGTAGCAAACCGTGCGGTTGCCGTGGGTATAGTCGCGGTAACCGGACATTTAGGGTATGAGTATCAATTTAGAGTATGTTCGTACGAGTTTCAATTTGTGGGATGATATTTTTGTTCCTTCCATAAGTGATTACATTGTTGTATGAGCTCTATTAGTACAAGTATGAAGGGGTTTACTGTGTATTTGTTGCATTTGTTTCAATATGGAGATGGGAGATAGAGACCTTGTATGGGAGTATGGGGAGAACATACCACCAGGATGGCATTGCAAGTACTGTCATACGCGCAGGGTCAGTGGTGGGGCTACTCGACTCAAAGTCCACTTGGCTAGAAAAGGAAAGGGGACAACATATTGCCTCTCTATGCCACCAGATGTCCGTGATTTCTTCCGTCGCGACCTAGACCAAATAAAGGATGATGGTGATAGGCGTACCACTGAGAGGTTGAGAAGGGAGGACGCAGTAGGGCTAAATTATTATGACCTAACAGGTGATGTAGATGAGGAAGAGCAGATGCAGGCGGCGGTGGCTGCCTCAGAGGCAGAGGCCGAATTCAGAAGGGTGTGGAGGAACGGGCTGGCATATATGAGCATGGTGGTGGCAGTGGCAGTGGGTCCTCGCAACCCCGAGGATAGAAGAGCAAAAGTAACCCTCTTTCAAGGATGTTAAGGAGGTCTTCATCGCAGAGGGAGTCAAACAAGCCAGTTACAAGATCGCAGTTTGATTCAATTCATCGGTATAGGCATTTACATATTACTTCCACATTATGCATACAATGCTTCATGCTTCATTTCTTTCCTTATTGAAAATGCAGGTGAGGCTGACTTCACACACACCACTCAGGACCAAGACCATGGTGTGCCAAGCTCTCAGCGAACTACTATGCCTACGCAAGGCCGCCAACACCGACGGCAGCCTGATGCACCATAGGACAGCTATAGCTCATTTAGTTCCTCTAGTGTTAAAGGTGGTTATCCAACTTACCTTCTACAACCGTCCAGAGGCTTTTGATTGTCCTCCTGTTACGTGGGTGTATGAGTGGCAAGAGCCTAATTGTTATGTTCAGTTGTATGGTCAATGGCAATCAACAGCTGCATAGACAGGCTAAAATTGGCAGGATTACAAGGCGGGGTTGCTTCAGCAACATGGTTTGATGCTCATGTCGACCGAGGAGTATAACATGGCATACCAGCAATGGAACTACTAGTTTGTTTACTTTCTGTCGAACTCAAGGAACTTCTATATTAGTGTTGCTTGTGTAGTGGACCTATTATTGATGTTGAACTTTGGACATTATATTGTGGACGCTTCAATCCTTGTAGTTGTAGACATTACATTATTAATTCTTGTGAAATGTCAAATTTTTGACGTGTTTAGTGCTAATTGTTAACCATCACATATAGAGCAAAGGTCATACCAAAATTTCCTATATTTCCTAAATATATCACTTAATGTAGCTACAAATGTCTACAACATTTTATTGCAACTAAACAAAATTTTTCCTTGATTTTTTTGAAGAATTTTCATCACTTTTTTTTTCTGACCAACAGTCGGCGGTTACCGCCGCCGTACCGCCGCAAAACCGCCGATTCATATTCAAAATTTTGAAGGCGAATTTCACGCGATTTTGGGCAGTAACCGCGCTACCGCCACCCCACAGTATCTGCATGCCAAACGGTAAGTGCAACACTGCGTGGCATAGCCGGCTGGCCAAGAATTCAACCATGATTCGTGTTTACATATGACCACAGGGCTTGATTTGCTGTAGAGGCATCCTATATGTACCTCTTGTCCCCTATTAAGAGCTCTTTTGAAACGCGGGATTGAGAAAATGGTGGTATAGAAAAACACAGGATTTTGATAGGAATGCAAGCGCAAAACAGATGGTTGCAAAATACAGAAAAAATACATGAATGATCGTTTGATTTGACCACAGGAAAAATACATGAATACGATAAGAGAGAGAGGCTTGTTAACTTTCTTTCAAAATCTACCTGCATTGAGCCATTACTTAGGAATTTCATAGGATTTGGAAAACTCCAATTCTTTATTTCAAATGGCTAAATAGGAAAAAAAATACTATAGGATTTGAATCCTACAAATTTCCATCATAAAAATCCTTTATTTCAAAGAGGCCTAAGTATAGTAATGTTGATTCTTTTTTTTTTTCATGGAGTCACATCACTTCAATTGTTTCTAGCCACTGGATACATAATCTATTATTTAAATTATCCTTCTTCCTTTTTCTTCTTCTCTCATAAAGCCACCTCAGTTATTTTTTTGCTTTCGGTTCATCAATCTATGGTTCAAACTGTGATACATCTTACACCTCAATTATTTTATTATTTACCATTGTAATACAATAACCATGCAGCAACAAGCGATGTTTCATCTAGTATTAGAAAACACAAGTACGTACACATTTTGTATTTACTTAGAACTATCAATTAATTTAATCAGTGATTTTTTATAACTTGAAAATAAGATATGATTTTGTACTACGAAATAAATATATGTTATGTAAAAGTAGGTAATATCAATATCCATTGGCACATGAACGTTCATGACTAGTAAACATACAATAGAGTTTTAGCAGTTAAATTAAAGTGTGGGATGGGTTGACATGGGCTGGTTTGGGGACCTGAACGATTTCGCTGCTGTTTGCAATTTTAGCCCATCAACGCTTTTGATTCTCGAAGCCTCAGCTGTAGCCATTGCTGCCGTATGGCCCAGCCGCTCTGCCGCCTTGCTTGCTCCATGGAATACGATGATTATTAAAGCCGATGACCGCCGAGGCCGAGGTGGTCACGTGTCCGCGACAGCCGGCCTGAGCACGGGGCACGATCAGAGGCGGAGGCATGGCGGGTGGAGGAGGACACCCAAACTACGGCGCCTTCATGGAGAGCTTCGTTCTGCCGCCGCCGCCATCCTCATCCTCGCAGCAGCAGCTGCTCCCCCTGCACGGCCTCACCTTCGCCATCAAGGACATGTATGTACGCTTCTTCCTTCTTCTTCCTCCCCCTCCCTCATGCAGTTGCCCTACGTATGACCGTTTTTGTTTGGTTCGCAGCTTCGACATCGCCGGCCGCGTCACCGGGTTCGGCAACCCGGACTGGGCGAGGACCCACGCGCCCGCCGCCGCCACCTCCCCCGTCGTCCTCGCCACGCTCGCCGCCGGCGCCACCAGCCTCGGCACCACCGTCATGGACGAGATGGCCTGCAGGTATCTACGCACACTGAAAACCAAGAATCCAACCAAAAACACTGACATATATATGCAATCGATTGGTCGATTGGCAGCATAAATGGGGAGAACGCGCACTACGGCACGCCGACCAACCCGTGCGCCCCCGGCAGAGTCCCCGGCGGATCCTCCAGTGGATCAGCCGTCGCCGTCGCCGCAAACCTCGTCGACTTCTCCCTCGGCACCGACACCGGCGGCAGCGTCAGGGTGCCTGCTGCCTACTGCGGCATCTTTGGCCTCCGCCCTTCCCATGGCCTGGTTTCCGCAGAAAACGTCATCCCCATGGCACAAATGCTTGATACTGTTGGTAATTCGCTTATTGTCTCCTTCATTTTCCTTTTATTAATGCTACTGCATACTGTTGGCCAAATTACTCTTAATTTTACAACATAGTATTGTTCATCAAATTATAGCAAGAGCAAACAAACTACTGGTACTCAATTACTCCCTCTGTAAATCATTTTAGTTTTTTTATACGTCAAATTTCTCTAACTTTGGCTAAGTTTATAAAAAAAAAATGCAACAACATCTACAGCATAAAAACTAGTTTCATTAAATCCACCATGAAGTATATCTTGATTGTGCATTTATTTATTATTATAGATGTTGCTGTATTTTTCCTATAAACTTGATTAAAATTAAAAAAATTGATTTAGCATAAAAGCTAAAACGCCTTATAATTTAGTTGGTTATGCAGGGTGGTTTGCCAGAGATCTATCTACATTGTCCCGTGTAACCAAAGTGTTGTTGCCACTGTCTGATGACACTGTCAAGCACCCAACTCAAGTTACAATACCTATGGACTGTTTCCAAATCTTAGGGTCTCTCGACGACCGCACATATCAAATCGTCAGTGCTTCGGTAGCGAAGAGATTTGGCAGTGAGTAGTACTATCTATGGACTCATGTTTTAGCTTACAGCTCTAAAATTCCTGCTTTCTACCATACATCTTGTCTGATGTGGGTTCTTCCTTTGTTTTCACAGGTCAGGCAATAGACAAAAGGAACCTTGGAGGTTTCATCTCTGACAATGTTCCAAGCATAGGAAAGTTCATTGCTGACTTAACTGAAAGCGAACCATCTTCCGTGCCAGCTCTGTCTGTCATTTCACATGTCATGCTAGGCCTTCTCAGGTTTCTTTGCAACTTAGTCCTAGTCACGATATGTAGTAATATTTCTTTAAGGTTACAAGTAATACTGCTAGTTACATAATACTGTACCATGCCAAACAGTTTAACTGGTATATATTCTACTGTTCCTCTAGTAGACCAACCATGTTGTTCATAATTCACGCAGATAAATCTGATAAATGTAGGGGCATATGCATTGTCTAGTGATAAGATATGTACTCATTCACTAGCCAGAGTTGCATATATAGGACAGGGAGTAAGGGAGATAAAATAAAACGTACACTAAAACTCTGTGTATTTCAGGTCTCAGTTCAAAGCAAACCATGCAGAGTGGGTTAACTCTGTAAAACCTAACCTAGGCCCTGGATTACGAGAGCGAATACACGAGGCCATTGCATCAGGGGATAATGAACCTCTGGAGGAGTTTCAAGCTATAAGGGTTGAATTCAAGTCTGCACTTGCTGCTCTTCTCAAGGTAACTGAAAGAATGACTTCCTCCTGCATTCTTTTGCAGGCAATGATTTCCTGTTTGTTCATAGGATCATGGAATCCTTGCAATTCCTACGGTTCCTGGCCCTCCACCAATGGTGGGCATGGAGGCTTCTACTCTGGATAATTTCCAAGCAAGAGCATTTTCCCTTCTCTCGATCGCTGTACTATCCGGGTTTTGCCAGGTACATACAACTAGCTAGCAAGTTGATCTACCATTTTCTGATTAATTCTACCTTGACAATGGTTGGGGTGACTAGTGTTTTTTATGTGTTTTTTAGGTGAGTATTCCGCTGGGCACACGCAACGGTGTTCCTGTGTCAGTTTCACTCGTGGCACGACATGGCGCAGACCATTTCCTCCTCAATGTGGCTGAGGAGCTGTATCAGACACTCATAGACGAAGCCACTAAAGCTTGGGCCTCCTGAATTCTGCCCGATTTCATCCGTATATACCTAATACACAGTCTAAACACATATATTGCATATGTAAATGGAGTGATACAAATACTAGAGTAGTCCTGCCCATCCAATGAAAACTTGCATATGCATCGATGAATTTGCACTCCACAGACTATTTGGTATAAAGCTATTGGTTTTCCAATGACAGTGATAGTTTTCTCTTTGCTAGTCTTTCTCAAATGTTTCTACGTTCTTGGTTGCATGATATATGATGGGCAATCTGTGATAATGTCCGGAGAAAATTCCTTACATGCCACTGAGATTTTGCTCAATTCTGTCTGTGTTCATAAATTTTGCTTTATCCCCTATATATCACTGAGTTTTCATTTAAACCCCTTCCACATCCATTCCGTTAGTTAATCGTGAGTTGATCGTTAGGTTATTCCTAAAATAACTATATTGCCTCCCTCTCATACTTATGCATTAGCTTAGTGAGAAAAACACAATTCTCAATATGAAAAAAATTTATTTGTAAAATATAAAAAGAGGATAGAATTATTTAACCACAAATTTGAAACTAAAATTTCAAAATTTTAAATAAATTCAAATCAAATTTGAATAACATTTTCACCAACATTTGGTTTTCAATGTCTCGCTGAAAATCTTGTATGGATTTAACCAAAATATTTGAAAAATAAAAAAAATTCAAATTTGGTGTGAAATTATTCTTTCCCGTTTGATTTTATTGTAAATTAAAAATTTCACATTTGAGATTTATGTTTTTGAAGTAGTAGCACATAAGTATGAGAGGGGCAAAATAGTCATTTTAGGAATAAGTATAAAAAGAATTAGAACGAAAACTCAGGGCATGTAGGGGATGAGGCAAAATTCGGGGACATATAAGAGATTGAACAAAGTCTCAGGTGTACGTAAGGAGTTTTCTCTAATATCTATGCACGATAATGTCTTGTTGGTGACTTCTGTAATTGCGGATTGTTCTTTCAACTATTACATGCCCAAAATTGTATGTGTTCAAGGAATTAATGAATAAAATCTAGTTCATGCTTTGAAATAAGATGTGAATTTCTTTGAGCAATCTAAGATGCACGTTCTTGCGCATGAAAAAATATTTAACATGCTTTAGATGATTTTGTAATGGCAATAGATGAAGTCGAGTTCTTTTTTTTGTTATATAAATCGGAATGCATGTTCCTTGTTGTGACTAGAAGAATGGATGTGTAAACCTACAACCTATTATTGTCGTTGTTGTGTTGTTGCTACTACTGTTGTTGTTATTATCATTGTTGTTGTTGTTATCATTATTGTTGTTGCTGCTGGTAGTGTTGTTGCTGGTGTTGTTTTTGTTGTTATGTGTAAGATTTTCATATTTAACAACAATGATAAACCTCATCATGAAACTTTTTTTAGTATTGGAGATTAATTGTAGAGTTGCTGTGAAGAATGGATGTGTAAATCTACTACCTATTTTTTATTATTTTAGAATTGTTGTGACGAAAAAAATAATTTTGTATGAAATAAACATATGTTCTGTAAACGTACGTAATATCAATACACATTGGCACGTTTTCCTGACTAATAAATGTACAATACATTTTCAATAAAATTTCAAACTCTAGAAATATTCAGTAATGACTGACTACGACTCACATATTGTGCCATCCAGCAGAAGGCTTCAGCCATCGACGCCTTTTGGTCCCTCTCCTCCTATGTTACCGGTGTCCCTACCGGTAGCGGCAGTGTTGGAGAGGGGGACTCCTCTATTGTCATTGTTTAACAAGTTTTTAGAGTTTCTTCTGCTAAAGTCCTCTAGAGTTTTAGATTTATTTAGTCAATTAGGGTTTGTTTTCTAGAATGTTAATAAAGTTAGATTTTGTCGATGGGTAAGATCTTGACTACGGTACTTGAGGAGGTAGGGGTCGGTTAGTACCAAATACACGCAAAGACGTAATAGGAAGTAAGACATAGGGATTTTTATATAGGTTTGGACCCCCAGCGTGGGTAATAGTTCTACACCTGTTTATATGTATTGATTGGAGGTGTATCACACCGAGTACAATAGAGGAAACAAGCTTGTCTAATCTAGTCTACCAAACTAATCTTGACGAAATAGGCGGCGCAATGTAGTCGGCGGCTAGCAGAGGACTTCTTCCTTGTGTAAGCTTGATGTGATGTAGATTGTATGGCTTGTGATTCGATGCCCTCCCCTCCTGGAAAGTCTTGTATTTATAGTGTACCTTGACCCTTGTCCAAGTATAATGCAGTGATACTAAATATGATACGAGCAAGTAAGGCCTTGTCGTCTCCGAGTCAGACTACAGAGTCCTTCCTTATGGGGGCATGATTCGTTTCTTATTTTCTGTATATAGTTGTCGGATACCACAAATATTATATTATCGGGCACTCCAATACGCACCACCACGGTATCTAGGTAGGTGGAATCCATACACGCATAATAACCACCTACCCTCACGCGTCTATGAGCACGTTCGAATACCTTTCAGTATAATACTCGCAATGCCAGGAATGGAATATATGAGATAACCGCCAGGATAGCTTACCAGTCCACAACTGTGGTATGCTTGTCAACCACTCGATGATGGCGACCAGAAAACTACATACCAAAGGGGGCTCAATCTACGGGCGCTATTCAACGACTATCTCAATTATTCCGAACTCATACATAATTAGCTCCTAGGAAGAAGGCTAACTATGTACTTTCATCTTAAGCCTAGGGCATCTAAATCATGGCACAATGATAACACAACTACAAATAAATAGACACATAAGCATATGCCAACCGGCTAAATAATTAAAGGTTCATCGGAAGTATGTCTACCCATACCACAGACAACCAACTAGGGGTAGGCCCCTAATAGAACCATCCTGCAGAAAAGACAGACCCCGCAACACTCAACTTGCAACAAAACTAAATAATAACATACAACAAGCAAGAGTTAGTACATTACCGAAATGATGTACCAACAAGGCCAAACCTACAACACTACATGCAAGTTCTAAGTCAAGGAAGGCAATTTGTGGTCTCTTTTTAAGCATAAAACAAATTTTATTTCACAAGCACTTTGCAACGATATTTAATAAACAATAGAAACATGTACATTGAATAAAGATAGTGATCAACATAATTATATTATGCTTGCTGCCCTCCATGGCAACAAGCCACCATTTGCATCATCATAAGCACATATGTATCAAAATCACCCAATCCATGTCCTAATTTCATAAACACATTTATAAAACATAAATTTATACTCATGACACATCACTATACCGCTCATGACCGTAAGCACGGCTAATCAATTAGTTTTGACTCTGCAGAGTTTATACACTTTTATCCACAAGATATGAACATTCTAGTTTATTTTGTGCTCACAAAGCACCACCACACTCTACACATTGAGTGCGGTCTAGAGGTCACAACGAAGCTGTTACATTGTTTATTTGCCTAACCTTGGATGAACACGATGAGCGGTAATCCATACTAACTCCAGATCCTTAATACCGTCACGGTGGTTAGCTGAACATTGTAGCGCTGTGGCAAAACAACCCACTTGGCACTCGCTGTTGTATTGGGCATGCTCATACCCCCATGTTGTAAGTGGCGAAACAACTAGGGATGTCAATTTTGCCCGCGGGCATGGGTACCACGCCCGATGGGTACGGGTGTGGGTTAAATTTTTTGCCCGTGGTATACCCGCCTGAGACCCAACAACCTAGTGGGCAACAGCCAGGTTCTAGATTTCGCTCGCGGATAACCCATGCCTGACCCGTTACTGTACATAGCATCCATTCGGTCAGTTCATTTTGGCCCATTAATTCAGGGAAGTATATATACTATCTATGAAGAAACCCTAGGGCCTTACTCTCTATCCAAAATCCATAGACACAGGTCGGCGGCAACGTCATAGCGGGCGATGGCAGGCGCAGGCGGTGGCGGACGGCATGGTGGGTACCCATCGGGCATGCCCGACGGGCACGGGCACGGGCACGGGCATGGAGTTCTGCCCGCCAACCATTTTGGGCATGAGTCGGGCGGGCATAGTCGGGCGACGGGTTGGGTGTGGGATTGCTCTGCCCGTGCTCGACCCGACCCATTGCCATCCCTAGAAACAACCCACTCACACAACACACACTGGGACGATTCCGGTCCCATCATATAAACACACACACATGGGTAGCTCCTATAAACCATCGCCAAGACTAGTTTATACTACAACGGCATCCCGAATGCAAAGTTAGACAAATGTACAACTTAATAGGCTAAGGCCATCCCATACTAGCACACGTGGTTGTACAGTAAACAATATATGGTAATATAGAGTTCGGTTCTTAATCTACTTAGGAGAACCTATCGACATGGAACTCAAACCATAGGCACGTCACTTGCCTCCCAAGTCTAAAATCATATATTTCCACCATTTTAGTTCACAAGTAAATAGAGAAATCACCTTTGTCCAAGAGTTATACAATTCCCAAATTTTCATTTACAAAGTGATCACAATCTCTATTTGCATATTTCTATGTATGGCTAAGCAATTTGCATTTATATAAGCATCTATAATCCCAAATGAGCACAAGTAAAGTACTCTAACCAACTCTAAGGTTACAATCAGCAAGGATCACAAGTGTTCAAGGTACTATAACTACCAATTTTCATATTTTAAATATCGATAGTTGCAATTACGCATGCAATTTTACAAACAACACATTTCATTCTCCAAAACATATGATTCAATTTGTTCAAAGGACGAGGAGAGAGCACTTGCCTTACTCTTGGATACTGACCTAAAGTGAATTTAGGTGAAAGAATTTCTATTTTACCACTTTTTATTTTGGAGTTATGAATTTTATAAGTTCTATATACGTAATATGATATTTATTCCCTACACAAATTTTAGAGATACTCTGTGAGGCATTTTTGTCTAGTGTGAGCTTTAGACAATGGATAGGTATTGGTTTTGGATGATTTTTGGTGAAGAAAGTTCTATTTTATTATTTTGCATTTCAGAGATATAAATTTTAGAAGTTATATACACGAAATATGGTGTTTGTACCCTATGTCAAATTCAACATGCATACCGTGAAGTAGTTTTGCCAAATTCCTCTTTATATAATTAAGATTACTATTTTATATGAGAGATGGTGAAAGAAATTCTAATTTTAGCCTTTGGTATCCGGGAGATATAAAATTTTGATTTTTTATACGTGAATACGTCTAACTACGAAATAATTTTAAATATCCAAATTACTGTAATATGTGTGGAACCTATGCAGTGGGTTGGTGTTGATTTTAGATGAACCATGGTGAATAAATTCCAATTTTATCAACTTCTATTTAGGAGATATGAATTTTGCAAGTTCTAAACATGCATATGGTATTTATACATGTATTCTAACATACATGTATTTTGGGACCAAGTTTTGTGAAATCTAACCCTATAGGATTAAAGAGAAATGTTTTGTGAATCTAGTGCCATTTGGTTCACCCCATTTGGTGCTAAGACTAATTATCTATGATTTTTAGAAGTTCTTACACATTTTGTATCCTAAATAAAATATTTGTCCATTGCACAAATCATAGAGGTGTTTTATGTACTAGTTTTGGTCAATTCTTTGTTTACAGAAATAAAGAGCATATATTTATGAATTTAGAAAATCTGGATCATTTAAATTGGAGCTAAACTAATCTTCTATAAAATTTAGAAGTTTTTATACTATTGGTGGATATTTGTTGATTATATAAATTTTAGAGATATTTCTGTACTATTTTTGTTAAATTTTTTTCTTTATGGTATTAAAGAGCAAAATTTTATGAGTCTAACAAAGTTGTATTCATCTCATTTGGTGCCAATATGGATTATCTATCAATTTTAGAATTTATTATATGTTCTACACACTAATTAAGGTATTTATCTATTACCCAATTTATAGAGGTGTCTTCTGTACAGGTTTTACAAAGTTTAAGATTACAAAAACAAAGTGCAAAATTTTTCAATTCTAACAAATCTTAATTCACCAAATTTGGAGTTAAAATGAACTAGTTATGAATTTTAGAAGTTTGGACATTTTTTTGTGGAACAAATAATACATTAACCATTTTCCTTAAATTTTTCCAAATTTCAAATACAGGGGTCCACATGTAAGTGAGAGCCAGTATGCAAAAAGGCCCCTCAAATATCTAGAAATACAACCCGCAGTTCCCCACGTGGCAGTACTTATGTTTAAGGGTTCTAAGGGTTATTGGTTATTACAAGCAGTACTTATGTTTAAGGGTTCTAAGGGTTATTGGTTATTACAAAGAGGTCCAGGACCAATATGCCATACACAGAAATTCTTACAAATCAGTACCTGGAGTTTTGAAAATTCTTGCAGCTAGGTCCCTAAAAACTGGCTAAGGAGGCCGGCGAGGTTGACCAAAAGAGAAGTTATAGAGGACTCCTTTGCGCACCCGATGGTGGCAGCGTCGTGTCCAGAGGTGACCAGAACTGCACCCAGCGACGTCTTGAAGCTACGGAGGTGGTCGGCCTTCATATGCAAGAGGTGTTAGAGTGCGTTTCTGGGCAAAATGCGGAGCAAGTTGGCATCTAAGGAGTCCCAGGGTGCCTACCTACTGTGAGTAGAGCAAAGTACGGTCTTCAAGATGTGCCAGGTTCCAAGGTAAAAAGGCCTATGGTTTTACTGTAGTAACTTGGTAATTTGGCCTAAGTGATGTTGTTTTCCGTAGTTTAATATTGTTTAGGTGTTTTGTACTTATCATTTCATGTGAATACAATGAGATTTAAATTGGTCCAAGACTACTGATGATAGAATACAACTTTTATAACAATCCTAACTAACATGCATATGAAAAGGAGCTATGGTTTACCTCTGGTAATGTTACAAAGTTGGCATCTGGTTAAGGTTATTCTCAATATCCAGAGAAGTCCTAAAACTGATATAGTTTGGTGCCTTGAGTACTTAATTTAATTGATTTAACCTTAGGTGTATAATGTGGCTAAAATTCTGTGAGTAGAGGGAAGTGTGCTCCACATGTTGACCAACATGCACTCCCAGGGAAGTTAGTGTTTAATTATGGTGAAAATGTGAAATAGGTATCATGGTGTAATAATTTTCCATACTTTTGCTAATTTGAAGAATGTTATTGGGATACCAAATGAAGTGATAGATTCAAGAAAAATTTACAGTAGTTCATTTAAGTTGTGTAGTATTTTTGAAAATTTTTCCATGATTTTATATTGAACCAATTATTTTAGAAATTCTTTATCCTATTCAAATGCATATGAACACTATTATGAAAATGCAGTTTAAGAGCAAAAAAAATCAAAGAAAGCATGCACATGGAATGATGTTTTCGTACATGATTTACAAGGTACACTTTTGAGTGTGTTGCTTCTCCTATTTTCGTAGACCAATTATTAGAATTTCTTTCTCTCAAAAAAATTATTAGAATTTCTTTTTGCCAAATTCCGATTGCAAGGCGGTTGTCTTTGCAAGAAAACCTAATGCATTTAAAAACTATCTACAATGCTTAGAGTCAATATATGCTAGTCATTACATCAAATTAGAATTTTAAAACTTAGCTGTTGGTCTATTGGATTTTTGAGGTGGATTTAAATGCTTGTGAATAATTGGATGAATTATTGCTATATTCGTTTGACCCAAATGATTTTAGGCATTTGCGTCCTAGGGTCATGAGTAGTGTTTTGTATTCTTTTATTTTTTTCATATTCTGATCCCAAGTGGATTTTTAGATTGGAGATTTAACTGTGAAAATTTTTAACTTACCCTTTTGAGTTAGCACTAGGTAATTGAACTCTTGTTTCGATTTTTTACAGGAAAAACTATAAGATTTTTCTTTCAAACGTTTTTTACTAATTGTTACAATCGAATTCCAAAATTTGAAATTTGGGTATGTTACAAGCGGCAAATGTACATGTATACGGGATATCCCATGTCTACTACACTGACAGATTTGTCTAGTTTGTTTTTCTTTTCTTCTTCTTCATTGATGCTACTGTATTTGCAAGGGTCTTTCGGGAGGGTTTGTTTCTCATGTCGCCGATGGTCCGGTCGATAGCGATGGTTTTAGGTTTTGGGTCATTGGCTTATTTGGTGACGCCAGTTTATAGATCCAAAATAGTGTCCGATGCTTGTTAATACGCTTTTGTGCATGCCGAAGTTGGTCAACGTTGTGGCTGAATCAATCTACTCGCATCTCTTGTGGTGTTCTAGGATGTGAAACATTTTGAAATATCCAATGAGGAAAAGGAAGGGTGGGATGAGGTTTAACACATATCGCTGCTGTTTGCTACTTTGGCCCATGAACGCTTTTGATCCTCAAAGCAGCTGCTCGTTCACCCAAGCCCAGCCCAGCCCGGCCCAGCCCAGCTGCTCTGCTTTTTAGTGGATTATATTGAGCCGAGGTGGGTGGCCGCCTGGCCGGTGTGAGTCAGCCGGCCTGAGCAGGAGCAGGAGTAGAGGCATGGCGAATGCGAATGCGATTGCGGTGGCGGGTGGAGGAGGAGACCCAAACTACGGCGCCTTCATGGAGAGGTTCGTTCTGCCGCCGCTGCCATCCTCATCCTCGCAGCAGCAGCTCCCTCTTCACGGCCTCACCTTCGCCATCAAGGACATGTATGTGCGCTTCTTCCTATTCCTCGCTTCTCCCCCAAATGAACAACAACGGCTACCTGTTTTATTTTGATTGATTTGCAGCTTCGACATCGCCGGCCGCGTCACCGGGTTCGGCAACCCGGACTGGGCGAGGACCCACGCGCCCGCCGCCGCCACCTCCCCCGTCGTCCTCGCCACGCTCGCCGCCGGCGCCACCAGCCTCGGCACCACCGTCATGGACGAGATGGCCTACAGGTAGATATATGTCTACTGCAACTCAAGAGACCCAATAATCCAACCAAAACACTTACATATGCCAATCGATCAATTGATTCAGTGGTTGGTTGTTGGCAGCATAAACGGGGAGAACGCGCACTACGGCACGCCGACGAATCCGCGCGCGCCCGGCAGAGTCCCCGGCGGATCCTCCAGTGGGTCAGCCGTCGCCGTCGCCGCAAACCTCGTCGACTTCTCCCTCGGCACCGACACCGGCGGCAGCGTCAGGGTGCCTGCTGCCTACTGCGGCATCTTTGGCCTCCGCCCTTCCCATGGCCTGGTTTCCGCAGAGAATGTCATCCCCATGGCACAAATGTTTGATACTGTTGGTAATTCTTCATTTCCCTACACTCTTAATGTTACTGCATACTGTTGGTCAAATTACTGCACCACAATTACAAGCAAGAGCAACAAACAACTGTTAGTTAGCATCAACTACTATTAAGAGTGGTGCTGACTGATGGATTTCTGGTTTCTTCATGCCATTGGTTATGCAGGGTGGTTTGCTAGAGATCTATCTACATTGTCTCGTGTAAACAAAGTGCTGTTGCCACTGTCTGATGACGCTGTGAAGCAACCTACTCAAGTCACAATTCCTATGGACTGTTTCCAGATCTTAGGCTCTCTGGACGATCGCACCTATCAAATCCTCAATACTTCGGTGGCGAAGAGATTTGGTAGTGACTAGTACTATGTTTGGACTCATGTTCTATCTTAGAGCTCTAAAACTCTTGCTTTCTACCATACATCTTGTCTGATGTGGGGTGCTTCCTTTGTTTTCACAGGTCAGGCAATAGACAATAGGAACCTTGGAGATTTCATCTCTGACAATGTTCCAAGCATAGGAAAGTTCATTGCTGACTTCTCTGAAAGCGAACTCCCTTCTGTGCCAGCTCTATCCGTCATTTCACATGTCATGCGAGGCCTTCAAAGGTTTCACTTACAGCTTACTTAGGATATCTAGTAATATTGCTTTAAGGTTTACAAGTAATATTGCTAACTACTAACCACTGTACACCATGCCAAATAGTCTAATTGGTAATCTAGTATTCTTCTAGTACACCAACCATCTTGTTCATAATTGAGGTAGACAAATCCGATAATTGTCAGCAGCATCTAGTGATAGGATTTGTACTCGCTCACTAGCCAAAGTTGCATATGTAGGATGAGGAGTCTGGGAGATGGAACGGCAAACCATTAAAACTGTTTTTTTTTATTTAGACTGGTAAACCATTAAAACTGTGTGTATTTCAGGTCTCAGTTCAAAGCAAACCATGCAGAGTGGGTTAACACTGTAAAACCTAACCTTGGCCCTGGATTACGAGAGCGAATACACGAGGCCATTGCATCAGGGGATAATGAACCCTTGGAGGAGTTCCAAGCTATAAGGGCTGAATTCAAGTCTGCACTTGCTGCTCTTCTCAAGGTAACTGAAAGAATGACTTCCTCCTGCATTCTTCTGCAGGCAATAATTTTCTGGTGGTTGGTATCAGCTCTCAGACAAGGTGTTCCCAGCGCTCTCTTAGCCATTTGCTTGTTTATTCATAGGATCATGGAATCCTTGCCATCCCTACAGTTCCTGGCCCTCCACCAAAGGTGGGCATGGAGGCTGCTCCTCTGGAAAACTACCGAGCAAGAGCTTTTTCCCTTCTCTCAATCGCTGGACTATCCGGGTTTTGCCAGGTACAACTAGCTAGCAAGTTGATCAATCATTTTCTGATTAATTCTACCTTGATAATAGTGACTAGTGTTTTTTTTTCTATGCTGCGCATGCCCTGCAGGTGAGTATTCCACTGGGTACACGCAATGGTGTTCCTGTGTCAGTTTCGCTTCTGGCACGACATGGTGCGGACCATTTCCTCCTCAATGTGGCTGAGCAGCTGTATGAGACACTCTTAGACGAAGCCACCAGAGCTTGGGCCTCCTGAATCCTGTCCGATTTCATCCGTATATACCTTATACACAGTCTAGCATATTACATATGGAAATGAAGTGATATTGATGCCTTGATACTACGGTAGACTGCTCATCCAATGAAAAATTGCATATGCATGGATGAATGTGCACTGCAGAGACGGTGCTCTTTGGAATAAAGCTCGTGTTTTACCAATAAGGTTGATTTTTATTTTTGCTGATCTTCTCTCAAATGTTTCCATGCTCTTGGTTCCTCAATATATTGAGAGCACTCGGTGATAATCTCTATGCAAGGTAGCGGCTTGTTGGTAAATTGGTATCATCTGGTACGGCTGCAGTCAGCGCTTCTTGCGACCATTTTTGCTCCATTCTTCTTTTTGTTTCTTAAGATATGATTGCTTCTTTTTCTTTGTATACTTTTGTCACGTCTAAAAATTCACCAGAATTTTCAAAGCTAATTTGTGCAGTAAAGCAACCTAGCGTAGTAGCACCAAGCCATAAGTAACTTAACTGAGGTATAAGCCAAACACCAAACTTTTCCTCTTTGCAAAACTTCACTCTGATGATTGTAATATTGCAAGACTGAGTATCATCCACCGTATTGAATAAGCCACACATGGGAAATGCAAAATAATGTAACAGAATTCCAAAGAAAAGACATAGTATGGCTTATTTACATAAACAACATTTAAAACGTTTGTATTTAAAATCACTGGAAAATAGTATAGTTTAATTATTAATCAATATTTAACCATCCACTAAACAACACTTCAATGCAGTTCAGACCCATAACCATAACCCTCAAAACTGGAACTATCAAATTCCCATTAATTATCATTTTTAATATGCAGTGTGAGACTAATCACAGAAAACATTACTAGGCCGCCTATTAACCGTGGGCACTACTATTCGAACAGTTTTACTCTAGCTAGAGGTGTACCATTTTACCCACAAGACACAATATCAACATTATGTCAGCCATGCGTCATGATAACTAAAAGTACCCGAATAGAGATTGTGACAAGACCTTCCATGTAACTCGCACAATAGGAGAGCATTCCACCAAGCCTCCAATCTCCGATAGGGGTGATCAAGTGCCTTCCCGCAAGACGGCTCGACGCCCAAACTCATGGACTTATTGAACTCGTCACAAACAAGCCCTAGTGCCTCGTATTGAACTCGTCACAATTCAAATCCCGCTATTACCCATTCTGGCATGTGGTTAGTACAAGTAATGCTTCGCAACAAGTAGTCCGTGAATCGGTCCTTAATTGTCATGAGCACAACTAACAATATTATCATTCCATGTGCTCATAACCTACCATTCAGTCAATTTTTTGTTAGCATGTTAACTAACTAGCCATGACCAACCGTCATGAAAGTATAACCGTTTAAACATTAATTATCCATAAATGAATCCATAATTATCCCACATGAAATGACGCTATAGTTTCTATGCATGGGCTAAGCAAATCCTAAAATAATCTAGTTAGATCATTAAATAGTCATCCAGCTAATCAATATTATCACCCAAGGTATCAACATAATGGCATCAATACCAAAATGGCCATAAGCAAAGAATATAGGATTTATAATTAATACCCGTAATAATGACATTCTAAAACATTGCATGCAATACCATTAAAATAAAATAGTTTTCACAAATAGGATCAATATGCTAAAGGGGATTGTTGTGTGACTTGCCTTGCAATAATAAAGTCTTCAATAAGTCTTCTGATCTCTTCCACAGACTCCGTGATCTTCCGAAACGACGATACAACTCAACTACACGTAAAACGAGGAAAAATCCTAAGAAACTTCAAATAAATGGTATATAAAAAGTATATAAACAAGCAGATCATGATTTTAGATGAATTTAGGAAGAAGAATAGGTTGAATCGGAGTTCGGACGGAAAAGTTATGGCTTCCGAAAGTTTGAATTCAGAGAAAATCCGAAAAGAATTGGAAAAGGAATATTCTCTAGAATATTCACTAGATTTTTAAATTAATATAATTATTTTGGCTAATTTTTGACACCTGGGCCCCACTGTCATAGACTTCCTTATGGTGGACTAAGTCCATGGACCAGAGGAGTGAGGGGAGTGGTGGACTAGGGTGAGGTGGAACGCCATGTGGACGGAGTAGCTGAGGTGTCAGCCGAGGTGGCAACTGAGGTGGCTAGGGCTGACGTGGCACCGGCTATGTGGCAAGGCTCTAGGGCTAGGTGTTAACGCCAAAATTTGGTAAGGCCCTGTATCACATTCGGTCAAAAGGGGAAATTGCAGTCAACTGGTGAAAATTGATCCAGAAGAGACCGATTCCGAGAGGGAGCCATAAAGACCGCTGTTTGGCAGTTATTTACTGTACCTATTAATTAGGCAAGTGTTTATCTTTAGGAAACCTGACCTCGTGTCCGGTCAGGCCTTGTTAGCGTTTTCTGTTATAATTAGGAAATCATGTACCGTGTCTAATAAGGACTCATGTAACTCGGGGTATAAATACGTATGCCCGGGGACCGTGTAAATTATCACTCAATCAATACAAATTCGGCGCATCGCCACCCTTCCGACGGGATCTTGCTTCTCAAGCCGGGCTGTATCGGTTAAGTTTGACCTCCTGCGAGAGGGTAAGTCTCGTCACCCCGGCTACCTATCGGCTAGGACTTCCTCGGTTAGGTCCGATATTCTAGTTGGTTTATGGTAGTCGGCTTACCACGATATATCTATTTTATCTACAGCTGCATCAGTTCAGTTTAATCTCATAGATTGATTAGGTATATCACATCACGCGTGCGTAGATCGTATCGGCCTACTGGGAGCGATTTATCATCAGTTTGTGCTGCATCGGTTAGGTCCGACCTACTAAACTGCTAACGATAAATCGTTCCTGCTAGGTTGATACTTTATGCGCAAGCGTCTTATCGGGGTGTATAGCCGGTAAGTTATCATATATCAACATCACGATCGCATCAGATCTATCGGCCTATCGAGATCTCGTTATCATTATCAGTCTGTGCTGCAACGGTTGGGTCCGATCTACTAGACTGATAATAATAACGTTACTCTTAATAAGCCGATGGGTTTTGTGCGATGTTGTTATCGGAGTGCTTAGCCGATAAGTTATCCCTTGAATACAGCCGATTATACTGCTTGCCTTGTTATACATTCTTGCCTGCATTACTGTTACGATCGGTTAAGGACTAGCCGATTGGTTTATTCTGCCGATCTGAGCGCGAGCACAAGTAAGCCCCTGGGCACAACCTCAGGTAAGGGCCCGGGCACAAGCATAGGTAAGAACCCGGGCACGGATATGGACAGCGGATGAAGACCCCGGGCGCAGGTGCGCGCAAGGGCCCAGGCACGGGCGCGAGCAATATCTTCGCGGCGATACTAGTAACTTTAACCATGATCGGCTAGAGTTCATTTAATCTATTTATTTACGCACCCAACTTATTTATTTTATCAAGTTTACAGCCGATTTTTGAGCATCCCTTCGATGATCGGCTAGTTTAATACTTGTTTATTATACTATCGCTCATGCCATCATCGGCTTCCAGTCGATGTGTAAGTGCTACAGTTCAAATCGGCCATCAGCCGATGAGATGAGTCCAAGCCGGCTTCCAGCCGATTGGCTCACGAATTTGACATTTTTTCTCCTTGTCAATTGCAGGGTCAAATCGACTGGCACGCCTACGAACCTCAAGATTTTAGGACCTGCACTGGAGTGAAGCAAACCTCCCAGGCCTTCGCGTGTCTCCAAGACGCCGAACGGGCTCCGGCGGTTTTTGGTGTCAACACGTTTTTGGCACGCCCAGTGGGACCCGGAGTTTCAACAATCAGATTTGCAACATGGCCGGAAAGGAAGTCAAAACGGACAACATAATTCCGGTCAGCATAGAAGATTTAACAGACGAACAGAAACAGCAAGTCGAACAGACTATGGCAAATTTTCAGAAGCTGTGCTTAGAGTCCTTCAGCATGACAAGGCAAGGGCCGATTCAGAAGACGCAATTTCCAAAACCAGTACTAGTAGGAGAATCGAGTCACACATCACCGGAAAGTCCACCAATGAAACCTTTACAAGAGATGGTGAATGAAGCAGTACACCACGCGCTCATTAATCAATCCAGGATCCTGGTGAACACACTTCATAATCTCATAAAGAAGACGGTGGATGGATCAATTATTCAAGAACCTACTTGAGGTCCTGTATATCTTCCCCCGAAGACAGAGTGAAAATAGGTTGTTTATGGGGTACACAAAGACATATCGGAGAACTTGTTTACACAGAACCAGGCTGGGGGGAACATGATATTCCTGCTGGATATCATATGGGCCACTCGGATAGAGGATGGGCCTAGCCTTGTAATTAGAGATATAGCTAGATTCGGCAGACTTCGCCTTGTATAGAAAGGAATATACAGTCCTAGTCGGGTACATTATATCTCTAAGGGGAGATCTCCTAGTCGTAACCCGATGGGGACTCCTACCTTGTAACCTTGTCCCCCAGTATATAAGGGGAGGCAGGGCGCCCCATGAGGGCAAGAAGAGCTCATAGAAGCACACGGCCATACAGTTCATCAGAACTACCACCGTATATCCTCAAAGGAATACATACAAACTGGACGTAGGGTATTACCTCACATTGAGGGCCTGAACCAGTATAAAATCTCCTTGTGTTCCTTTGCAATCCACCGAGTTTCCATCCGCCGAGTAGCCCCATATATTTATTGCCGGTGTAAAACATCGACAGTTGGCGCGCCAGGTAGGGGTTTCGGCGCGATCTACATCTACAAGCTCGATGGATCCAGCAACCGGAGTCGACGGCGACAAATTCTCCATTGGTGACACGATCACATTCAGAAGCCTCGACTTCTTCGCCGACCAGATCGGCAATCTCACCCAGGCCGACACGGACCCGATCCAACCGGCCGAGGAACCAGCTGACTCCGCGCCAGTCGGCCCACACGACGCTGCAGCAATCTTCGACGACATGCTGCGGCGATCTCCAATACGCCCGAGTCCAGGGACAACTCTTCCTTCCAGTGTTCGACTCGGACTCGGTTCTGAGCCGGCCGAGATCGGGCCGAGAAGGGAAGAGATCGTCAACTTCCCGTTCGGACTCGGCGACGCCGCCGATATCTACAATCTACATCCGATGCGGCAAACCCGATCCCCTGGAGTTCGACTCGGATACGGCTCCGAGCCGCTCGAGATCGGATCTAGGGAGGTCGGAGTTACACTCATCCCCATCAACCATCCCGACTTCGACTCGAAGTCGGACTCCGACTTCCAGTCGGACTACGACTCTAAGTCGGACAGCAGCTCGGCAAGCTTCTCCCCGCCACGAGAAATCTTCATGACATCCAAAGGCTCTACTCCTACTCAGGAATCATGCCAACGACACGAGCGACAAGAGGAGGAGGCCTGCCGACTGCAAGAACAACAGGAGGAAGAAGCAAGACGCCTGCACGCCCGCAACGACGATCTACGCAGGGCTGGGCGAACCGCTCAGCAGCAAACCCTCCAAACCCGAGTCGGCGACCACGATGTCTTCGTTACTCCCCAACAGAACATCGTGGCCGCCGTAACCCTACTGGACACGGTCCAGGTTGGGCCTGATCACCAGGCCACCCCGACGATCGCAAGGATAAAAGCCATGCTTACTGCTGCCGCATGTCAGCAGCACCAACAGTCGGGCAACACACTCGTACTGACCAGTCGGTCAACTTCCCCAGCGGCAGTCTCATCCACCTCAAAGCGACGTCGAGCGGCCGGCTCTAGTCGGCAGCACGCGGAGTCAAGCCAGACGTCACTCGGCAACCACAACAACCGGCAACGTCGAAGCGACCGTCGGGACAACCAGGACCTCCGAGACCGACTGCGGCGCGACCTTCAGCAAGACGTTAATACTCGGTGCCGCAAACGAGAAGAAGACGAGCAACGCCAACTGGAAGACGAGAACGAGCATTTCGGCCTCCACTACGAGCGGTTTCGCCGCCGTAGTCGGGGTTGGAGTCCTCATGAAGACGAAGGCATACCGGCCTTCACCCAGGAGCTACAACAGGTCGACTGGCCGTCGAGTTTCAAGCCTACAGGCATCAACAAATACGATGGCAAGACCAATCCCGAGTCCTGGCTCACGGTCTACACTCTGGCGATCCGAGCAGCTGGAGGAAATCACAAAGTCATGGCTAACTACCTCCCAGTCGCTCTAACCGACTCAGCGAGGACATGGCTAACAGGACTTCCCAAGCAATCAATCGGCTCTTGGGGAGAACTCCGGGAACGTTTCATCACCAATTTCCAGGGAACATACGAGAGGCCATCTTCTGAGTACGACCTATATCAGTTGCGTCAAAGGAAGAACGAGTCTCTTCGTGACTTCATCAAGAGGTTTTCTGAGAAGAGGAACTCAATCCCGAACATCAAGGATGAGGTCGTCATCGCCGCCTTTCGAAAAGGAGTCAAAGACACCTCGTTCATCGACAAATTCACGCGGAAGCCTCCCAACTCTGTCAAGGCCCTATTCGACATGGCAAACAAGTACGCCGACTCGGCCCACGCTGTTGCCGAGGCCCTCGATGACAACAAGTCACCCTGACAGAAGAAGCGGGACGACATCGACGACGCGGTCCCGACTAAAGCTGGGAATCGCAAACGCAAGTCAGACGGCTCCATTGTGGCAGTTGGTCACAACCGCCTTCGACCTTCAACAACTGAAGATTATCAGAACAACAAGTGACATGCTCGGGGGCTCACAAGCTCAAACACGAGGATGGCATCCCCACTCCCAAATACCGAACAGCTAAGTCGCTTTCTGATAAACATCTCCTCACTCGGCCTTGCTAGTGCCACAGCCGCTTACACCTAATAGGTGTATAAGCTGCGCATTTACTTTTTTCCGTTTTTGCTCTTAAATGATTACAAAAGTACTCGAGTAGCATAAATCTCGATCCGTGAAACTCTGCTCCATGTAAGACGAACTCAAGTCACCCAAAACGCGTGCCTGGGAAAGAGCCATGAGCCAACTCCCGACGCTAGGGGGCTATGACTAGTCGGGCAGAGTGCTTAAACGTAAGGGGTCAACTACTCGAGGAAATTAATATCAAAAAGAGGAAGAACACGTATTTACAACATTGTAAAATACATTTTATTCGGGTGATTATTTCCATCATCAGATGCTACTCATCCGATATTTTTATATTGCAGGCCCAGCTCCGGATATGCGTGACAGGAACTCAGGGCTTCGAGCCTATCTCCTACGCTCGGGGGCTGGACAAGTCTGCCGAAATACACTCGGGATGCTCCATGAGGGCTACTTACCGAGTACTTGCGCCAGTCGGGACGTCATCTTCCCCGACTACGCTCCATGGGAGCTAACAATCGGCCCCCGGCGCCAGTCGGGGCTGTGTACCACTCGGCTAAGTAGGGTACGCCCCATGAGGGTCGCCAGCCGAATCCTACGCTAATGCTAGGTTCGGGTACCTTATTGGCCGCAACTCTGTCAGGTTGGGTACGCCCCATGAGGGTCGCCAGCCGAATCCTATGCTAATGCAAGATTCGGGTGCCTAGCTTGGCTATAACTCTGTTGGATAGGGTACGCCCCATGAGGGTCACCAGCCGAACCCTCTGCTAATGCAAGGTTCGGGTACCTTGTTCGGCTTTTCCCAAGTCAGAGAAGACTTACATCGTCAAAGCGCATCCGGAGTTCTCATGCACTGCGTCACACCTGAGGAGGGCAAGCAGATCCTGCAACATACCTACTCGGGTACATGTGGCAACCAGTTTGCATCGTCAAAGCGCATCCGGAGTTCTCATGCACTGCGTCACACCTGAGGAGGGCAAGCAGATCCTGCAACATACCTACTCGGGTACATGTGGCAACCAGTTTGCATCCAGAACGTAAGTCGGAAAGGCTTGCGAATAAGGATTTCTCTGGCTGATTGCGGTTACCAAAACCAAAAAACTCATCCTGACATGCGATGGATGATACTTCCCTAGAGCTATGCTGGATAGGTCGGCTCAGGCCGGCTTATTTGGTAGCAGCCACCAAGATATGAGTTCCTACGGTAGCATGCTCCATGTGGGCCGCCCGCAGGCTGAGTTGAAATTATAGCGCTGGTGCTACCAACAGGAGGCGATGAGGTAAACAGATATGCTTCATGAGAGCCTTATTGCTAAACATATATGTTTGGGTATCTGTCTTATCCGCCAGGTCTCGAGGATACATCCTTACAAGGATCACAAGCTGGTCTTCATTAAAATTGGAGATACAGGTATCTCTCTCGAGTACACCTAACCACGTAATGGATTTATTTTTCATACAGTGGTACTCGGCCTATATGCGCGGCCACCAGTTGCCATGAGCAACATTACTCCAGCCGACATGACGCTGAAGAGTCTAACTTTCGAGTAGTGCACTACTCGGGAGAGACTATAAAATTCTCATTCCCGCTGACATGATGCGGAAGAGTCTAACTTCCGAATGGGACGCCACTCGGGAAAGACTATAAACACCTTTTCCGGCTGACATGATGCCGACGAGTCTAATTTTCGAGTAGTATACTACTCGGGAAAGACTATAAACACCCCCTTTCCAGCTGACATGACGCTGAAGAGTCCCATATACGAGTAGCATCCTACTCGGCAAGACTATAAACGCACATTCCGACTGACATGAAGTCGAAGAGTCCTATATACGAGTAGTTCCCTACTCGGCAAGACTATAAATCATATTCCGGTTGACATGATACCGAAGAGTCTCATGTACCAGTAGTAATCTACTCGGGAAAGACTACAAGGTTAAAGATCTTTGACTTCATGTTTAATTGTTTTCACAATTAAGCACAAAGTCGGGGGCTACACCTAATAGGTGCGCCTATTCGGCGCACACTATTCCAACATCTACATCGAGACCTTCATAGCCTCGCTGCCAGCTGACATGAAGCAGGACTCGGGAGAAGCAGCGCTCAGACAAAGAGTACTCGGAGCAATGCACTCGGGAAGACTTCACCGTGGAGGATGAGCACTCGGCATCAGCTGTGACTCAACTATGAAGGTCTCGGGGGCTACTGTGGATGCCATGGGCCCCGGGTACCTCATGACAAGCATATGGGCCACTCGGATAGAGGATGGGCCTAGCCTTGTAATTAGAGATATAGCTAGATTCGGCAGACTTCCCCTTGTATAGAAAGGAATATACAGTCCTAGTCGGGTACATTATATCTCTAAGGGGAGATCTCCTAGTCGTAACCCGATGGGGACTCCTACCTTGTAACCTTGTCCCCCAGTATATAAGGGGAGGCAGGGCGCCCCATGAGGGCAAGAAGAGCTCATAGAAGCACACGGCCATACAGTTCATCAGAACTACCACCGTATATCCTCAAAGGAATACATACAAACTGGACGTAGGGTATTACCTCACATTGAGGGCCTGAACCAGTATAAAATCTCCTTGTGTTCCTTTGCAATCCACCGAGTTTCCATCCGCCGAGTAGCCCCATATATTTATTGCCGGTGTAAAACATCGACAGTCTGCTTACTACGGAGGATATCAACAGAATTACCCAGGTGGTATTGCCGATCCAGGAAATTACCAGAGAGAATACCTGAGACAAAATCGGCAACCAACGCCACCGATACAATATCAGCAAGACAACCTGAGGGAAGAAGATCTATCAACTAGGGTTGCTGAAATAGTGAGGGAGCAGTTCAGGATCAAGCCCAAGGAACAGGTGTTTATGTATCGGCATCCATATCCTGAGTGGTTCGACAGGGTTCCATTACCACACCGATACAGGGTCCCGGATTTCTCTAAGTTCTCAGGGCAAGACAGCACGTCTACAGTAGAACATGTCAGCCAATTCCTAGCACAGTGCGGGGAGGCATCGGCTGAAGAGGCTCTGAGGGTTAGATTTTTCCCCTTGTCACTATCTGGATCGGCCTTTACGTGGTTCTCTTCATTACCACCGAATTCTGTTCGGGGGTGGGCCGATCTGGAAAAACAGTTTCATAAATACTTCTTTGCTGGAATCCACGAGATGAGACTGACAGATTTGACATCGGTTAGGCAACGGCCAGATGAAACAGTACCAGAATACGTTCAGCGATTTCGGGACGTCAGAAACCGATGTTACAGTCTAAACTTGAGTGATGGGCATCTGGCTGATCTAGCTTTCCAGGGTCTTTTGGCGCCAATTAAGGAGAGGTTTTCGTCACAAGAGTTCGAGTCCCTGGCGCATCTGGTACAAAAGGTATCGGCTCATGAAAGCCGGTTCCAAGAGGCGAAAAAGGATAAATATCAGAGAAGGGTTGCTCAAGTTCAAGTTTATTCATCAAGCTCAGACGATGAGGGGTCCGATACTGAGGTTGGATTGGCGGAATGGACCAGGAACAAGAAATCAGTATCATGCCCGTGGGTGAAGGATATCGGCAAGGAGGAGCGATATGACTTTGATATCAGTAAAGCCGATAAAATTTTTGATTTGCTATTACAAGAGAAACAGATACAACTTCCGCCAAATCACGTGATTCCATCAGCCGAAGAACTGAAGAAGAAGAAATATTGCAAGTGGCATAATACTATATCACATCATACTAACGAGTGCAAAGTTTTTCGGCAACAAATTTAGTCGGCTGTCGAACAGGGAAGAATCAAGTTTGAAGACAAGAAGCCGATGAAGATCGATGGACACCCGTTCCCCATAAACATGGTTTATGCGGGATCATCATCAAGGGATCAGGCCGATGGAGCAAGACGTCAAAGGTATAAATCAAGGATTACTTCATCGGATATGATAGAAAAATATTCTAGGTATGAGGAACAGAGGGATGAACCAGAAAGATATAATCCGCATTGGGACTGCCCGTTCTTCTGGTTCTGCTGGGATCAAGGGATGAGACTGCCATCAGTTGAAGATTGCCCCGAGTGCAGTGATATAGGGAATCGGCATGATCAACAGCAGAGGTTTTCACAGGGTCGGTCGCTTGGAAAAAGAGCATCGGTTCATAGCCGATTAGGGCCGATCCATGAAGAATTTTTTGAAGAGGATGAAGAAGCACATGAAAAACAAGTCCAGAATCCTCAATGGTGCCCTAGTGGGATATTCACGAAGAATCAGAAGAGAAGGGCACAGCGACTACGATACCGAGAGCAACAGGAAGGATAGAGACAAAATCAGGAAGAGGCCGATCATCGTCATAAGAGAACTAAACAAGTATGGCGCGTGAAGGGAAAGGATGATGAAGCTGATCAATCGGCCCCAGCAAATATGGTGTTCTTTTTGCCTCGGGAGTATAAAGCACTTTCATCAGATGAAGAAGGCAATGAGGAAGTTTTCGCTCAACTAACGTTGCAACCCGATCAAGCCATATTTGATAAACCTGAAGAGTCAGAGCATCGGCACCTAAAGCCATTATATATCAAGGGCTATGTGAATGGGAAGCCGATGACAAAGATGCTGGTTGATGGGGGAGCAGCAGTTAATCTCATGCCTCATGCCACATTTCGGAAATTAGGGAAGACTGCCGAAGATCTGATCAGGACAAATATGGTGCTGAAGGATTTCGTGGGGAATTCATCAGAGGCGAAAGGCGTATTGAACGTGGAGTTGACAGTGGGGAATAAGACATTACCCACCACGTTTTTCGTCATCGACGGAAAGGGGTCATATAGTTTGCTTCTCGGCAGGGACTGGATTCACGCAAACTGTTGCGTACCTTCAACAATGCATCAATGTTTGATACAGTGGCAGGGAGATCAAGTCGAACTGGTCCTAGCAGATCGGTCAACCGACATTGCAATGACCGATTTGCCAGTCTGGGAAGCAGATGGTGTTGATTGCTTATCTGGAAAAGCTTGGGAAGCAGACTATCTCAAGGTCACTAGCCAAGGGATAGAGCCGATTCAGCAAGTCGGCTCTAAATTGTTACTCTGATGGGCTCTATCGAAGATTTTGAAGGAAAATTGGGGCAAGGATTTACGTCGGCCGATGATTTGGAGGAGATCGATATCGGATCAGGAGATAGACCGAGGCCGACGTACATAAGCAAAAGATTATGCCATGAACTCCGAGAAGAAATGATAAAACTATTGAAGGAGTATTGTGATTGTTTCGCTTGGGAGTACCATGAGATGCTAGGATTAAGCCGATCAATTGTTGAACATCGGCTGCCCATTAAACCAGGATATCGGCCGTTCAAGCAGGCTCCAAGGAGATTCAAGACAGAGTTATATGAGCCGATCAAAGCAGAAATCACAAGGCTGTATGATGCCAAGTTTATAAGGCCATGCCGATATGCTGAGTGGGTTTCTAATATCGTCCCGGTGGAGAAGAAAAACGGAAAATTGAGGATATGTATTGATTTCCGGGATCTGAATAAAGCTACCCCCAAGGATGAGTACTCGATGCCGATAGCGGATTTATTGATGGATGCAGCATCAGGTCACAAAATTATCAGCTTCATGGACGGCAATGCAGGATACAATCAGATTTTTATGGCAGAGGAAGATATACACAAGACTGCATTTCGGTGTCCAGGAGCTATCGGCTTATATGAGTGGGTAGTGATGACTTTTGGATTGAAAAGTGCCGGTGCGACTTATCAAAGAGCGATGAATTATATATTTCATGATCTCATCGGCTTGTTGGTAGAAATCTACATTGATGATGTGGTGGTTAAGTCTAAAAGTGAGGAGAACCATATAGCCAATTTGCGAAAAGTGCTGGAGAGGGCCAAGAAATACGGACTAAGGATGAATCCCAATAAATGCGTTTTTGGTGTATCGGCTGGGCAGTTTTTGGGTTTTATGGTTCATGAGCGAGGGATTGAAGTCAGTCAGTGAAGCATCAGAGCCATTAAGACTACAGAGTCACCAAGCAATAAGACAGAGTTGCAATCATTGATCGGCAAAATTAATTTTGTGAGAAGATTTATATCGAATTTATCACAGAGAATTGAATCTTTTACTCCGTTGTTGAAGTTGAAGGCCGATCAAGAATTTGTGTGGGGGGCAGCGCAGCAGAAAGCATTTGACGAGATCAAGAATTATCTGAGTTCCCCACCTATTCTAATTCCGCCGTAGAAAGGAGTGCCGTTCAGGTTGTACTTGTCAGCCAGTGAGAAATCCATCGGGTCTGTTTTGATACAGGAGTTTGAGGGAAAAGAGCGAGTTGTGTTTTATCTGAGCAGAAGGCTTTTGGATGCTGAAACAAGATATCCTGCGGTGGAGAAGTTATGCCTGTGCTTATATTTCTCATGTACAAAGTTGAGGCATTATATCCTATCGGATGAGTGTACGGTAGTTTGCCAGGCTGATGTGGTTAAGTATATGTTGTCGGCTCCAGTCTTGAAAAGACGAGTTGGTAAATGGATTTTTGCTTTGACAGAGTTCGACTTGAGATATGAATCGGCTAAAGCAATCAAGGGGCAAGCAGTGGCTGATTTTATTGTACAACACAGAGGGGCTCACGAAGACTATGTAGAGCCGATCCCATGGACTTTGTTTTTTAATGGATCGGTTTGCAAGCATGGATCTGGTATCGGCTTAGTTATCATATCGCCTCGGGGGGCAAGTTTTGAGTTTGCTTTTACAATTAAGCCTTATCGGACTAACAATCAGGCAGAATATGAGGCGGTGCTGAAAGGACTTCAACTCTTAAAGGAGATCGGAGCCGATGTCATAGAGATAATTGGCGATTCTTTATTGGTGGTCAAACAGTTGTCTGGAGAATATGAGTGCAGGGATGATGTTTTGAGGTCATATTATGAGGAGTGTACGGATTTGTTAAAGGATTTCAAGATAGTATCAGTAGATCATATTCCCAGGGAGCAGAATTTAGAAGCCAATGATCTTGTGCAGATTGCTTCAGGGTATCGGCTGAATAGGCAGGTTGAGGTTGAAATAGCCGATATTGATATTCAGAACAAGGCCGATGACTGGAGACAGGAGATACTTGATTATTTGCAGAATCCGTCGCGATCTATTTCCAGGAAAATTCGATATAAAGCTATTAAGTATGTGCTGCTTGATGGGGAATTGTATTATCGGACTTTTGAGGGAGTTCTGCTTAGGTGCCTAAATTTGGAAGAAGCCAAAGTGGTTATGTGCGAGGTGCATGAGGGCGTCTATGGGACTCATCAATCGGCTCATAAGATGAAGTGGTTGCTGAGAAGAGTTGGATATTTTTGGCCAACAATGCTGGAAGATTGCTTCAGGTACTATAAAGGATGTCAAGATTATCAAATATTTGAAAATGTACAACGAGCGCCAGCATCGGCTATGAATCCTATCATCAAACCGTGGCCGTTCAGAGGATGGGGAATTGACATGATCGGCCAGGTTTTTCCTCTATCAAGTAAAGGACATAAGTTCATATTGGCGGCAACAGATTATTTTACCAAGTGGGTAGAGGTGGTTCCTTTGAAGAAAGTTACGTCCAAGGAAGCGATCGAGTTTGTAAAGGAGCATATAATTTATCGGTTTGGGATTCCTCAGACGATAACTACTGATCAGGGGTCTATTTTCGTGTCTGATGAGTTTCAACAGTTTGCTGCCAGTATGGGAATCAAGTTATTAAATTCATCGCCTTATTATGCTCAGGCCAATGGACAGACGGAAGCTTCTAACAAGAGTTTGATCAAGTTGATTAAGCGGAAAATTGATGAGCAGCCGCGGCGATGGCATACTACATTAGCCGATTCACTATGGGCCTATCGGATGGCGTGTCATGGATCTACTCGGGTGCCACCGTATCAGTTGGTATATGGACATGAGGCAGTTTTACCGTGGGAGACTAACATCGGCTCTAGGAGAATTTCTTTACAGAATCAGTTGACAGCCGATGATTATTATAACTTAATGACAGATGAACTTGAAGATTTGGCTCAGAATCGGTTAAGGGCGTTGGAAAGGATCAAGGAAAACAAGGCTAAGGCAGCTCGGCATTACAACAAAAAGGTGGTGAATAAATCGTTTGCCGAGGGGGATCTTGTGTGGAAGTTGATTTTGCCGATCGGGTCCAGGGATAATAAGTTTGGAAAATGGTCGCCTAATTGGGAAGGGCCCTATCGGATTAATCGCTGTGTGCCTGGTAATGCCTATGTATTAGAAGATCTTGATGGGACAGAGTTTGCTAAAGCACTTAACGGAAAATATCTCAAGAAGTACTATCCTAGCGTTTGGATCAATTCTTAAATCGGTTGAGTACAGCCGATTTCTAAATAGTACGGGAAGCCGATGTTTTGCATCGCCTAAAGACAGCCGATATCAGTCGATATCGCCTTTAGATCAAACAGAAATATTATCAAGGATGAAGGAAGCAGGCAACAGAGCCGATCAGGATATGTTACAGCACAACTAATATGTTTCAGGAGGCCATCGGTCATTAATTTATATGAACTTTTGGATCGTTTCGATTGCGTGCAGGCGGATTTGGTCAATTTCATTGATGGCCCGGATGTCGTCTTCATCGGAGCCCGGGATGGTTTTCAAGTTCTTGCGCCGATGAATGACTTGACGCACCGTCGCTGCAACCTTAGCCTCTTGGTCTTGGATGGCTTGCGGCAGGCCGATAAGCTGGGATTCTGTTGCTTCAAGATCCTTGCGATCTTTTTCAAGTTCTACCAGCAAATCGGTCTCCTTCTTCTTCAGTTGATCTAGCTTGGGTTGGAGCTCTTGGGGGGCAGCTGCCATGTCATCAAGTCTTTTCTTCTCTATCTGGGCTAGCAGCCGATCGGCTTGGATGTCTTCGGTAATCTTCTGTTGGTCAGCGTGATCGGCTATGCGCTGTCTAAGCTTGATGAGTTTAAATCTGTGGGACTCCAGGTATGCTGCAGGAGTTAGTGCGTCGACGAGTTCTTCGGGCAGATGGTGTTCAATTTCTGTGAGTCTTGCCCGAATCGGCCCACAGTCTTCCACTAGCGCATCAATTGGGTTTTCCAGCTGACCGATGATGCTTGTTAAGTAATCGCGCACATCGACTGGGAAGGTCGGTTTGGTTGCTGCGCTGGTGGCTGTTTCGTCTTCTGCTTCCAAGTATTTGCCGATGTCAAAAGAAAACAAATCGGCTAAGGACTGCAAAATTGACATCGATAAAAGGATTAGTAGAAGGTTAAAAGTGAAGTGTGGGCGTGAAGAAGTTACCTGAGGAAGGACATCGGCAGCTCGGGTGGCATCGGCTTCAGGGAGATGAATAGGTTGTTCTTCGGGGTGGCCGATGTCAGGCGATGGAATAGGAACAGTCTCGTCGACGGCTGGAGGACTTGGTGCCGAGAGTGGGGCAGCTGGAGAAGCCATCGGCTCAGTGCTTGAAGGGATGTCGGAAGGATGTTGAGGTTCTGGAGCCGATGACTCGAGCTGGAAATGAAACTGATAAGATGAGAAAGCGGGTAATAATATTAAGACTTAGCGCATACCTGAGGAGATGAGGGAGCCGATGTTGTCTGAGGAGAAGATGGCGTCGTGGCAATAACATCGGCACTGGTTTTCTGCTTCTTCAGGGAGGGGCGATGCGCTGGCTTCTTCCGTTTTTGTCCTATCGGCCGAGGCGCCTTGAGGAGAGCCGATGGAGATGGAGCATCGCGCCCTAAGTTTGGAGTGGCCGATAGAGGTTGATACAGAATTGGCCAACCACTGTTGCTTGTCGTTGGGGGCTCGACGTTGGCAGCCTGTAAATTTAAAATGAGAGATGATCAGAGGTGATAATTAAGGCTTGCGGATGTTACCTCTTCATCGGATTCGATATAGTCGACGTCAAGGCGGGAGCAGTAGCAGGTGGCTGCTAAGCTGAATAGATGTTTCTTCCATTCTGACCACCATCGGACAAAAAGCTTGGTGTTGGCAGTACAAATGTACACCTCGGTGGCGGCGCCTAGAAGAAGGGTTTCTGTTAAAGTCCGCATCCAATCGTACTCTAGGGCGTTGCTGATGTTGCCTCGGGCCTGAAGTTTGTCGATGAAGAATAGGCCGATCGGAAGCTGACCAAGGCCAAATTGACGGGAGCCGACCGATGGATGGTAAAACTCATATGATGGTTGCCATCGGCCCAGAGAAAAGCCAGTTGGCAGCAGACGAGGGGTGATGGCCAATAGGAATATGGCCTTGGACTCATCATTATCCAAAGCGTTAAGTGGGTCGATGTTGGAAGGCATCTCGAATGATGATGCGTCATTATATGCGAACCAGAGAGTGGCCTCCCTGGTGAAACCATAGTAAAACCCCTTGAACTACTGACTAAGTCAAGCGGGGGTTATCTTGCCGCCAGAAAGAGCCGATGCAGCTTCGCCCATGGAAACGCATCGGCGGTAGATGGGATCCTGGTCTTCTGTGTAATCAGCTAGAAAGGATTGGTTGAGAAGAGAAGTCCCAGAGAAGGCCTTGGAGGTATAGACATTGAGCCAGAGTTGCACAAACCACCAAGGACCCCCGATATGGCCGACGGACTGGCCGGCCGATAGTTTGGTCGCCACTTGGTGAAGCAGCTGATAGGTAGCGCCAAGGAGGAATTGCCCTAGGGGGATCTGTTTTCGATCAACCAGGCACCCTGCCAAATATTGCATATTGATCGTTGGGCCGAGGGTTGCGCCGCCAAAAACAAAACGTTCCAGCCATAAGTTCAGAAAAGCGACGTGTTCCCGGTCATCGACTGATCCAGTTCCCTTATTATGAATGGATATGTACCTGGACCAGCCGCCGATGTTCTTTGCTTGGAGCCGATGAGCAAGTTTGAATCGGAGCTTGAAGGGGTCAATGTAGCTCGTCATGTCAAGGCAGGTGAGCATGGTCACATCCAGCAAGGTGGGAGTCACCGGCCCGTGCCCGAACATGAAGGCATTGAGGGCATCGGACCAGAAGTATGAGGCCGATGCGAGCAGGGGTTCATTCCTTTCCATATCGGCCAGAGAGAGATTGAGGCAGTGGCCGATATGTGATTCTTCCCAGAGGGTTCTCTTTGCAGCCGATACTCTGATGTACCAATCCCTTCACCCAGGCAGCTTGCTCGGCCATGACCTGAAGCTATTGGTCCAGTCACTGACTAGCATGGCCGAGTTCTTGAAAGGAATACGCTGGGTCTCGGCACTTATGAAGTCTGTGGGATCTTCGCTACCCATGGGGCCATGACAGAAAAAGTTCGGGTAATCGGCGGCCGGGATCAAGATCTGGTCTCTAAGATGCTACAGTAAAAAAGAACACAACGAAGAACAGATGAAGAACATGGCGGATTGGGTGCGTCTAGGCTACAAAATCGGGAGAAATAATCGAACAGGAAAATTACCTCAGGGACTGCGGATGCTGATGCCATCGCGGGAGAGGAAGAAAATGCAGGGATCGACGGCCAAAAAAAAAGGGCTGCGACGGTTCGTATGGGTTCGCTAGAGCTTGTTGAAGCTTTGGAAAATGAAGCGGTGGTGCTCTGGTGATGTGAAAGCGTAAAAAAGGGCTAGGGAGACGAAGCGTTTTATAGAGATGTGATGACCGAGCGGGAATCGAGGCCGTTGGCACTGTTTCAAACAATTATGGCAAGTGGGCTATCTTGGGCCCGCCTGGGTATGGGAGAAATTTGGAGGCCCAAAATGAAAGAATTTCGAAGTCCTATAGAAGAACTCCAAAATTGGGGGGCATGTGTTAACGCCAAAATTTGGTAAGGCCCTGTATCAGATTCGGTCAAAAGGGAAAATTGCAGTCAACTGGCGGAAATTGATCCGGAAGAGACCGATTCCGGGAGGGAGCCGTGAAGACCGCTGTTTGGCAGTTATTTACTGTACCTATTAATTAGGCAAGTGTTTATCTTTAGGAAACCTGACCTCGTGTCCGGTCAGGCCTTGTTAGCGTTTTCTGTTATAATTAGGAAATCATGTACCGTGTCCAATAAGGACTCATGTAACTCGGGGTATAAATACGTATGCCCGGGGACCGTGTAAATTATCACTCGATCAATACAAATTCGGCGCATCGCCACCCTTCCGACGGGATCTTGCTTCTCGAGCCGGGCTGCATCGGTTAAGTTCGACCTCCTACGAGAGGGTAAGTCTCGTCACCCCGGCTACCTATCGGCTAGGACTTCCTCGGTTAGGTCCGATATTCTAGTCGGTTTATGGTAGTCGGCTTACCACGATATATCTATTTTATCTACGGCTATATCAGTTCAGTTTGATCTCATAGATTGATTAGGTATATCACATCACGCGTGCGTAGATCGTATCGGCCTACTGGGAGCGATTTATCATCAGTTTGTGCTGCATCGGTTAGGTCCGACCTACTAAACTGCTAGCGATAAATCGTTCCTGCTAGGTTGATACTTTATGCGCAAGCGTCTTATCGGGGTGTATAGCCGGTAAGTTATCATATATCAACATCACGATCGCATCAGATCTATCGGCTTATCGAGATCTCGTTATCATTATCAGTCTGTGCTGCAACGGTTGGGTCTGATCTACTAGACTGATAATAATAACGTTACTCTTAATTAGCCGATGGGTTTTGTGCGATGTTGTTATCGGAGTGCTTAGCCGATAAGTTATCCCTTGAATACAGCCGATTATACTGCTTGCCTTGTTATACATTCTTGCCTGCATTACTGTTACGATCAGTTAAGGACTAGCCGATTGGTTTACTCTGCCGATCTGAGCGCGAGCACAAGCAAGCCCGGGCACGACCTCAGGTAAGGGCTCGGGCACGAGCATAGGTAAGAACCCGGGCACGGATACGGACAGTGGATGAAGACCCCGGGCGCAGGTGCGGGCAAGGGCCCAGGCATGGGCGCGGGCAATATCTTCGCGGCGATACTAGTAACTTTAACCATGATCGGCTGGAGTTCATTTAATCTATTTATTTACGCACCCAACTTATTTATTTTATCAAGTTTACAGCCAATTTTTGAGCATCCCTTCGATGATCGGCTAGTTTAATACTTGTTTATTATACTATCGCTCATGCTATCATCGGCTTCCAGTCGATGTGTAAGTGCTACAGTTCAAATCGGCCATCGGCCGATGAGATGAGTCCAAGCCGGCTTCCAGCCGATTGGCTCATGAATTTGACATTTTTTCTCCTTGTCAATTGCAGGGTCAAATTGACTGGCACGCCTACGAACCTCAAGATTTTAGGACCTGCACTGGAGTGAAGCAAAGCTCCTAGGCCTTCGCGTGTCTCCAAGACGCCAAACGGGCCCCGGCGGTTTTCAGCGTCAACACTAGGGGATCCAACGACCCGGATTCGATCTCGGGAGATCAGATGGATGAGATGGACTCAGGGTTTTTATAAAAACCTACAGCTCGGATTAGATCGAAATGATCCGATGGCGGGGATGGATTCGAGGACTGTTCACCAGACCCGTTGTCATACAGAGGAGATGGGCACCAGTGGCTCTCTCTTGTCATACACCGGGAAGGGAGATGCGTCGGGGCTCGCTTGTCAGTGGTTGCGACACCCGGCCGGTGACGCAGGTGCCGGCGCGATGCACGGGCAGCAGGCGGCAAGGCAGGGGCCGACGGGAGACGACGAGCGGCGTTCAACAGCGGCAGCAGACGACGGCGTAGGGATGGCAGAAGAATGATGGCACGATGGCAGCCAAGAGGAGCGGCAGCCCGATGGTGGCAGGATGATGACGCGACGTCAACGGATGACGCCGAACCAGGGAACGACCATAAGGCACCCGGGGTCCGTGAGTTGGATACTCACATGCGGCGGGAGGTCGCAGAGGTGACATCAATGACGGTGAACAGTAGGCAGCAGCACCCAGAAGCAGGGGTGGCGGCAACAGGAGTAGGAGCAGCGCACGGGATGTGGCGGTGCTAGGGCGGTGGTAGAGCTAGGGCACGAGCAAGGACGGTGTGAGGCTATTTATGGAGAGAGAGCGAGAGAGAGAGCGTGAGAGAGTCCCAGGCGACAGGGTGGCGGCACTTGCGGACATTGCGGCGGAGGCAGTTGCGTGTGGACACGGGCCGGGCGGCGGCGGAGGCAGGCCATGGCGTAGGCGGCGGGGATGGGCCGAGCCAACGGGAATGACGGTGGCGTGGGCCAGTTGAGCGAGGCCAAAAGGAGGTCGGCCCGGGGCGGCTCGGCGCCCACCCAACGAGAGAGAGGAGAAAAGAAGAAGGAAGAAAAAGAAAGAAGGGAAAAAAAAAGGAAAAGATGGAAAAAAAGAAGGAAAAAGGAGAAAAAGGAAGGGGTTTTTGGGAATTTTCCTAAATTTGGTAAGTTAGAGGATTAGGGATTCGGAGGATATGGAATTATGGAATATTTTGGAAATGGGACTATTTTGGGAATGGAGGAAAAATAAAAGGGGTTTCTGGAAAATTTCAATTTTGCTAAATTGGAATTTTGGGATATTAATAAACCTATGGAATATTTTGGAATTAGAAATTGTGGAAATATTGGGGACTTGGGGATATTTCAAATATCGGGATATATATATATATATATATATATATATATATATATATATATATATATATATATATATATATATATATATATATATTTGCGAATCGAAAAAATGGGGATATTTTACCAAGGAGTATTTAAGGAATAGAATATCGGAATATCTCGGGAATTGGAAAATTGAAAGGTATCACGCAGAAGTCAATGAATTAGAATATTTGAGGAATAATCAATCTTCCAAAATATGGGGAATATTTTGGGATTCAGAAAGGGGAATATTTTGGGGAACATTTGATTGCTCAAAATATCGGAATATTTTGAGAATCGAAAAATCGAGAGTATTTTGTGGATGTCAGAATATTGGAAATATGGAAATATTGACGGGAATATTTTATGGAGACTGAAATGAGGCAAATCTCGGAATATTGGAGATTTGAATTTATTTGATTTCAAGAATACGGATATTTTTGAGGATCTCGGATCAGGAGTTCAGAGGTATTTTAGGGTTTCGGGAACGGCACTAGACAATCGAAGAGGAGGGGATCCATGGTTTGAGTTGGACAAAGGGATACCAAAGGACTGGAACAGCAATGACCCGATTAGAGGAGAAGAAAAGGAATTTATTTTTCCATATATTTAATTACTGAAATAATCTTTATTACATTAAAATAAATTCTGAAGCTCCAAAAATCTGAGAAAATTTTAGAGATTTTATTATGCCATGGGGAATTTACCAGAGGTAAATACCACTATGAAACACAAAGAAATTTATTATTATAAATACTTAAATGCCTAAAATATTCCGACAAAACCCCAGAGAATATAAGAGCATCTAAGCATTTGATTAAAATTTTAACTTGGGATTTTTAATATTGAAAATTTCAGATTTTTATTCAAACAATTCCACAAGCAAATTTTTTAGTGTATTCTTGTATTTCCATTTACCCATGATAATTTTTAATTAGGGCGATTTTCAGGGTGTGACAACTTTATAATAAGCATGTACGAGCATAGCAGAGATAAAATAATTTGTGGGCAACATCTTATAGTTGTCTACTGTTCTTTCAACAATTGCATTCTCAAAAAATGTATAAGGAATGATGTAACACCCTCGTCCTGGTACCACTTACAGTGACACTAGAGAGGAAGAGCCGCAGGAGATTAGCGTGAACCAACTCCCACGGAACCGCTTTGCCGGTAACAGTCCCAGCAAACCTTGTTGGTACCTGCGGTCAACCGAGATATACCATAGAAACTAAATTATATATATATATATATATATATATATATATATATATATATATATATATATATATATATATATATATATATATATATATATATATATATATATATATATATTATACCTTTATAAGTTGCTATAGCAACTAAATAAAAAATATAGATTATATCTTTATAAGTTGCCAACTTCATGCAAACCCTGAGCAGCAACCTTCAAATAAAATAGCAGCAGCGGAACGATAGCGCAGCGAGAATCCAATCCATAAACAATGGCTTGTGATTAGGAAAGAAACCCTAATCTGATTCTTGAAAGGAGGATTTGAATTTTCAAAATTTGAAATTTGGCCCTGAATTCGTAGAGATTGAAGATTTGATTTTTTTGGGAGAATTAAAATAAGGATAATTTAACTTGAGGGTTTTTTGGAAGGGAAATTCGAATTGCAAAATCCGAATTCGAGATTTAAATTTTTGGATCGGGGTTTGGATTGGAAATTTTAGGATTTTAAGGAGGGATAGATTGAGATCTCGACTTTAGTCCTTAGGCACACACAAAGAATTGAATTTTCGGAATTAGGGTTTTTATAAAATAGATTTTAACGGCCTAAAAAATCGGGGCGTTACAAATGAATGAACACCAAATTTTTATCATTAAATGTATTTTAAGCATGGCTTATATTTTTGTATATCCACACTAAATTTTTGAACAGGAGGGTTCAACACTATGCTGAAAAGTTAAGAGCGTCCTACATGCTCAAGTAATTAGCAACAATAATTATTTTAAAATGGAAAGGGTAATAATGTATCATTCCAGTTAGGCTGGTGAACGAGATATTCTGAATTTTTACTGTTACTAATTTATTTTTTTTTAATTTACAAAACTAATTTTCGATTTGGGCTATTTGCAGAAATAGCCTCTTGCCGCCGTGGCCCAGGGCGGCGAATGGTATCCCTGTCAGGCACGGCTAACGGCGCCGGCCGCCGTTAGCCCGGGGAGGCCACGTAGCCTTGCCGCCCTGGGGGACGGCGGCGAATGCCCCACAGCGGTTTTTAGCATAGTGAACGGACGGTCCGCACAGGGATCGGACCGTCCGAATCTAGGGGGCCGCCTGCAAAATATATTTTTTTCTTTTTTTTGATATTTTTTTCTCAACTAGCAACACGAGAATAGCAAAATCTCGTGAAGGTGCAGCTCAAACCGATGTAAGATGTGGCCTCTAGAAAATTGTGAGTGTGCTTTAAAAACCGTGCTGAAACTTCGGACCTCAAAAACTCAATCTTCCCGGCCGAATTTCGCAAAATTTTTTTGGACAAACCCAACAAAGTGGGGGGAAGCGAATGTAAAATTTTCTGTAGATGTCCGTAGAGTACTTATTTGCCCGATTCCAAGACCGTATGCGAAAGTTATGACTGTTTTAAGGTAGGTAGTGCGCGTTACAACAAATTGCTATGTATTCGCCGCGCTGGCCGTGGATTCGGACGGTCCGATCCTTGTGCGGACCGTCCGTTCACTATGTTAAAAACCGCCGTGAGGGACGGCAAGGCATTCGCCGCCGTCCCCTAGGGCGGCAACACCACGTGGCCCCCTCGGGCTGACGGCAGCCCGTGCCGTTAGCCCCCCCTGACGGGGAGGCCATTCGCCGTCCTGGGCCAGGGCGGTATTTAAATATCGCCCTGGCCCACGGCGGTAAGAGACTACTTCTGTAAAAACTTGAAATCAAAAATTAGTTTTGTAAATTAAAAAAAAATTAAATTAGTAACAGTAAAAAACCCTGTGTGCAGCCTATTCTAGTTCAGGCCCATTCGAGATGAGGAAGCCCATTAAGCCCAAAGCGCGAGCACCATAAAAACCCTAGCCGCCCCCCTCCCATTCCTCGCACCCGCCTCTCTCCTCTCCTCTCCTACCCTAGGGCGCTCGCCGCCCCTCCTCCCCCCGCCGCCGCCTCGGCAGGTAAGCTTCGATCGATCTATCACCTCGCCGGCCGTCTCTCTCCCTCTCTCTCTTCTTGTTAAGGTTTACCTTGTATGTTCAAGGCGAGTCCGGTCACTGATCAGTCACCCACCTGCAAAGAGCACAATTTTATCCGATCTAGAAGGATGGAAATGTTTGTCTTCAACTCTTTGCAGTGCTGGCTTTAGCTTTGTTGCGTCTAGCCTCTTGATTCGCTTTCTCATGGATCGCATGGTCGTTTTCTGTATTTGACTGCACATGATTAGTTGTGAGAACAGTAGTAAAAATGAATTGAGGTGTTGTTAATAATAGCCACAAGTAATCTTTTGATATCACCCTAAACTTGATGTGGTGGGTTTGGGTCGGGGGTTCTGTGAATTTTATTGGTTTGCTCCTGACATAGCTGCAGGGAGATTATTTTGGTTCAGATTGCATGCGTTCCATTTTTGTGGTGTTCTAACTAGGAAGCTCCTTTGTGTACAGGAATTTTCATCTGTAGCCTGATCTTCAGAGGCTGTCAAGATGGTGAAGTTCACGGTTGAAGAGCTGCGCAGGATCATGGACAAGAAGAATAACATTCGTAACATGTCTGTTATTGCTCATGTCGACCATGGTATGTGCCACGAGATTGATCTCTGAGACTACTGATGTTTTGCACTTGTTTACGATGCTCATGTTGTTTATTCTATCTATTCTGCCGGTTTGGTTATTTTTGCTATTTTCCATAATACCTGTTTCTGTTTGTGGTTATATTCTAATTCTGTTTTTTCTCCTGTGCAACCATAATGCCACCTGACTATGTGACATGGGGTTGATTTCTGTTACCTTTTACATGATTGATGCTTCTTTAATATAATAGCAATTATTTACTTGTTCATTTAAACACATGTAATTGTTTTAGATTAAAATATGCATTTTTTGTGTTAAAAGTTATTAGCTGCGACTATTATGACATGTAATCTTTAAATATTTGCACTGCTGTACTTGGGCACTTGAATTTGATGCTTCTATGCATGTTCTGTTACAATTTTGTCTGAGGATGTGTATGCTCAAGAAGCTTTTTTTTTTGTTGCAAAATCTCTCGGTTCTGTTCTGTTTCATATGTTTCTATGGATTCTTTCAACTTCTGCTATTTCTGTCTTTTTGCTAGTCTAATGTGTTTGGTGCTCAGGCCTTCTATATTTTGTGCAATTCTGATGCTGATTATTTTGTTGAATTATAATGAACTGCACTTTAAAGGCATGCAAAGTATCTGATTTTGTTGATTCTAACGATGTTTTGCTGCTTGGAGTGGTCTGCTTCATAATTGTAACATGGTACCTCTGGATTGTTTCAAGATATTATGCTTATATGTTATGTATTCCTTGCAGGCAAGTCCACACTTACAGATTCCCTTGTGGCAGCTGCTGGGATTATTGCCCAGGAAGTTGCTGGTGATGTTCGCATGACTGATACTCGTGCAGATGAAGCTGAGCGTGGTATTACAATCAAGTCTACTGGTATCTCTCTTTTCTATGAGATGAGTGATGAGTCCCTCAAGTTGTACAAGGGTGAGAGAGACGGGAACGAGTACCTGATCAATCTTATCGATTCACCTGGGCACGTTGATTTTTCTTCGGAGGTCACAGCTGCTCTTCGTATTACTGATGGTGCTTTGGTTGTTGTTGACTGTATTGAGGGTGTCTGTGTGCAAACTGAAACTGTGCTCCGCCAAGCCCTTGGTGAGAGGATTAGGCCTGTCCTTACTGTGAACAAGATGGACAGATGCTTCCTTGAGCTTCAGGTTGAAGGTGAGGAGGCTTATCAGACTTTCTCCCGTGTCATTGAGAATGCCAATGTCATTATGGCAACATACGAAGATAAGCTCCTTGGAGACGTTCAAGTCTACCCTGAGAAGGGAACTGTTGCTTTCTCTGCTGGTTTGCATGGGTGGGCTTTCACCCTCTCTAGCTTTGCTAAGATGTATGCCTCCAAGTTCGGAGTTGATGAATCTAAGATGATGGAGAGGCTTTGGGGTGAGAACTTCTTTGATCCAGCCACAAAGAAGTGGACTGGCAAGAACACTGGTTCTGCTACTTGCAAGAGGGGTTTTGTTCAGTTCTGTTATGAGCCAATCAAGCAAATCATCAACACCTGCATGAATGATCAGAAGGATAAGCTGTGGCCTATGTTGCAGAAGCTTGGTGTGGTCATGAAGGCTGATGAGAAGGAACTAATGGGCAAGGCTCTCATGAAGCGTGTCATGCAAACCTGGCTGCCAGCTAGTAATGCTCTGCTTGAGATGATGATATTCCACCTTCCCGCTCCGTCGAAGGCACAGAAATATCGTGTGGAGAACTTGTATGAGGGGCCTCTTGATGATATCTATGCGACTGCTATCAGAAACTGTGATCCAGAAGGTCCTCTCATGCTGTATGTTTCCAAGATGATTCCAGCATCAGACAAAGGTAGATTCTTTGCCTTTGGTCGTGTCTTCTCAGGCAAGGTTGCAACTGGCATGAAGGTCCGGATCATGGGTCCCAACTATGTCCCTGGCCAGAAGAAGGATCTGTATGTGAAGAGTGTCCAGCGTACTGTTATCTGGATGGGAAAGAAACAAGAGTCTGTTGAGGATGTTCCCTGTGGTAACACTGTTGCTATGGTTGGTTTGGATCAGTTCATCACAAAGAATGCTACCCTGACAAATGAGAAGGAGGTTGATGCCTGCCCAATCAGAGCAATGAAGTTTTCAGTGTCCCCAGTTGTGCGTGTCGCTGTTCAGTGCAAGGTTGCATCTGATCTTCCCAAGCTTGTTGAAGGTTTGAAGCGTCTGGCAAAGTCTGATCCTATGGTCCTCTGTACCATTGAGGAGTCTGGTGAGCATATCATTGCTGGAGCTGGAGAGCTTCACCTTGAGATCTGTTTGAAGGATCTGCAGGAAGACTTCATGGGTGGTGCTGAAATTATTGTTTCCCCTCCTGTTGTCTCCTTCCGTGAGACTGTCCTTGAGAAGTCCTGCCGTACAGTTATGAGCAAATCCCCGAACAAGCACAACCGTCTTTATATGGAAGCTCGCCCCCTGGAGGAAGGGCTTGCTGAGGCCATTGACGACGGTCGTATCGGCCCACGTGATGACCCCAAGGTGCGGTCCAAGATCCTGTCTGAGGAGTTTGGTTGGGACAAGGACCTTGCCAAGAAGATTTGGTGCTTTGGACCTGAGACCACGGGCCCCAACATGGTGGTTGATATGTGTAAGGGAGTGCAGTATCTTAATGAAATCAAGGACTCTGTTGTGGCTGGTTTCCAGTGGGCATCAAAAGAAGGCGCATTGGCTGAGGAGAACATGCGTGGTATCTGCTTTGAGGTATGTGATGTGGTTCTCCACGCTGATGCTATTCACAGGGGTGGTGGCCAGGTCATCCCGACTGCCAGGAGGGTCATCTATGCTTCTCAGCTCACTGCTAAGCCAAGGCTGCTGGAGCCTGTGTACCTTGTGGAGATCCAGGCCCCTGAGAATGCTCTTGGTGGTATCTATGGTGTTCTGAACCAGAAGAGAGGCCATGTGTTTGAGGAGATGCAGAGGCCTGGTACCCCTCTTTACAACATCAAGGCTTACCTCCCTGTCATTGAGTCTTTTGGGTTCTCGAGCCAGCTTCGTGCCGCAACATCTGGACAGGCCTTCCCTCAGTGTGTCTTTGACCACTGGGACATGATGACTTCGGATCCTTTGGACGTCGGTTCGCAGGCAAACCAGTTGGTGTTGGACATCCGCAAGAGGAAGGGGCTCAAGGAGCAGATGACCCCTCTCTCCGAGTTCGAGGACAAGCTCTAAGCTTTTTGTCGCATATGTTTTTGCCATTACCCCTTACCTGTTATTTAGATGGCCTATTGCTAAGATAAGCTGTCAAAAGTATGATGTGTTTCACATCGAGTGTCGTCTTGGTAGTGTTATGCTGGGACTATATTTTGCTTTCTGTCGTGATGCAACAGATATGGAACTTGGATAATGTACCTGTTCTCAAGTTATAGTCTTTACGGTCTCATTCAGTTTCAGTGTGATTGTTTATATTTTGCCAAGTGGTAGTTTTTACAATTTCCTTGGTAGTGTCTTCATGTTTTGTTTTTGTGGCTGTTTTGATTTCATCAGGCGTGCTTGTGTTGCAGTATCTATTTCGTTTCATGGTACGGCAAGGTTGACCATTAGACATCGTTTATCTTTTGTTTTCCAGCCCCGTTTCATCGTTCGCCCCACTCTGGACTCTTCATGTATTTAGCTTTTAGTAGTGCATCTCAAAAAGTGTTTTGTGACTGACGTATTTGAACATGATTGCATGGTAGCAAAATTTGGCCTGCGAGATGCATTTGCAACATAACAAAAAAAATCTTGTAGAAGACGTGTGTGCATTGCTGTCTTAACTTCTCTAAAATTGAATGGAACTATTGCTTTCTTTCTCATAAAAGAATAGTAAAAGCAAAGAAAATCGATGGATGGGGGTTGGAGTAGAAAACAAAGCTACGAGGTAAAGAGTGTTTGGGGTTAAACGCTTGAAGAATGCATAGAAATGGCATATAACACAACGTTCTAGTTTTGGAACACAATTGGTTTAACTAACACAAATAAATACATCTTTTAATATTCTTTTCCAAACCAATTCAGTTCACCTAGGAACAAAAAAAATTGCCAGGTTTTAAATCCGGCTTGAAAGGAGAGAAACATATTTATCCACATTTTGCGATAGCCGCCTCTTTATTTACTGATAATGACAATTCATTTGTCCTCACAGTTCGTGAAATCCTTTTTTTTTGCTTTCTTACAAAATTCGATCGTGTAGGACCCAAGTAAATGGTAGGAGTTGGTTTGGATAGAGTGCCATGAGTTGTAAATATTCACCATGAAACCGGGGGGTTAACCTTCAAGTAAACCTTCACACATCCGTCAAAAGCTACCAGGGATGAAGGTTTACAGAAATTAGCGTTTTCACCACCCATGCATGTGTCAGTCATCATCTATTGATAGGACGGCAAGTTAGCTCCAAATCTTGCCAAAAAAATAAAAGACGAACAATTGCTAGAAAACTGAAAATTAGGATCTTAAATGTTCTCCACTGATGTGTGCCATGCCATGAGCTCAAATGTTGAAACAAACGTGGGGTACGAAATTAACCATATTCATTACAGGATTCATTTTGACTTGAAGTTTAGGCTACCAGAAATAACATTTGGAAGCCATCCAGCTGACAATATCAGCATCTTAAGCAGTGCGCAGGATGATGTGAACCCCACTATCAGTGTCCACAATGTCACTCATCTCACCAACCTTGAGAGCAAATGTGGCATCTTCGAAGGGTTTCTGCATCTGCCTCCTCCCAAAAGTGCCTGACAAGGATGATTACGCCATGGTTAGAAAAGACCTATAGTACTGTCAAAGATAAATCGTACCAGAAGATCACTATGCATTATCTGTAAAGATAACAGTGCCCAACAAGCACAAAAAACGTAAGCGACCGTAATGCAACAAGATTGCAAAGTTATTCCCTTAAAACTACAATACCAATGTAAAAGATGCACGCACAAAGGAAAGGGTGGTTAGGTGCATTGTGCCCTGAAAGCATTACTCTTTCATTTTGAATTCTTATAAGCAATTGCTCCAGCTTCACAGTTCTTAAAACTAGCCATTATTTATTTTCACATCCAACTATGCCTTCTCCTTGTCATAAGACACCAGATTGAATTACTGTGAGCCAACCAAACTAGTTCTACTTGAAACAACAACCTCACACTCCCCACTAAACATGGAGATGCGCAACAACAGCAGACATAAAATGTGGCTGCAAACAAGTTTAACAGAATGAACTTGCACAATAGAGGATGGAATATCAAAACAACATGGAACGACTGCAGAAGTGCTTGTTACATTATAACACACGCAACCAAACACTTGGGAAACACAAAAGGAAGAGAACACAATTGGAGCTATAAACAGTATTTTTTATCAGAGGAACCGATCATCAGTGATCTAATACTGTACTAGTTTTTAGGATAAGCTATGCATCTGACTTCTATGCTCATACAGCTGAACTCTAGCTCTTTTCATTTGGCTTAATTTAGCCTGGTTAATTATTCTTGAAAGGTTATAGTTCTACCTGCAAAGTTAGCCCCAGTAGTGCACGAATTTTTTGTATCAAAACAGCAAGCCTTGTATTGCACAAACACTAAAAATTACATCCATTAGCAGGTTGCAGACACTAACAACCCAGATGCATTGGGAGGATGGTGACCTTTCATGATACTAAACAGACCAGCAAGCAATGACATCAGACCAAGCAAATAATTTCTACAGGACCCAGGTCCTATGCACGCATAATTGGATGTCCTATTCATGTCATGATATTTGGGATAACAGACATTGCATGTCATGCACGAGCTATAATTGGAATTTCATTAAATGCCTCATTTCACACTGTGAACAGGGTCCAACCCCACATGTATAGGACCAAAACCAATTTTTTTTATCAGAACAAGCTAACTGATCCTTCTACTACAGTTACCATTCATAGATGCGACCTACCTCCTAGGAGCTCCAGGAACTCCCGGAGCATAGCTCTATCGATAATTCTTGCATCAAGCACCTTCATGTCCATTGTTCATGGTAGATACTGAACCTTGACTAATGTCTATGTTGAGTAATTACTGTTACATGCTAACACACTATTCACTGTCTAACAATAAACAAATACGTATTTATGTATGGATTCCAGTAAAATGCCGGTATTCTATTCTATTTCATAAGAGTGGAAAAGGAACTTAAGAGGAGGATGGTATCATCATGAAGGAAATATGGAAGACCTTAATCCATGAAGGAAATATGGAGCAACTAGCCAACAAGTTTCACCTCTTGCAATTGTAGTGCAGAGTTAATTTACACAGCTGCAAGGCCACACCTTACTATTGCAGAACTGCAGGGCTGCAAAAGTTAATTGAAGTGGTTTTCTCTGCAGTAGATAATTTTGTTTTTCTCACAACAACCGATCAGGTCATTGCGAACATCAGGGCAACCGACCGGCAAGATCAAAGCATAGATCCTTTATCGCGTTTCACATCCGAAAGGTAGAAAGATCCTTCATTTCCTACTTGTCGCTACTAACTAGTCCGCAATAATCGAGTGGACACTTCAACTTCATCTCTAACTAGAAGATCAAGAACCGAATGGATGAGAAGGTTTCGGTGAGCACTGGATCTTGTCAGGATGGGAGACGAGAGGAGAGCGGATCAATCAAAAGGAGATGGGGGTACGCACCGAGGTCGCCGCCGCGGCGCGCGGAGGAGCAGTCAGAGTGGCTGGCGGCGAGGTCGGCGAAATTGGCGCGGCCGGAGAGGATCTGGTCACGGAGCTCGGTGAGGCGCGCAGCGGCGACGGCGCGCGTGGTGGCGGAGATGACGCGGCCGTCGGGGTCCTTCCAGGAGGCCTTGCGGCGGGATCCCTCGTGCTTGATCAGGATGTGCGACGCCCTCACCGTCTCCTCCCGCGGGGCCGCCGCCGCCGACGCCATCTCCTACTCCTCCGGCTCGCTCGCTCGGGTTCGCAGATACTTTTTCTGGCGATTTTTTTCTTTCTTTTTACTGCCAATAAAACCTACTACACTAGAAAGGTGCTCCCTCCGTCTAAAAAATATGTCGAAGGCATGTACGGCTCGGACATACCGTACGGTACTGTATTCATGTCTAAATATTTGATGTATTATCACTCGGTAAAAAAAATATTTAGAATTTTTTTAGATGTTTCATCACTTAATAAAAAACGTTTCATCGTTTAATAAAAAATATTTCACACCAATGCAACATTTAAAAAAAAATCTGATTGCAACACAATGTCCCTAGGATGCAACATAAAAAAATATGGTATGTAGTATGTGCAACATGTCAGTAGAAGGTAAACACTTGAATATAGCAAATGCAACAAAATAAAACAATAGATTACAACAAAGCCTACCTGTCCATGGCCGCACCGACACGCTGCAGCTATGCACGATCAATGGTGGACGTAGCCCAAAAATAAAGACGGAATGGAGATGCTCGATAGAGATAATCGAACGCAACATATACCGTACTATATTTATATTGCAACCGCATAAAAAATAGAGAAGACACAAAAGAACATACAAGAACCTCTCATCTAAAAATAAAACAATAATTCTTGCACCACAAATAATTTATCATACGTCAGAAAATAATTGTAGACCCCGTCCTGAAATAGTTGTCTTTCTAGGCTCAAAATTTATTATAAAATAGCTATCACTCTACTACTTTCCCATCAATCACCTCCTATTCAAATTTCTCCCCATTCTACTCTAACCACCCTTTAACTCCCAACCATACATCACTTAATAAGAGACACTAGAGTCTTTTTTTCTCAAAACTTAATCTATACTAAACAACGGAGGAAGTAGTTAACTAATCAATTGTCTTTAAAATTGGTTAGTATATGAGAAGATGTACCACTAATAAATTACTAATCATGTTGTAGCATGCTCAAAAATTCAGAAACCAAGATTTGGAACCGACAAAAACTTTTTCAAAAACTGCATTATGCTGGATCTCTTGAGTTTAATTCTGTTCTACGCCAGTGCCAAAAAGTTAAATACAAATTTATTTTGTCCAAAGGTTCAAACCAGAGTGATTTATTAAACATGAAATCCTAAAATAATATATATATATATATATATATATATATATATATATATATATATATATATATATATATATATGCAAAAGGTTAAGCTATTTCTTTTTCAAATTTTCCATCCTAAGTCCCTAACATAAAGCAGTGGGCCGGCCCAAAGTGTCTTCCTTTGACTTGGGCTGCTCTTTCCCCCTTGGCCCGGGCCAAACAGGTCGGCCCAGTTCGGCCACCCCCTGCCCAAGCCTCTCCCGCGCCCCCCTACGACTGGGCCGAACGGCCCAGCCGGCCTCCCCAGCCAAGCCGGCTTGCCGGGCGCGCTCGCTCGGTGCCCGCCCATGCTCTTGCCTACCTGATAACCGCCGTGCCTAGCCCCACCTATCAGTCGGAGCTGCAAACCGACGGCCACCTGCGCTCCTGACCGCGCGGCCATCTCCCTTCACGCTCTCTCTCGCGCGCCCTCTCTCTCTCTCACCCGGAGCGTGCCGCCACGGCGAAGCCCTGCTGGACCTAGGCCATACCGCCTCCGTGCGGTGCCCGCCGGCCCGAGAGGCGCTCCACCTGCCGCCGTCTGCACCGCTGCCCACGCGCGCGTCCTCCCCAACCACCTTGCCAGCGAAGCCCCACCGTGGTACCGACCGTCCTCGCCCCTCGCCGTACATACGCTTCCTAGCGCGCAGCTAAATGTTGCGACACCTCCGCCAGCCGCCTGGCACCGCTGCGCCTCACGGAAGCCGGCGAACCGATGGGCGCTCACCCTCGCCACGCCGATGCCCGCCTTGGACCGCTGGGCATTTGGGCGCCTCGTACTCCCTCTTCTCTACTGTAACGCCCTGTTTTTCGGGCCGTTAAAAACTATTTTTGTAAAAACCCTAATTTCAAAAAAATTTTGGTTTTTTTGTGTGTGCTTAAGGATTAAGTGCCGTAGATCTCAGATTCAAGCTACCTTAAAACCCTAAAACCTCAGTCCCCAAAATTCTCTCCTGAATTCCAAGACTCGAATTTTGCAATTCGATTGTCTCTCTCTAAATTTCCTCGGAAGATTCAAATCAAATACCTCCTAAAAATTCTCTATATATGAGTTCGAATTTTGCAATTCGAGCCATCCAATAAAACTCTTCGAAAGTCGCCCTTAAAACCTTTCAGCAAAATCTCCTCATTTTGTCCCTCTTAGAAAAACCCTAAATTCCATCAGGAACTTTCTTCCTGAAATCTGCCAAATAAATATTTCCAAAATCCTCAAATCCTAAGAATTAAATTAAGTTCTAATATTCCCTCGAGGTACTCCAAATCTATTCCATTACAAAATTACCAAAATATCCCTGAGAATCAAGTCCCAGTTTTAAATCAAAATCTAAATCCAGTCCCCTTTTGAATCTCCTCCTTTCTTTTCCAAATATCCACATATATGTATATAGGCCCAAATCCCATCTCAGAGACACCTCTCAAAAGTCCCCACAAATTTCCCCGAGTCATAATCCCGAATTAAAAATTTAATTTGAGTCCGAACCCTCTTTTGAAACCCTCCCTTCGAATCCTTCTTTTATATATATATATACACACACACACACACACATATATATATATATATATATATATATATATACATGTATATATATAAATCTATATCAGAGTCCTTCTACAAAAATCCCCTTGATTTATTCCCAGGAAATCAAACACCAAAATTCCCAATTAATACCCTATTCAATTCTCCTAAAAATCCCCTCCGTAGTACTTCTCTTTTTACCTTTTTCCAAATAAACTCCAAAATCAAAAACCTCCCAAAAATATCAATATATACACATGTATTCAATTCCTAGCCAGAAAATATCCCATACAAAATCTCCCGAATTTTGTGGTCCAAAATACAAAATTTTGGATTAAAATCCCCATTAGAAATCTCCAAGAATCCTCCAAATTATCCTTTTATAATCCCTGGAAAAATTCCCAATCGCTCCTATTCACTCGGGCCGACCCCCTCCTCTCTCCTTGGCCCAAAGCCACCCGGCCTCCTCTCTTTCTTCCTTTTCTCCTCCCCGCGTCGGCCCACTCGGCCTCTGCCGCAGCCCAGCCAGCTCCCTCCCGCGCCGTCATCCGGGCCCCGCGAGCGTAGCCGCCGTGCGCGTGACACGCGCCCCCGGCCTTGGGCCCCGCCCGTCAGCCTCTTCCCCAGCCGAGCCACGCGCACACACGCCGACGCGATCAAGCGGCCCCATCTGTCGGCCATCCGACCGAGCGCAACAGGCGCCGAACCGCAGGCCCCCCTTGTCAGACCCGTCCCCTACCTCCGCTCTCTCTCTTTTCTCTCTCATCTCTCGAATCCTCTCGCCCGTCCCCAAGCCGGCCGTCTCCTCGCGCCCCGCGCCGACAGCTTTGGGCCCGCTCGCCAGCCGCCCACGCCTCCGCCCCGCATGCCGACACCACGGACACACGTCGCACGCCCACGTCGTCCTCTTCCCCGAGCCATTCCTCTCTCCTTCTCCACGCGGGTCACGTGCTCGACAAATTGCCTCCCCGAAGGAAATATCCCATCCGAGCTTCCTGGGTCAAAACCCGTCTTTCCCGACCCGTCCCCTCATCACTCCGCGCCCATACCTCTTTTACTCCCCTTTCCCGACACAAGCACCCTGTCCCCACCGTCGAGTCTCGTCAAGCTCGCCTCCCCGCCATTATTGTGTTCGGCCGCACGAGAAAATATCTCACTGCCTCTCTACCGTATCGGCTTGCGCCTCCGCTTGCCTATAAATAGCCACCAAAGCCTCGCTCCTTTCCTACCCTCGCCGTGGCCGTGCCGCCTCACCGGAGTCCGCGACCCCAAAGCAAACTCGAGCTCGAACCCGAGCAGCTTTGGTCCGCCGCCACCCAGCGCCATCTTCTCTCCCTGCCACCTTCTGTTCCTCGCCGCCGGTCACCGTCGTGACATCCCCCCTATCAATCCGAGACGGCCATCGATTCCCCGTCCCAACCGCTCACCGCCGAGGTGCTCCGCCACCGTCGGCTCGCCGCCGTCGGCCGTTAGCCATAGCCGCCGCCTGTGGACGCCGCCGCCGTGTTCCCCTCCTCGCCGGTGAACTCTTCCACTCAAAATCCTCTCCTTTCTCCCTTGCCCGAGGCCCTCGCCTGCGCCTGTGCCCCGCCGCCGCCGTGCGCCATGCCGCCTCGCCGCTATCCTCGAGACGACGCCGCTAGCCGCCGTCACACTACCCCGCAGCCATCCGAGCCACTCCTTGGCCTCCTTTCCTTAACCACCCTTCGCCAAGTACCCCGCCACCGTCGGCATTCCGCCGCCGCCGCCCCATCCTTTCTCTCTATCTGCCACTCCTGTTGCTCGTCGCCGGCAGCCGTCGAGCGCAAACAGCCTAATCCGAGCTGGCCATCGTCTTCCTCGACTCCTCCTCGTCCCATTCCCGTAGTCCGTTTCCTTCCCCTCGCCGCCAATCGCCGGCGAGCCCCCGGCCGCCGTGTGCCGTCGATCTCCTTGCCGGCAGTTCCTGTACCCCATCTAGCAAACCCCCTCTGACCTGTGGGCCCTTACATAGTTTAGAAACTTAATCCCTGATAATATATATATTCCTATGACAGATGGGCCCAATACATCTAATACCTCAATTAACTTTTATATGTCTCTTGCAAGTGGGCCCCCAGAACAGACTCTCTCCATTTTTGTCACTGACTTACATGTGGGGCCCCTCCCATTAGTACTCTGGAATGCCTGACATATGGGCCCTACTGTCACTCTCTCATCCCTTTTCTACTTATGACATGTGGGACCACCCTCTGCCTCTCTCTCTTCCCCTATGCCATGTGGACCCCCTTGACTTGTGAGCCCCACCTGTCATAAAATAATTCCTTTTTCCAAAAATTCAAATAAATCAATTCTTATTCCAGAAATTCCCTAAAGCTTCCAAAAATCATATCTTCCAAACCGTAAACCGTAACTTCGATTGAGCCCGTTCAAGTCTCTAAATTTTTCTAAAAATGAGATCTACCTCATGGCACTATTAGTTATTAATAATAGTATATTATTTTTAGGGTTTTGTGTGTTTTTCTCTCGCTTCGCGCATAGTCGACGCTTCGGAAATTCGTCGGACGTCGGATTCTCATGAAGTTTGAAGACGAAGTCTGAGGCAAGTCACTCCTTGACCATATTGCTCCCAAATTTAAAATATTTTATTTGCAAAATTGCATTGCTAATGTGCACATTAAATTGATCGGCCTCGGTTGTGTGACGAACCGAAGGACCTACCTATTAGTTGCATAAATCCCCGTAGGACTTTGGTACCTTGTCCCTTGTTGCTCCACCCCATGGTACCTCGGTTACCGTGCTCTCTGAGCATGGATTCCGGTGGTTCCAGCTCTAGCACAATTGTTTGTCGATTTGGGAAAATAGGGTTTCCAAAGTGGTTTAAAAACCCGACATGCGATGTCGGCGAGTTTGCAAACCAAAATTTATTTGCGAAAATTCTGCGGTGCAAAGTGATCACCTGTGTGGTGGCACTTCGTATTCGCATGTAAGGACCGTTTCTTTGAGGAATTGCACTGAGCATAATACAGTGCGACCACACGGGTGGTATGGGACATCCCTAGCTAAGTAATTAGTAGACCCAGGGTTGGCTTGGTCGCCTTTGGACATGGAGTCGCTGGGGTAGCAATATGAGATGCACCCACAGGATCCTGAGTACGAGGAGTCTGGGACTCGCTTGGTACTTGGTCTGGGACCCGTCCAGTTGGCTTCAAGCAATCCTAGAGACACTTTGGAAAGGCCCTGTCGCGAACCTTCCCTACTGACGAGTGTGGGAAGTAAGCTCGCGTCGTGTGGGTAAAGCGTGCACCCTTTGCAAAGGTAGACAAACTGTTCGAACAGCCGTGCCCATGGTTACGGGCAATGTGAGGTGATTCCTTTAGCGTAGATTTGTTTGCAAGTGTTTGCGAAAGAGATTTGTGGTATGGGAACCGTTACCAGAATCGGCCTTAGTGGCTGATGGATGACCTGTGTGGTCTGAAACGGGGTTGTATGACTCGGGATGTCGTATGGCATTATAGATTAGGTTTCTCGAGTGGAAACAGTTTGAGTTGAGAATATGGTGGTTTGGGGAGCCATCGAGATGAGTTATGAGTTGAGATTATGAATGGCTCGAGGAGCCTTTGAGATGAAGTCCTGGATAGGACGAAATAGAGGAAAATGAGATTATGTCCTAAGCGGGCGAAAGAGAAAATAGATGAAAATACAGTGGAAGCTGCTTGTGGGCAGATCCACTAAACCGCTGTCGTAATTCTACAGGCGGTATAAGAAAATATAAGAACATATTAAAATTTGTTTTGTCCGCTCGAGTTGTTGAAAAGCAATTCGCGGACAGGATCGAGGCGAGAGCCTCCTTCCAGTCACATTGAGACAACCCGCACTTAGGTTTTTTTCGAAAATGTTTTCAAATGAAAAAGGTTGTGAAATAAACCCCAGCCTATCTTGGATAGCCTGCATACTCATGTTTTCCATGGCTTGCTGAGTACGTAAGTACTCAATCCATTCCTTTTCTCCCCTCCTTCAGGAAGAGTGAAGTTGAAGTGAAGATTAGGGTTTCTTTCCTAGTCCCAAGCCGTTGCTTGTGGATTGGGTTCTCGCTGTGCTGTCGTTCCGCTGCTGCTGTTTTGGTTACCGGTTGCTGCTTAGGGCTTGCCTGAAGTCACAACTTATAAAGGTATAATAATTATTTATTTATTTAGTTAATTGCTGTGGTACATCTCCGTTGACCGCGGGTACCAGCAAGGTTTCTTGGGACTGGTACCGGTATCACGGTTCCGTGGGAGTTGGTTCACGCCAATCTCTTACGGGACGCTTCCTCTCTGGTGTCACCGTAGGTGGTGCTGAGAAGGAGGCGCTACACCTGCCTCGCTGCAAAACCCAATCCTCTCCGCCTAGGTGCGTCCTTCCCTACCCCGCCTGCGATGCTACCACTGCCGCGCCCGCCAGCCACACGCGTATGAGCTTTGCCCCCGCCGCGCTCGCTAGCCACGCGCGTACCACCAGCTGTTGCCGCTCCAATGGCACCCGCCGTCCGCGGCCCGCGTCTATAAAAGAGGGGAACGCTATCCCCAGCCATTCCCCCTCCACCTCACTCTCGCCGTCCTAGCCCCGGAGCAAAGAGGACGCCGCTCGACGAGATGGACTCCATCACCACCTCTCGGCTGTGCTGCTTCATGGCCGCCGCCTAGTGAGCCCTGTCTCCCTCTCCTCTCCTCTGCAGCGCCGCCTCAGTCTACCGCCGCATGCCAGAGCCACAGCGGCCCTCCCCGAGGATATCGTCGGTGCCCCGCGCCGCCACGCAGAGCCCGCTCTGCCGTGCCAGACAGAGCCAGGAGAGGAAGAAGATGGGGAGATGGGAATTAATCCCCTCCCTAGTGCTGACATGTGGGCCCGCTCTTTTTTTCCTCTGTTAGAAAGCTAATGACCCCCTTAATCACCCTATGATGGTGGGCCCTGGTCAGTAGCAAAAACATTTTAAAAGCCAAATTAATCGAATGGGTCACGGACGTGTGGCCCCCCCATAGCTTAGGAGGCTTAATCCTTATCCTTAACCAGCTCTAGGCCCCACATATCAGTGACATATGAGCATTAAATTAGGTCTCCTGGGGTTTCTAGCTAGTGGGCCCCAGCTGTCAGGGAGTGAAAAAGGATTTTTCTTAAGGAAAATAATGCTACCAGTAAATACAAATACTCCAACAGTACCTTTTGATATTTAATTTGATTTAATTCAAATTTGAAACATTGAAAGCTAATATCTCCTTCATACTAAGGCTAAATCGAGTGAAACTTTTGCCAAAATTCATCTAAAATCAAGATCTATCCAATAGCACTGGTTTGGTATTTTTCCCTTTTTCTTTATATTTATTCCTTATTTATTAAGATTTAGAACATGAGTTTGACTATTCATTTCGCCCAAATTAGGCTACGTTTGCGACGATGAGCCCCTTGACGCAGAGGAGGAAGTTGCCATAGCCGAGCAAGGTAAGTTACCATGCCCTCCTCCTTGAACGTATTGTACCTAATAGGAAATTGTTTTGTTTACAAATAAATTGCATGCTATGTTAAATTGCGTACCTAAATTCCGTTTAAGCCTCTATTTGATTTTGATGTTCTGTACCTTGATGCCGTATGCTACCTATATATTTGAGTCATTCATTGATGATGCTTAGTGTTTCTTCTTAAATTTCTCGTCTACATGAAATAATAATCGAGATTTTATGCAAGTGGAGACACAAAATGCCACTTGCGAGACATATGAAAAACAATTTGTGAAAACCAAAACTAAGGAACAAAACCATTTTCGACTGGAACGGCATGGATTGATTTGGGTGGTTCCTGGAAAGGCTAGCGCCGACCCTGGTCAGTTAAGGACTGAGTCGAGAAAACAGGCAGGAAACAAACAGAGTACGACCGCATTTCTTGTATGGGCATAGACCTAGTGGATTAGGTGATTCTAGTAGGACGGCACCCCAGTCATGGCCAGTTCTGATCACGGTATTGTGTTGTGGTGAAGAAGAAAGTCGATAGAGTGTGTATTAATTGATATGTCGAATAAAATAAACGTTTGCCTCCCTTCCCTTGATACCTCTGGGTCCAAGACTCCTCACACCACTGATAAGGTGGGATTGGAGTGCTAGGGGGTGCATGAGGGCACATAGTCTCTAGAGCGGGTGCCACAATGCTAGAAGATCCGAAAAACTAGGCCATGGCAAGTCCCATGTGTTGGGTGCGCCACAGATTATGGGTAAAGCGTACACCCGCTACAGTGTGAGTAAAACCAATCTATTCAAATAGCCGTGCTCGCGGTTAAAGAAGCACCGGGACTTGTACTAGTCTTGACTAGACTCTAAATCTTCAATTTTGGTTAGGAGGGGATATGGATGAATCTGGGAACTCTCCCTGGAATGTGGGAAAATGGAAGCAGATGATGGCTACAGAAATGGACATGAGGGTAAACCGAACCAGGCGAAGCTTGGCAAGGTGGACACAACTCTCATGATGGGTTAACCTAATCAACCAATGGCGAAAGTATTTAATAAAATGGCTAGGTATAGGTTTGTGAAATGAATTGTGAAAACTAGCTTTGAGCAAATAAACCTATGCCTCCCTTGAACCTTGTGAGCATATATTCATGTTAAAGTGGTGGCTTGCGAGTACTCCAAGTACTCACCGTTGCTTAATCCCCCCCTTTTAGAAATAGATGCCAAAGGCGAATTGTATGGGCACAACCCGGAGGAGGAGGAGCCATATGAGGCACCATAGGACCCAGGTTGCTAGTCGAGTGCTAATGGACAAACGTAGGGCCGCTACCACTTATGTTTCCGCTATCGCACCCTACCTCTTTTGCTAGTTTACTGCAAGACATTTGGCTATTTGGGGCCCTACGCGGGCAACCCCTTTTTGTAATGATCAAATGTTGTATGTGGGCACCCCAGAAACACATTGTGGAGAGTAATTATTACGACAACGCGAAATATCTAGATGGATGGGGTCTCGAATAAAAACCGAATAAATGCGGTAACCATCCATCCTCATTGCAGCCTTGCCATAATCTTTACCCATTCGCAATACAAATCCGACGTGCCGAATTCAGAAATAAAGAGATATTTGGAGAGTTGATTCACCAGTCCGAAACAGCGAAGTGTGCTCGTCAAACCACACGAAGGTGGCAACCAAACACGATACACACTTCTGGGGACATGGTCTACGATTGAATCAACATCCATGCATCTTATCATTTCTAAATTCTTACTAATGTGTGACTAGCCCAGGAAAGCTCTAGTCCCACATGTTCATCTTAGCAATTGATAAACATCACAAGTACTCTAAAGATGGATAAAAGTACAGCAGGGTTATATACAATACATAGAGGGTTCACACCCTAATTCCTCACAAAGTAACATAAAAGATAGCAACGAAAAATATAAACATCAAGGATAAAACCAGTGGTGCCAAACCCAACCTCAGGGCAACCAACTGGGGCAGAGCTCAACTTCAACTACACATTATCCTCGCCACCCTCGGCGGAATAATAGTAGACCACATCAGTGTCGTCATTGTCCTCACCTGAAAAGATGCAACGTGAGTACGAATGGTACTCAGCTAGACTTATACAATATTAATAGTACGAAGGAGCAAATGCTGGTTTCTACATCAAGGAGTATGGCTATGTTGATCTGGCTTTGCATAAAGCTATATTTATTGAGCAAATATACCTTGAAACTATAAGCATTTGTGAAATATAGCAATCTGAAATTTTAAGACAGCAAGCATATAGTTCTGAAATTGGAATATAAATAAGCATAAACCATGCTCTAACATCATCCATGGGCCACCATTGCCCCAAATATATATGCTACACAAGCATATCATCTTTCATGACTAAAATCAAGTCATATTTATCATCAAAGCCTTTTATATAAACCCATCCATCCATGACTATCCTGAGTCATGATATAACCACATAATTCCATAACCACATATCCCAAGTTTAATGCTAACATGGTTGAGGAACACATCAAGCTGTCGTCCGTAACCGTAGACACGGCTATTCGAATAGTTCTTACTCTAATCAGAAGTATCCATCTTTACCCACACGATGTGATAGAAGCCAAACGGCTACACTTTAGTTTGATCCGTACCCGTCGGTACCCACACTCTACACATTGAGTGCGGACTAGAGGTCACAACAAAACTTTTTGCACGCTTAGCCCCAACCACCTAAACCACGTTTGGGCCCCTAACGACTTAGTCACGTGCGTGCGTGGTGACTAAGGCGGGCTCACCGTCGCGGGAGGCACCTCCGGCCAAAACCAGGCACGCTCGAGGCCCTCCAAAGGAAAAACCATCCTCACGACTGATGGACAGGCATAGATAGCCACAGCCTCCCGTGCTACTGAGTCAAGCCGTCCCATTCCCGACGTGTGGAAGTACGTAGGGTGCTTGAATAGACGTCAACATGTTCGGTCCTTAACGATCCAGACGGAGCTACATGCATCGGGAAAACACCATCCCTTCATCGCCCTATCATCCGTCCAAGTCAAACATATTTATCAATTATTATTCAGAGGTTATTCTTTTCAGATTTTAACCCATCCATGCGTATTAAACTAGTTTTGAACCGATAGCTCCATCTATCGGATTTTTTCTAAGTCTAGGAATAAGCATGGCTAAGCATTCGATAAAATAAAAGTATCCCAAAGTCCTTAACCAGGGGTGATAAGGTAAAAACATGGAATCAATAACCAAGGAATGGAAATGCATACAATTGGGCAATATTGACTCTACCCGTTTTCCCATTTTAAAAGAGACCGAAACATGCATATAGATATTGTTTTCGCAAACAAATAAATTTATAGAAGACATAGGTTCAATATGCTTAGATGCTTGCCTTGCTGCTGCGATGGTTCACACTCAACTTTAGGTTCTTGCTCCACGTACTCCGAATTGTCTAAATCTACCGATAAAAACGAATATGCAAATAAGAATCAATTAAATATGCTTATGCAAAAATGATCGATAAATGCTGAGATAAATACAGTAGGTATGGAATGTTTTAACAAGGTTTTAGGAGAAAGAACCAAGTCATTTGTATCTCTAGATTGGGAGATACAAAAATAACAAGATAGGAAGGATGAAAATGGCAGTTTTGTAATTATTTAGATTGTAGCCTTAAGTTCTTATATTTAACTGATATTTTCTATTAAGATTTTAAGAAGGCAAGTATTTTTATATAAAAGAGCATAACCTACTGGGTCTAACAAAATTGAGTTTACTCAAATTTGGATTTGTAATCAATTTATTATAGATTTTGAAGTCCCTCTACATTAATAATTATAGAAATACATTTTAGTATATAAAAGTGTTATAAAACTTTACAGAAGTGAGAATCATGCCAAAAGGAACTTACTGATCCTAGGTTTGAGAAAATTTGAAATTTAGAACAAATTTATCAATTTTATGCATAATTCATACAATATTTAACATATATAAAAGTAATGTAAATTTTAGGGCTCATTTTCTCTACTGTGTGTGCTACTTTTTAATTTACAAAAATAAAGTGCATGTTTTACTGAATCCAACAAAATTTGGTTCACTGAAATTTGATTTAAAAAGATTTAGATATGAATTTTACAAGTTTATCAAAAAGAAAGGTTAGAAAATACTTTGGCCTATTTTGAGAGGTAGTTTTGTCAAATACAAATTATCCACAGTAAAGGTTACAATTTTCTGAGTTAAACAAAAGTGGTTTTACATTTTTAGCAGTTAGGATGAATTTTCTAAAAATTTACAAAGTGTTTAGGCCCAAAATAAGTTATTTTTGCTTCCCAATATTTTATAGACATTTTCTTCACAGAAGTGGTATTGTTTTATCTGACGGTATTAAAGTTCACAAATTTATAGAATTAACCAAATTTGTTTCACTCAAAAATAAGTTAAAATGAAAAAGTTATGGATTTTCAAAGTTTAACCATTTTTCTATTGGGAAAATATTTCCTTTAATCATTTTTCTAATTCTTCTTCTTTTCTTATTTCCCTTCCAGCTCGGGCCCACCTGTCGGCGGAACCAAAACAGAGGAGGCGCAGGCTGGCTGGGCCACCGGCTCTGTTCGCCGGCGCCGGCAGCCAACGGCGGCTCGGTTGCCGGTGTGGCCAAAAGAAGAAAGGAAAAGGAAGGCGAGGCGAACACGTCGGTGCAAACGCAGTGGTCGGTGGAGAACTGTAGCTTGCCGGCGACGAGGATAAGCGGCGACTATGTTCGGGTTGGCGAGGCCGACTTGGCTATGGTCAGTTTCCAGCCGAACCAAAGCATGGATGTGCCTCTACTAAATGTTTGAGCCCTCACCGCGGGGCCTGAAGTAGTCAGCGAGGTCTGAGCAGTGGCAGCAACGTCGGAGACGGCTCGGCGGTGGCGAAGCTTCTCGGTTCCACGGCGGTAGCTCACTTCAGTCGGCCTGCGGCTAGGATACGGTGTCTACCAGGTTATAGACTTCCTGAGGACGGCTACGGTGCAATGAATCGAAACGGGACTCACCGATTGAGGCGAATCACGAGCGGCGGAGCTCGGCTGGAGACGAGGAAGACGACGGCCGATCTCCTCGCTCGGGGCTTTGCGGTTCGATTCCTCTGGTCGGCGGGCTCCTGGAAGCGAGGCGACGACGTTGGCACAGTGGCTCGGCTTGCGGCGTTCTGGATCGGCCGGAACGGCGAGGCGACGCCGGTGGCGATGCTAGAGCGCGGCCACAGACAGCGATGGCGAAGCGCGCATTCCCGGGGATTGGCTGCGAGACAGGGGACAAGATTAGGGCAGGAACTATGGCATGCAGAGGAGAGCTTGGAACGTGGAAAAGAAGAAGACTTCACCGGAGGAAAGTTCGACAGCGGCGGTGGTTTTCCTTCGGCCGACGACGGGATCGATGACGAGCTGGTCGAGGTAGTCTCTCCCTCTTGATGTTCTGCACTCTAGGGCACAAATGGTGATCAGTCGATGCAGCTGAGGGAGATATAGGACGGTAGGAGCGGCTGGACACGCCGGCATGCATGGCACACGCGTCGGTCGGACTGCAACCAGGCTGGCGAGCTCTCTGCTTTGTGGGATGGCTGGACAGAGGGCTGGGCGAGCTAGGGACACTGCCAGGTGGGTCCAGGGCATGGAGGTTTAGGAATACCAGAGAGGTTTGGGTAGAAAAACTGGTGAACACTGTTTTTGAGGGATTTTCTGGATTTTTCTCTTCCTCTCACTTTACAAATCAAAAGGAGCAAGTAAAACTGGTGTTAAAAATATGGGGATTTTTGTGTAGCTAGCCCAGACTGCCTAGGTTCCATTTTCAAAAGTTTCACACAAAAATTCAAAATGGTTTGCTCACAGAAATTCAACAAATAAGACCCAGGCTGAAACTTGTTTGAATTTTTAAGGGGTCTAAACTAATGAAATAAATTCTGGAAAAATTATATTAATTCATTATAAATAAACTAATATTTGAATAAATTATCTTCCCTATACACTTCTGTTCAATTTTATGCACTTTTTAGTAGTGTTTTGTTTTTGCCGATTTAGGGTTTAATTTATGAGGGTTTGAATATTGCAAACTTTAATTTGCATGAAGTAAAAATGCAAAAAATTGAAATGCACCCTAATGACAGTAGGGCATAACACTAATTACCTGGAATTAAGTCTAGGGCTGTGACATTGTAAGACCTTATTACGATAGATGCAATGGTATCGGTGATGTTATGTAAGTGCCAAACTACTGATTCAGGGATTTGGTACTCAATACATGAAAGGTTTCTGGTCTTCAAAACCCGGGGCCGACACATGTCTAGGTCCTCTAGGAGGCTTAGAAAAATCTATTCTCTGATCACCCATTTGTTTTGACGAAAATTCTCCGATCACCCATGGCTTCAAAGCTATTCGTAACTTTATCAAAATCAAGTCTTATGAAACTCTCCTTCTCAATATAGCACAATATCAAATGTTTATTTTATTGCGCACACTAATATGCTGCTACTAGGAGGAGGGTCTGAGGGTGTTAGACGATGCAGGCCATAGCTATGTCAGCCGACCCACCCTACCTAATGGGTAGGTCCGCCACTGCGCACGATGAAGCTAGCGGCATCTCGCTCCATCTAGCGCACAGCCTCCTCACAGCGCCGCCACGCCTTTTCGGTGATGGCACCTTCTGTTCCGCTCCACTCCGGCCCGCACGCCTCCTCGCTGCGATGCCGATGGCGGCGGCAAGTTAGGGTTCCGACGAGCTCAGTGCCCTCTCCGTCAATGGCGCCTTCTGCTCCACTTCACCCCTCACGCCTCCTCGTGGAGTTAGGGTTCCGGTGAGCTCAGGCCCTCTCCAGCGACGGTGCCTTTTTCGTTGCTGGTTGAAATGTGTGTGTGTGTGTGATAGAGGGGGTGGAGGGGAGATGGGGAGAGAAGATAGAGACGGGGGAGGACGACGTTTAGATGCATACACTTGCATCAGACGTCCGTGCCTAAGCATTTTCCAAATAAGTTATTAATTTTTAAAGTTTAAACTTTATCCTATGATAAGTTAATGTGTACCATCTTACCTAGCACAAATCGGTAAATTTTATCCATTCACTACCCCCAATCTACATATCTTCCTATTAATGAGGGACACTTTGGTCTTTTCTCGCGACCGCTACTACTTTTTTGGAATGCTAGGAATGCTTTTATTTTAGAAGACAAGGATTACTCAATTCAGGGGTTGTTGGGTGCATTGATGGAGTTGTGAAAGGGCTTTTAGGATCTTAATGTCACCTAAAGAGACTGAATAGGCATCTCATGAAATTACAAAAACTTGCAACGGAATCAATACTTAACTGGATAGTCTGGTCAAGTACTAGAAAATCCGACTATAGAGGGAGTTGGATAGTCCAGTATGATAGGACAGTCTGACTAACTCAAAGAATTAAGAAAACAATAAGGGACTCGGACAGTCCGATTGAGGTAGTGCAGTCAGGCCTGCACTGAGAGAGGAAGAGCACCCTTGTAAGATAAGCAATAGCACACTCAATTCCAACACGAACTAAGAGGTCATTAAGAGGGATAAACTAGAGAGAAGAGGATCACCAAATAGCTCAAGAATCACAGCAAAAATACAAGGTAAAGAGAGCAAGAAGACAATAATTTTTTTACCGAAGTTTAGATCCAATCGATCCTACATCTCTATTGAGGGGCTCCAAACATAGTAAGAAAACCGTATCGGCTCGGTGGCCTGACCGAAAAAAACTAGACCTGGAGTCTAGGCTGGTTCGGTTTGTTTAAAAGAGCAAAAGAGGGGTGAAAATAATTTTTACCAACCGATCCTACACATCCATTGAGGGGCACCAAATATAGTAAAAAAAGGATCTGCCCGGAAAAAACCAGACCCAGACCCTGCCAAAAAAACCATCACTAAAATTCAGTTTTGGGGATTCCTAATCATATTTTAAAGTATGAATAAATTCCTCTCTTTGAGAGATATCTAAAATTGACTCCCAATAATAAAAAGTGGATCCACCTCAAACTACCGGAAACAGAAATAGAAATCGGAGCCCTCCCCCGTGCGATTCCTCCCTCTCCCCCATGTGTCGCTCTCTCCCCCTCCCGCTCGAAAATTGGGAGCGAGAGCTCTCCCAACATGTAGAGAGCGAGAAGGAAGTAGAAGGGGATTTCAATTTTTGAGAACGTACTTTTGTACTGTTGTTGGCCATGCTCTTAAAAAGATCGGAGGAGTAAAGATGGGTAAAAAAATAATTTTTATCCTAAAGAGAAAAATTCTGGTCTAGTTTGTAAAAGGATCGGAGGAGTAAAGATGGGTAAAAAATAATTTTTATCCTAAAGAGAAAAATTCTGGAGGTTACAAGGATTGTGAACCCAGGTCTCCTAGGTCAAACCGCACGCTGAGACCACTAGGACAACTTCCCACTTGTGATTATGCTGGGAACTGACTCATATATAACACTTAAGTAGTAAATTTAGTCTTCAAACAATTAATTTCAACACAAAAATTATTAAATATTATATATTTGAACCGGTCGGTTCACCGATTGGACTGCGATTAAACTAGAGAACCGTGAACGGAGAGATTGATTGGTTCACTTGCCGGTCCTGTTTTTCATACTATGGCCCCAAAAGGCTGTGTCTGTTTCAACCCTTTTCCTCTCCAAGCTATCACCAAGGTCAAACTCGATTCCAAGCGACCACAAAGGTTAAGCTCGGTTTTTACTTACTTTACCTTTTCCCTTGCAGAGGCGAGGTAGAACCTTCAAAATCCTTTCCAGGCACACCACACACCTTAGTTGCTCGCGGGATTACAAGTCTCAATCTTCAATCTCTCTCAACTCAACTCAATCACAACATATAAGCTCTAGAACACACACACACACACACACACACAGAGTTGGAGAGTGAGTTTTGCCTTCTAAACATCCTTAACCAAACACACAAGGCCAAACACTTGGCTTAGCCAGCCACACAATTGTCTGGCTGAGCCAAGTGTTGGTTGGACTGACTAGCTCTACTGCGGACAATCCAGCTTGGGATTGTCTAGCCTTTATAAGACAATCCACTCCATTCAATTTGAATGCCCGGATCGTCCTAAGACAACTAGACAAAAACTTGTTCGGACTGTCCAACCTGGCTTAGGACTGTCTGGCTCATTGGATCAACTTCACCCAAACTATCTAGCCTTGCCCGGACTTTCTTGCCTATACAAATTGACTTGGCAAATCGCATTGTCCTACACGCCAATTTGCACTAGGCGGACTATTCGGCCTTAACCGGATTGTACGATCAGTTGAGAAACATCTTCCGTCTAAGTCCAGATCTAGTTGGACACAAGCCACCCGGACTGTTCGGTCATGCTCGGACTGTCCAGTCCATTGCAATCATAGTCGAATTTGATCTTCTTCCTTTGAAACTTTGTCATGTTCATTTCCACTTCACATCTTCTTCTTTGAGGTTGTCATTGCTCACTTTTCTAATCCCTGCTCATCACTTGTTAAACATATAAGTTCTTTAATAGTTTTGTCATCAATTAGACAAAACCCACTTAGGGGGCCTAGATGCACTTTCAGGTTGATCCCTGCACCACCACCCAATCTTGCCATCCTCAACCCCCGTGATGCCCCTCCCTAGTGAAAGTGCATCTAGGCCACTAATTTGATTTTGGTGATTAATGACAATACAACTAGAACATACTAACTTGTTTATGAGCTTTATGTTAAGGCATAGTCCGAGAAACGATGAAATGACAATCTCTAATTTAGGTGAAAAGAAAAATTGTGTTGAAACTCATGGTATAATCTTGTACCTTTTACATTTCTTGATCTAGGATGCCGTACTATTAAGAGGGATGCCACACATATAATTGGATTAGACACTAGTTCTCAAAATCTAATTTTCTCTAAGTCTCAATCTCTAACTGAAAACCAGCTAGTATTTGTTTGTATATGGGATGCAAACTAGCTACTCTAGGTTATGCTTAGCACATGCTTAATTTAGCCACAACTTAGTCCTTTTATGAAATAATTGTGGGGAATAACAAAGTCACTAAGGATAAATATGGAAATGGCTAGTTTTGCCTGATTATGAATCTTATCTATTCAAAATCCTCAAAAACCCTGTTTTCAGCTGGGCTTGAGGTACATGGTTTTGTTAGTCGTACCTCTGCCATCATAAGGACCGGTCTTCGGGCCTTAGTTGCAAAGCATAACCGTACTACCACATGTCTAATGGGTAAGGCTTAACCGTAGCTTATATTAGCTTTAGACAAAGGAACACGAATATAGGCGGATGAAGTCTAGTTGTTGACTGACGTCTCTGGCAAATGAATGTCACGGGGTATCTGGCATCGAGATGCTGAGGGCATGGACCATGTCTACCTGTCCTAGGGTTATGGCTATAGACGGGGGTCGATGTCGGTTCTTTTGCCTACGGTTGACCTAAGTGAAGGGTTATGTCACGACTTTCGTTCCAAATACCATGGTGGTATGGGGCACATGGGAACACGTGAGGGAGTTGTGTCTTATGGGTAAAGATGTACACCTCTGGTCAGAGTATAATCTATTCGAATAGCCGTGCCCTCGGTTATGGACAAGCCTAGCAATGTACCCAAGTTAGATGTTTCTTCTATTAAAAATGGTAATATGGAATAATGACTAAAATTTGTTGGTTGACCGGTTTGGGTTTGGTTGGCCTGGGTTTAGGCAAGATAATGATAGCGTGGTATATGCAACTCTAGAGATAATTCTGATAGTAGATATAGTGACGTATTCCTAAAAATGCTTTAAAGGTTACTGAATAAAATAAAATGTTGTTTAGTGCAAAATAGCCCTATAAATTCCTTTGTACAACCTTAGCATTATTTATCCACTTCTCTGGTGTAATTTGTTTAGTACGTTGGTGGTACTCAGTCTTGCTCTATTCTCCCCTATCCAGATGATGAGTTCCTTGGAGATGAAGGCTTCAACGTCTAGCTCATTCCTGCCGTCAAGTTCCTGTGGGCCTGGTCCCTAGCTCTTCTAGCTTACGAACGTTTATCTGTTTATCTTTGCTTGTTGGGCCTTTGGTCGCCCATGTAATAATTAATACTATGTTATCGCTTCCGCCTATGTACTCTGGTATTAAACAATTTTGTATTGTGTGCCTCGTCTCCTAAGACGAGGATTAATACACTTGCGAACGGAAAATGGTTCTGTGTTTTCCAGACGCTACATTTGTCCTCCGGTCAAACCATGAGAAGCGGCATTCGCTTTGCCAACTTTGGTCTCTTCGGTTTGGTTGACCTCTATAGTATATCCAGAAGGTATTGGGACCTAGTTTGACCCTACTTTGACATTAACTACCTCTGGAGTCTTGGTTTCCTTCTTCACCCATACCTTCTTCACTTTTTTCGCTTTTGGTTCACTAGACCGATTTTTTGCATGGAAACGGTCTTTGTTTGGAACGCGCGAATTAAATAAACAAATTGGTATTGACCTTGATGGTTCTGCCCATCCTTGATGAACTGGCATATATGGTGATTACGGAAATGACATTGTTAATAGAGGCATCCATGTAGGCTTGAAAATGGGACGGAAAATCCCGACCATTTTCGCTGCAGTTTTCGTTTCTTACTGACCGTTTTGGTCAGCATCGGAAATTTTCGGTAATGGAAACGGAAACGGTAATATTCATCGAAAACTGTCGATGTTTTGTATCGGCAATAATAATATGGGACTACTCGTAAGACCTAAACTTGATGGATTGCAAAGTAACACGAAACAATTTATACTAGTTCAGGCCCTCGATATGAGGTAATACCTTACGTCCAGTTGTGGTGTATTACCTTTGAGGTTTCTCTGATGAGATTGCGTTATGCCCTCAGGGGGCGCCCTACCTCCCCTTATATACCGAGGACAGGATTACAGAGTAGGAATTCCAGTCGGACTCCGACCAAGGGATTTCCTTCTAGGAATACAACGTGCCTGACTAAAACTATATCATAACCTTGTCGTACAAGGTTATGTACGCCGAGTCCTATTGTATCCCTAATTACAAGGCTAGGCCCATCCTCTGTCCGAGTGGCCCAAATGCTTCTCATGAGGTACCCGGGGCCCATGGCCTCCACAGATCGGTAACAAAAACAGGAGAGCTATTTTTTTGACCGTTTTGTCGGTAACCATTCTCCAATATCCACTCCAATCTCTAGAGCCCAATATCAATTGTTGACTTATTTCATTTTATTATGTGATCATAACATAGCGGTATTATGCGGCTATACTTACGTGCTCAATAAATCATGAATGACATGATGCTATACTTATGTGCTCAATAAATCATGAATGACATGATGCGAGGATGAATTTATATGGTCATGCATAGCTAAATATCCGATGTTATTGTTTGTTGTTTCTGACATGACCTTTCGGCTTCTGACCGATATTGGTATATTTCTGTTCCGATAGTTTTGTTTTTGAAATACCGATAGTACCGATATTATTTCCGTTTCTGAATTTACCGTTTCGTTTCCGTTTCCAAGGAAAAAAATATGGAAATGAAAACGGGAGAGGCAGTTTTCCGACCATTTCCGACCATTTTCAACCCTACATCCATGGCAATGTAATATGAAAAAGAATAACCGGGTGGCGGTATTGGACATGGATACCATAGTGTTACTGTCGAAGGATGAAACCCCGACGGCGGGAAGTCGGGAGACCCCCCTTTGAGGTTCGGCCAGGGGAGCGGTTCTCAGGCGAATGCTGCGTCCGGTGGATGATAGATGGTTTATAAGAGAGAAGTGTCACGCCCAGAAATTCACTAGAATTTCCAAAGCTAATTTGTGCAATAAATCCTCGTCCAGGAATCAGCCGAGGTACACAAATTGACAATTTGATAAACATAACCAAAACGAAATAACGATAAATACTTACAACAGAGGCACTTAGTCCTCACACAGAAGAAAACAGCAGCGGAACGGCAACTAGCGTAGCTTCAGCACCAAACCACAGGCAGCTCAACTGGGGTATAAGCCAAACACCATCTTCTCCTCCTCGCAAGGCTTCACTCTAAAGATTGCAATAATGTAAGACTGAGTACCACCCACCGTACTTAACAAGCCACACTAGGGAATGCAATGTAATGCAACAGGATACCAAAGGAAAGGCATAATATGGCTTATTTGCATAAAACAGCATTTAAAACATTTGCATTCGAAATCATTAAAAACATTATAGTTTAATTAATATCAATATTGAATCAACCACTGAACAGCGCTCCAACGCAGTTCAGGCCCAAACCAAAACTTCTCCAAACAGGAGCTATCCATATTTCATCAATTATCATCATTATTAAATAGTGTGGGACTAATCACAGAAACATTGCTAGGCCCGCCCTTAACCGTGGGCACGGCTATTCGAACAGTTTTACTCTGGCCAGAGGTGTACCAATTTACCCACAAAACACAACTCCACAACACATCATTGTGCCCCTCGATACCACCACGGTACCTCAACACATCACTGTGCGCCTAAGTACCACCACGGTACCTCGGAAAGGAATTGTGATAGGACCCTCCATGTAACCCGCACAACAAGGGAGTCACCCGCTGGACCACCAGTTTCCGGCAGGAGCTGATCAGGCCCCCAACAGGGAAACGATCCAACGCCCAAGACATGGACTTATTGACGCAGCCATGGTGGTCTTATTGACACAGCCACAACACACCATGGTGGACCCCGGTTGAACGTACTACACTTTGGTTCCTACCATTACCCATGCTGGCTTGTGGTTAGCACGAGTATTGCTTCGCAACAAGTAGTCCGCGAACCGGTCCTTAACTGTCATGAGCACCGCTAGCAACATTCCAACCTGGTGCTCACAACCCACCATCAATCAAGTTTTAGTTGACATAATTAATTAATCAACCACGACTCACTGTCGTGAAAATATAGCCATTAATCCATAATTAATCATAAATGAGTCATTAATTACCCACATAAAATGACACTATAGTTTCTAGGCATGGCTAAGCAAAACCTAAATAATCTAGCCAGACCATTAAATAGTCATCTAGCTAGTCAGTATTATTCACCCAAGGTATCAAGGTAAAGGCATCAATCACAAAATGGCCATAATAGTCAAGGAATATGGGCTATTAAATAATTACCCGGAATAATGACATTCCAAAACACTTTATGCAATAACTTTAAAATAAAATAGATTTCGCAACATGGGATCAACATGCTCAAGGAGATTATCGTGTGACTTGCCTTGCAATCGCAAAAGTCTTCAAATGATCTTCCGAACTCTTCCGCAGACTCCGCGATCTTCCGAAACGGCAATATACGTAACTACACGTAAAACAATAATAATCCTAAGAAACTCCAATAAACAATACATAAAATACATAAACAAGTAAATTATGATTTTATATGAATTTAGAAAGAAGAACGGGTCGAATCGGAGTTCGGATAGAAAGGATACGGCTTTCGGAATATTGAATTCGGAATAACTCCGAAAAGAATTGGAAAAGAATATTCTCGGGAATATTCTCTGGACTTTTGGATTAAAATAATTATTTTGGATAAATGCTGAGATATGGGATCCATGATCAGTGACCAGGCGTATGGTGGACTTGGTTCATGGATTTAGAAATAGAAGGGGCGGATGAAATGTTGAGGTGGATAACATGTGGCCGAAGGGGATGAGGTGGCAACCGAAGTGGCAGCTGAGGTGGCTAGGGCTGACATGACTTTGACCGATTAAAAGGGTTAGACGGCCAAGGTGGCTCGGATCGACTTCGGATTATCGGACGATTGAGATTTATTGGGATAGTCATGCACTGGAAGAAACACCGGGCCTAGAGGTCACAAAGGAGAATACTCCTGAGGATGTCCGACGATATGATGGCGGTGTTCCGTGGCATACAGAGGCAACAAGGGAGACGGACCGGGGACGGCGTGGCCAAGATGAGTCGGAGGGACGCGGCGATGGCGACAGACTTCGGGTTCACCGGCGGCACTAAATCACAGAGACGGCGATGACGGCTCGTCGGCCGGGACGACGGCAGATGGGGAGTAGAGCAGGGATGGGATGAGGTGGCGTAGCGATGGTGGCGCTGCAGGCAACAGCAGGAATGGCGACGGCAGGCAACGACACCGGGTGGCGGAAAAGACGGCCTGAAGGCGGTGCGGCGGACCGGCGACGGAGCAACGACCCGGGCAACGCGACGGCGGACGGCCAGGAGGGAGCAGGCGACGGCCGGCACGACGACAGCGGGGGACGTAGCGGCGCTTGGTGAAAAACAACGAGGAGCAGGAGGCAGAGGCGACGAGGGGAGGTGCCGTTGGGGCAACACGGCCGGAGAGGAGGCTTAGATGCCGGCGACGACGAAGCAAAGGTGGGTGCGGCGAGATGGCCTTGCCGCTGGCGCGGCGACCAACCGGCGGCGCACAGCAAGCAGATGAGGACGCGACGGGCGTCGCTGTAAACAGCGGCGACGATGCCGGGCGGGGAGCAGAAGCGGTGCGAGGCAGACGGCTAAGGCGGCGGACTCCAAGCGACGGCGGTAGATGGGGCAAGACAGAGGGCGGTAGAGGCAGCGACGTCGGCACTGGAGAGAACGGTGCACAGGCGATAGACGACGACGACGACTACCGGGCAACGGCGATGATGAACAGGAGGCAGAGGAGGATGGGCGACGATACCGATTGGAAAAGAGCGATGGCAGCGATGAACCAAAGAAGGACGGCTTCGGTCCGAATGCTCACCGGCGATGGGGATCGAAGACGACGACGACGGCGACAACAGGCAGAGGAGGGAGGAGGCAGATACGAGGATGCTCACCGGCAGTGGGGATCAAAGACGACGGCGGCGAAGCAGAGGCGACGGCAGACCGGCGCTGGTAGCGCGGCGAAGCCGACGAAGAGGGAACGGCGACGGCGGCTGGAGGAGGACGGCAGCGATGGTGGCAGATGAGAAACAGGGGCGGCTCCGCAGGCGACGGCGCTAGGAGCGGAAGAGGCAGCGGCTCCAGCGGAGGCAGCAGAGGCAGGGCGGCGATGGCTGGGAGCAGCGCAGGACGCCGGCGCGGCTTCCGAACCAGCGGCGCACGGGAGAGAGCGGCACGACAGGGTGGCGGCGGCGGCCTAGCGGCGTGGAGAGGAGCAGAGCCGGCTAGGGCACAGGGGGCAGGCAGCGGCTATATATATGGGGCGAGGATTCCGGGGCAGCACGGGCGACGGCGCTCGCGGATTCGGCGGCGGCGGTTGCGGGGCGGAGGCGTAGGGGGTGGCGCTGGGCTGGACCGGCGGCTGGCTTGGGCCGAGGTCGGGCGCAGGCCGAGCCGAGGAGAGGGCGCGGGCACGGGCGAGCGAGAGGGCGCGCGGGCACGGGCACGGCAAGGGAGAGGGCACGGGCACGGGCAGGGAGAGGGCACGGGCACGGCAAGGGAGAGGCGCGGGCACGGGCGGGGAGTCCCGGGGTGCGGCGCGGCGGCCTGGGCCGGGAGCTCGACCAGGAAGGACAGAAGAAGGAAGAAAAGAGGAAAGGGGAAAAAGGAGAAAGGAGAGGGGTCTTCTGATAAAATTCCAAATTTGGAAAATTGGAATTTATAAATTCGAGATATATTTCTGGATTGAAGATTTGTAGAAATATACGGAATTTTGAGGATTTGGATTTTATTCGATAAAATCAAAGGGGGAAAGAGATGAATATTTGATAAAAGGGAAATGAATAAATCCGAGTCTGTCGGATTTGAAACTTAGGGGATTTTGCCTGGAGTCGGACCTTTTGGAGAATCAAAGATTCGGGAACGACAACCCGAGAAAGGTACAAAGGGGTTTGATAGAGAACGACCCAAGCAAAGGAATTGGGAATTTATCTCAAAGGGGAATATAGATGTTTTGAATACAAAGGATCTCGAATTGGGAGTCCAAAAGAGTTCTAGGATTTCAAAATGAATAAATCCGGAAATTCCGAATTTAGGTTTTTGAGGCGACTTTAGGGTTTTGGAGACGACACAAAACCCTAGAGGAAAAGGGAGTCAGAGTTCACGATGAACGGGGAGACTTCAAAGAACTGAATCAGGAACGACCCGAATAGGGGAAAGGAAAAGAAATTTATTTATATTTATTTAATTACTTTAGTGATCTTTATAGCATTAAAATTAATTCTGTAGCTCCGAAAACATCCAAGAAAATTTCAGAGAGTTTATTAAATCACGGGGAATTTACGAGAAGTAAATGCCACCACGAAACACGAAGAATTTATTATTGTAAATACTCAAATGCTTAAAATACTCCGACAAAACCCCAGGAATATAAAAGCATCCAAGTATTTATTTAATGATTTAAACTCGGGATTTTTAATATTGGAAATTTCAAAATTTTATTCAAACTCTTTTCTCAAACAAAGATTTTCTAGTGTATTCTTGTATTTCCATTTACCCGCGATAATTTTTAATTAAGGCGATTTTCAGGGCGTTACAACTCCACCCCCCTTACAGAAATCTCGTCCCGAGATTTGGGGCGGCTAGAAAGAAAAGGGTTTGGTTGGTCTTCAACTCTTTCCTTCAAGCACTTTCTTCGGGTGACAACTTCTTGAAGTCCATTCCATTGCCTGTCCTGGCGGTAGTCTGTATCTCGAACCTTTTACCACATTAATGTCTCACGACTTTATCGGAACTTCAAGTTGGCAGATCATCCTGCTGGCGATCCTAACTTCTGTTGCTCAATTGACTTCCAATTGTATCTGGTCCCTTTTTAGTGACAGATCCAGTTTGATTCAACTTTCCTTTTGTCACTGGTGTTGCTGGACATTTGCCTATATGCCTGTGTGGCTATGCGGGTAAGTTGGACTGGCGGGGACGCCAGGTCCTTTGAGGGGGGGTGTGTGTGACATCCTGGCCCAATTAGGATATGGCCCATATGGCCCATGAGTGCGGTGTGCACATGATTAGTACCACCTTGCTAGTTGAGCAAGGGTTGAACCAACTTATAAGGCCTTGTCCCTCCAACCATAGTACTTCCGGGTTAACCCTTTTACACGAAGCGAGGACGAAAGTGTAAGTGGGGTGCTATGTGTAAGTGGGCCCGTCCGTCAGATGGGCTGGGCTGCGCGGTTCTGGAGGGCAGAGTGTTACAAATGGTATCAGAGCCGACCCTCGCGGTTGCGCGTACGGGTCAGTGTGCGGGCATATGACGCATGTGGGCTCTATGTGAGGCACATGGCATGGCATATGGCACCAACACTGGACGTACGGGCGTGCGCTAAGAGTGGGCGCGTTCCTGGACATTTGCCTATATGCCTGTGTGGCTATGCGGGTAAGTTGGACTGGCGGGGACGCCAGGTCCTTTGAGGGGGGGTGTGTGTGACATCCTGGCCCAATTAGGATATGGCCCATATGGCCCATGAGTGCGGTGTGCACATGATTAGTACCACCTTGCTAGTTGAGCAAGGGTTGAACCAACTTATAAGGCCTTGTCCCTCCAACCATAGTACTTCCGGGTTAACCCTTTTACACGAAGCGAGGACGAAAGTGTAAGTGGGGTGCTATGTGTAAGTGGGCCCGTCCGTCAGATGGGCTGGGCTGTGCGGTTCTGGAGGGCAGGGTGTTACAAGAAGGCACACAATAAAGACAGGAGGCGTATACAGGTTCGGGCCGCGCGGAGGCGTAACACCCTACTCCTGTGTGTGTTGCTATGTGGGAGATATGAATGTGGTTTTGGGGTTACAAGAGCAGCTCTGCCCGCGGCCGGCGCTGAGGAAGAAGAACAGTGGCCGAGCTAGAGAGCGAGTGCTAGTCAGAGAGAGCGTGCTAGTTAGCTCTAGTCTGAGCCAGCGGTCCAGTCCCCTTTCTCAATGGCATGGATCCTCCTTTTATCGATAAGGGGAGTCCACAGTGCCACACATGCTTTTCTGGATACAAGTCTTGTCGCACACCCGCCTATGGAGCCATGCCGGGTAGGTTCGGCGCGTCTGGTCGTCTGGTTGCCTGGTCGTCATGCTGCTTGGCTGCTGCGGGCGGCTATGGCAGCGCATGCTGTTGAGATGTGAGAGCGCACGTCGTTGCCGAAGTCAAAAGGTCTCTAACTGCACAGGCATGTGTCCACAGCGCAGGCGTGCGTCCACAGGGGGCCATCAGGAGACGCCCACGCGTGGCAGAGCAGGCGATAGGTGTGACAGGCCCCGTCGCCTCGTCATTAATGCAAGTTGTTGGACAATTGGTCCGCTGAGTTCTTCAAGTCGATCGGCACCCGGGACCGGGAGGATCGGCACCCGGGCAGTCGGCAGTCGGCCTCGGGGCCGGGCATCGGCTCCCGGGAGCAGTCGGCAGTCGGCCTCGGGACTGGGCACAGTGTGTCCCTTCTCGAGAATGCCCCGGGGCCCGGGGCGGAAGTGGGCGGCTGTCGCGAGGCGCCCGGGGAATGCGCACCCGGGCCCGACCAGTGCTCGGGCCCCCGGGTACTTGGCGGGAGAGCGGCCGTAGCCGGCCTTCTCTTGCGCAGAATGTGGACTCCGGAGTATTTGTCGCGGCCGAAGACCCTCGCGTCCCCGGGGACTGGGGGACCCCCAGTCCCATTTCGCCGACAGTGGCCCTTGGCCCTGTTGCTCGGCCGGGATCAGCCCCGGGCAGGAACAGGGCCACATTTTGAAGAAAAGAGGGGATGTGGGGTGCACCTGGTTCGCCATGGACTGGTGTAGCGTGACGACTTGTTGATTTAGACGGGATTTGTGCCCGGGACCCGGGCTGAAAACATGGAATGAAGTGTTGAGGAAGGCTGGCGGCAGCGATCGCGATGGCGATGCAGTAGCTCACCGCCCGTACCGTCGCCACCGAGTTCTTCGTGGCGACCCGCTGGCCAGAGACCGCGGCAGCAGAGAAGTGCGTCGTCCGATCGGAGGCTGCCACCGAATTCTGCTGCCGACGAGGCCTCCCGCGCCTTGTCCGAGATGGAGGCGCGGGAGAAGGAAACGCTCTCCCGAGAGGAAGGCGTCTGGGCCCAAGAGGCCGGGCTCGCGTCTTGGGGGTGTGAGTTCGCCGCGCGCGAAGAAGTCGCGGTGGTTAGCGAGGAGGCGCGGGAGGCCGTGGCCGAGACCGCTGCCCCGGGGGCAGGGTTCCTCGACCGCGGCGAGCGCCTTGTGGAGCCGATGCCTGATGAAGAGTCCTAGGAAGACGTCGGTCCCCTTCTGACGCCGCCCGGGGTCTGGTCCGAAGAAGGCCAGCGACCTCTCCCCGTGCGACAGCGTCTCTGGGCGTGAGCATCTGGTGGAGCCGATGGCCGACGAAGAGTCCGGGGAAGACGCCGGTTTCCTTCTGGCACCATCCGCGGCCGCCTTCGGGGCCCGGGGGCCCTCCATGCCCCCGAGCGCTCCCCTTCCGACGCCGCCCGGGGTCCGGTATGAAGTACACCAGTGACCTCCCCCCGTGCGGCGACATCTCTGGGCCTCGCTCGTGCTTGCGCTCCGGTTGCCTGTCTTGTACAAAGAGAGATATTTTCATAGGTATATGATCATGTTTATATTTTCGTACCTTGCTTTATTGTGTTGTTCGGAGGTTGCTGGTGTTCGGGGCCTCGTGTCTGGGAATGCCGAATACTGGGCGTCATCCGACAGCGAGATCCAGCGGCTGCGAACAGCCGTTGGGCCTAAGGCTCCTGTCCGGGCCCTGGTGCAGCCGCCTGCCTCAGGAGCTCAGTCCCCAGGGGCAGCGGAAGCGACGGTTGAACGCCCCGGGAGCTCGGTCCCCGGGGGCATGAGCAATCCGGACGTGAGCTTTGCGGAGCGACGAAGTCCGTGGGTTCGTCCCCTTCCGTCTTCCGGATCCGGGGGCCCTTCGTGCCCCCGGGCGCTGTTGGCCCAGGGAGCACAGCGAGGCCGCGAGAACAGACTCTTGACTCACCGGGAGCCCCTCGGGAACTGACTCTGCCGGGCACGGGGTCGCCAGGCAGCGAAGCACCTGGCGCCTTGGCGGCAGCCGGGGAGGAGCTGGCCAGGCCGGGCTCCGCAGACTGCGTCGAGGTTCGGAAGGCCTGCCTAATCCTGACGGGAATTGGTCTAATCTGCACATGACAGACTGTGAGAGCATTCAGTTCGTTCCTTCGTCCACCCCATGCTACGAGCCGTGGCGTCAACCACCTCCCGAAAGCGTCCTCGTGGTCGCGCCCGTACGTCGGCTGGGTTTTGCGCATAAACCTGCCGCCGTACGGGCGCGGCCCGACCATGCTCCTAGGGGGTGAGACTGCCGCGAACGCAACACACGGAAAAAGACGAAGGGAACGAGACCGGGAAGGAAATTAAAAATGCTGCTTATGTAAAGTGTATATACATGGGGGCCCGGCCAGTGCTGAGTTTTTGGAGAAATCCGGCACTGGCCCGGGCTCACCGTAACTTACAGGATGTCTTTACAGATAGATTTGTGAAGATGCTTGATGTGCTAGGGATGGAGCTCGGGCTCAACTTCCCTCGCGAGCCTCGAGTCCGGGAGGAGGCATGTGCTCGGGACCCGGGGGCCCCAGCTGTCATGCGGAGGATATGTGTCCGGGACCCGGGGGCCCCGGACTGAAATGTGGTTTGATATATGCCGGGTTTCGGGGGCCCGGGCTTGAATATGGAATGTGAGACGACCTTCCGGACGCATTCTCGCCGGGGCAGTGCTGTCCGGGCTATCGCGCCCTATTCTGGGTGTCGCGTTCCTAGGCTCGCACTCGCCTTAGCGAGGCTGCCCTGGTTCGACCTCCTCGGTGTCGGGCCCGGGGCGCGGATTCGGGAATCCGTGCCTTGGCTCGAATATATGCCCGGGACCCGGGGGCCCCGGACTGAAATGTGATTTGATATGTATGGTCGATATGTGCCTGGGCACGGGGGCCCGGGTAAGGATATGGACCATATCGGGACGACTTCCCCGGACCCGCCCTTGCCGAGGCGATGCTGTCCGGGTACTCGTGCCCTGTTGAAGCTGTTCCGTATCGGGAGCGGGATTCAGACCGTCCGCAAAGGGTCCGGACCGTCCGAACCACCTCGATCGGGCTCGGGCTGCTACCGCTCCTGCCGGAACTTCTTGGCCTGCTCGACCAAGCTCTGGACAGCACGGCACTCTGTGAGGTCGTGTGAATCCGTCTCGTGGATAGTGCACCACTTTCGGGCCGCTGCCGGCGGAGGCGGCGCGTGTGCGGCCCTTTGCCACTTGCCGCTGTTGTCGTCTCCGCGGACGTCGTCGGCCCGTGGGGCGCCCATAGCAGCCAAGGCGAAGCACTCGGCGGCCGCCTTGTCCTTCTGGCGCTTCCTCCTGTCCCGGCGGGACGCGGAGCGTGAGGACTCCTCTTCGGATCGGACCGTCCGAACAAGGGCGATCGGACCGTCCGCCTTCGGATCGGACCGTCCGAATCGCCCCGATCGGGCTAGGCTTGCTACGGCTCCTGGCGGGACTTCTTGACGCGCTCGGCCAACTTTTGGACGGCGCGGCAGTTCGAGAGGTCGTGCAAGTCCGTCTCATGGACGGTGCACCACTTCCGGGCTATTGCCGGCTCAAGACGCTCGGCCAAGCCCTGGACGGCACGGCACTCCGTGATGTCGTGCCGATCCGTGTTGTGGAAGGCGCACCACCCCCGGGCTATGGCCGGCTTGAGACGCTCGGCCAAGCCCTGGACGGCGCGACACTCCGTGATGTCGTGCCGGTCCGTGTCGTGGAAGGCGCACCACCCCCGGGCTACCGCCGGCTTGACGCGCTCGGCTAGGCCCCGGACGGCGTGGCACTCCGTGATGTCATGCCAGCCCGTCTGGTGGAGGGGGCACCACTTCCGGGCCATTGCTGGCGGCGGCGGCGCATGCGCGGCCTTTTGCCGCTTGCCGCCACCATCGCCTTCGCGGGCAACATAGCTCCGGGGGTTGCCCGTAGCCGCCAAGGCAAAGCTCTCGGCTGCCGCCTTGGCCTTCTGGCGCTTCCTCCTGTTCCGCCGTAACGTGGAACGTGAGAGCTTGCCATCCTCTCCAGGGCCCCTGCCGGGGGCCTCGGGAGGAGGAGAGGTGCACTGTGGCGGCCTCGCCACCGGGCTAACATTGCCCAGCGGGGTGTAGCCGCCGGACTCCTCGCCATAATCTCGCAGATGATGGCCTCCTGCCATGAAGCGCGCCGGTGTTGGAGACACCGGCGTACCACCTGAAAAGGAAACTCCCCCTACCTGGCGCGCCAGCTGTCGAAGGATGAAACCCCGACGGTGGGAAGTCGGGAGACCCCCCTTTGAGGTTCGGCCAGGGGAGCGGTTCTCAGGCAAATGCGGCGTCCGGTGGATGATAGACGGTTTATAAGAGAGAAGGCACACAATGAAGACAGGAGGCATATACAGGTTCAGGCCGCGCGGAGGCGTAACACCCTACTCCTGTGTGTGTTGCTATGTGGGAGATATGAATGTGGTTTTGGGGTTACAACAGCAGCTCTGCCCGCGGCCGGCGCTGAGGAAGAAGAACAGTGGCCGAGCTAGAGAGCGAGTGCTAGTCAGAGAGAGCGTGCTAGCGAGCTAGAGCTCCAGTCTGAGCCAGCGGTCCAGTCCCCTTTCTCAATGGCATGGATCCTCCTTTTATCGATAAAGGGAGTCCACAGTGCCACACATGCTTTTTTGGATACAAGTCTTGTCACACGCCCGCCTGTGGAGCCATGCCGGGTAGGTTCGGCGCGTCTGGTCGTCTGGTCGCCTGGTCGTCATGCTGCTTGGCTGCTGCGGGCGGCTATGGCAGCGCACGCTGTTGAGATGTGAGAGCGCACGTCGTTGCCGAAGTCAAAAGGTCTCTAACTGCACAGGCATGTGTCCACAGCGCAGGCGTGCGTCCACAGGGGGCCATCAGGAGACGCCCACGCGTGGCAGAGCAGGCGACAGGGGCGACAGGCCCCGTCGCCTCGTCATTAATGCAAGTTGTTGGACAATTGGTCCGCTGAGTTCTTCAAGTCGATCGGCACCCGGGACCGGGAGGATCGGCACCCGGGCAGTCGGCAGTCGGCCTCGGGGCCGGGCATCGGCTCCCGGGAGCAGTCGGCAGTCGGCCTCGGGACTGGGCACAGTGTGTCCCTTCTCGAGAATGCCCCGGGGCCCGGGGCGGATGTGGGCGGCTGTCGCGAGGCGCCCGGGGAATGCGCACCCGGGCCCGACCAGTGCTCGGGCCCCCGGGTACTTGGCGAGAGAGCGGCCGTAGCCGGCCTTCTCTTGCGCAGAATGTGGACTCCGGAGTATTTGTCGCGGCCGAAGACCCTCGCGTCCCCGGGGACTGGGGGACCCCCAGTCCCATTTCGCCGACAGTTACAATCGGAGGTTCGCATAGAGTTGGTATCATTGATAACTCTGATTGCTTTGACGTTCGAACAATCTCTCTCTAGGAGGTGATCTTGGTCCTTTTGAATTATTAGGCCGACCATTGAACCATTGACCGGCCAATCCCTTTTTCCATTTAGCCATAAACATCTCAAATTTGAGCTTTGGCTTTGTGGTCTTTTTAGAACTAGATGGTTCATCTTTTTTAACCTTGCGATATTCGGCCTTGGAACTCTTGAGTCTAATCGTCTCGGACGGAGAATCCCCAATAGTAACAATTTTCCCTTTCGTGGATTCGACTTGACTTGGCCGAATCAACACTTTCTTGTTATCGAAGTCTACATAAACAAGGGGAATATGATCATGGACAATTTCGGTCTCATTCATAGGTGTAACTGAAACATCTTTACAAACAACTGATAAATCAATAACCGGTCTTTGTTGTATTAAGCTTGCATCTCCAAAATAATCATCAAGCTTGCGCTCCATTTCCGACCAAGTAGAAATTGAATTTGGAGCAAGTAAACTTAACCATGTAGATGCAATGCCTGATAAAGAAAGTGGGAACAATTTTAACCTTAATATATCATCGCTACCGGCCTCTCCACATTGATCAATAAATTGGCCAATATGCTCAATTGTAGTTCTACCACCCCCACCTGTGAATTTTGTGAACTCGGGCACTTCAAATCCTTGTAGGTATGGAACCGAATCTATATGCTCAAGATACAGCTTTTCCTGTGTATGCATGGCTATTTTGGATCCTATTTTATCATTACCCCGCAAGACATTGTCAATCTCCTCTTCAATACTCGTATGACTGATCCGTGATTCAGTCTTAGAGGACAAAGATACTTCTCCATTTTCAAACCGTCATTTGGTTTAGCTATATTCGCTTTTGCATCATCGCTTAAATTAGTATGCGAATTATTATCATCAACTCAGCTTTCCGAGCCAGAGTTTCTTGTACCACTTGATTAACATCAAGAAACACCTGACCATTCAATTTTTCTTTAATAGGGCCAAGTAATCCGTCAAAAGTAGTATTGGCTAAAAATTTGTTGTAAGGTCTAAATCAGAACATCGGTCTTTTATAACCATAAACCTCTTAATGTAATCGGCCACAGATTCATTAGATTGTAGTTTAACCGATGTCAATTGAGATAGGCAAAGTTCAGTTTCTCTAGTATGAAAATACTCATGAAACTTCTGCCGGTAAGGAAGTAAACCAAGTAAATGCAGTACTAAACAAATATAAAGAAAACATGCGCACTTTTAAAGTATCCATATTGCTCACTTCACCACATTGTGCTAAAAATTGGCCTATATGCTCCCACATGGTTCTACTATCTTCGCTACTGAATTTTGTAAAGTCGGGTACTTTATAACCACGAAGACATGGGATAATATCAAAATAATTAGGATAAGGCTTTTGGCCAGCCTTATTTTTCGGCTCAATTCTAAAAGCTTCTCTAATGGCACGCATTTGTTCATACAAATCTTCGGAAACTTCAGGCCTTAATTAATTACCTCTTGTACTTGTGGCGTAAAGGGTACGGGAGCAACAAGGCTTTGAGAGTAAACCTCCTACTGGCCATAATGCACGTCTTGAACCAACCCATCATATCCATGGTTTGGGATTGACTCATAGTAACTATCAGTGCCCATAAAGTGTAGGTGGAGTGATATGACTAATAGTACTAACAGGATGCATATAACTATCAAAACTAGAACTATTAGTCATGGCATAAAAATTTTGAAAAGGTTCCATGGCGCCAGTCTGACCGGCCAAAGGAAGCCCGGTTTGACCGGTGGTCAGTGATGCGGTTGGACCGGCCATAGAGGACACGGTCTGACTATAAGGAAGCACGGTCTGACCGGCCATAAGGGGCAGGGTTTGACCGGCTGTGGGTGCGGTCAGACCGGCTATAGGAAGTCCAGTCTGACCAGCCATCAGGTTTTTAGGCAAGCCAATTCCCATGAAATTGGCTACGTGGGTACCCGTGATTCATCCATCGTATAATATGCATGTTATATAGGGACAAGGCTAGGAATAGCATTAGATAATTGAAAATTGGTCGTCGTGGAGCCAATTTGCTTAACGATATTATTTAATTTAGTATCAAAAGCATTATGTATAGCATCATCAAATTTATCTTTATGAGCACTAAAAGATGCATCTATACAATGGGTAACACATTCTTGAATAGCATCGGATTACCTCTTCCGGCATGACGATTGTAGGCAGCGGTGCGACCCTCTTGATAATGCCTTGAGAGGTCTTGACGTAGCACGTGAGCATTACCTTCTCCACCACTGCCACTTGTTCTTCAACCTCGTGCCATTCCTCCTTGGTCAAATCCTCCATGGTGAACATGGCACCTTCGCCTAGACCAATTCTGCATCTGTTTGTCATGGTCGGTGAAGATGTTGCAGATTAATTTCAGTCGTATTGATTTGGGCAGTAATCTTTTGACCAAATAATCGGTCTTGAAGCTTCTTGGTATATTTGATGTGTGTCTAGGGGAATTCAACGGAAAGCAAACAACTGATCGATCTTTGCCTGCAATGATAGATCGATCTTGCCTATTGCCTCCTTCCTCGGTGACTGTGTGCAGCAAGAGATTAAAAAGTTGTTTCTATTTCCCCTGGTCACCGTGTTGATCAACATGCATGTGACAGCCCGGCGAGCCGACGTCCAAGTCGGCGGCTGCGGTGACGGCCAAGCAAATTGCATTCGGATTCAACGAAACGCGAACAACAGAAGGCTTGACATGATGACAATTACGTAGTAGATAAAAAAATATTCGGCCGTAACTGAGCCGAATAAATCACGTTTCCCCGACGGAGTTGCTAATTAGTATTGGCATTTTTTTTTACCAACACGGAGTCACCGAAAACTTTGCGATGTTTCAGAGTCGCCAGCCATCTTGATCATGAGAAGCTTCTATTTAAGATGGGTTTAAAAATCACAAACCAGCTAGCGGAGCTAATTTAGAGATCAAAACCAGTCTCTAAACCGATTTAAATCGATATGAGGGTAAACATCCATCTCATGGGCCAATCGGAAGGTTTACGGGATAAACCTACATAGGATATCGCACTCATGCAGCGAAGGTAGACGATTTACGGCGTAAATAGACAAAGATGGATGAAGTAGATAAAAGGTAAAAGGTAAAGTAGAAGATATGGCTAAAAAGTAGAAAGACAAAACAATTCGATTAATCGATTGTTGGTTGTCGGGGGGAGAGAGATCAATTGAATCGGCCATAGCCCTTATAAAGGGATTGGCCTTGCCTCCACATAGCCTTCTCCATGTCCTTTTAGGCTTAGAAATCAATAGGACTCAAGAAACATATGATGATGTCCTTTTACTAACCCAAAGCATACGATGACGTGCCGTGGACCGTTTTGAACCGGCACTGATGATGATTTTTGTTGCTATTAGACAACTTCATGACAAGAGTACAAGCATCTGAGTCTAAAGTTTTTCATTTGGAGCTTCGGTTTCCCAAAGTTGCCTGTTTTGAATCGGCACTGATGACGATTTTTGTTGTAGTGCCACAATCTTCTCAACAGATCATCAGATCACCTACAAGACCGGCTAGGCACACCAAAGTGCCAAGAGTAATGGATTGAAATCTTCACTTGAATCACAAAACTCAAGACTCTTGGTGGGTGCACACTAAGCCACTATCAAACTCAAGAACAGGCACTAAGCTTGCAAAGGATGATGAACAATAAGCTCAAAGGTTCTCTTGGATTCTCACTTGGGTTGCTTTGGTTAGAAGGGACTCCAAAAGACACCAAGGAGTCCAAGGCACTAGGTATATGTAGCCCCAACCGCACCAACTAGCCGTTTGTTACCGTTTGTCCGACTACCAGAAAATTGTATTGAGTCGGATAGTCCAACACCGCTGCCAAACAATCCGTCTCTTTAGGCTTTTCAATGGTAATTGAACCACTAGCCATTGGTAATAAAGACCCGGGCGGTCCAACATCACCCGGACTGTCTGACTCATTTTGTTTGGCACAAGTGCCGAACTATCCGGTCAGTCCAAACTCAATCTCCAACAACACTCGGACAACTTAGGACACAAATTGTCCGGCATTGTCCTGGACTGTCCGATTTACTATGATCATTACTGTCTCAGACTACTCGGATATCCTCACCCTATCCAGACTGTGTAACTTGTACCATACTCAACGGAGCCAGACAATGAATAGCCGGACTGTCCGACATCAATCGGACTGTCCAGGTAGTGTATAATCGCCCGATGAGCAAACACATTTTGCACTTCACTTTACATAGGCCAGACTATCAGGGAATTCTCGGACTGGCCGGTTTAGTGATTTTCACAGAACCAGACAACAGCTAGCTCGAACGTCCGGCATCACTCCGACTGTCCGGCTAGGCCATGTTTCATGGCAACTAAGGGAATTTTACTTGCCGTTTTCTCTGCCCTAAACTTCCACTTCGAGTAGCACAGGGTTTTGAGAGGCTAGCAACCTAGTGTGTAGCACACCTAGACTCTAGCACTTTGAAACTCAAGCTATTAACTTCATCCTCTCTTAATAGTGCGCTCTTTTAAACCTAAAACTAATGCGTTCGCTCTTTTGAACCGAGTTCGTCAAGGGGATCGTCCGAACGAATGAGACATTGAAACCATACGCTTATTATTAGACATCATCGAACACTTAACCTTTTCATACAATTAACAAAACACTTACCTTGGTTACATGGCGTTGTGCCATGCTAGTAGTAATTCATGCGGAGCGATAAACAAAATTAAATAATGTAAATTGGCATATATATTTGCGCATACCAATTGGTGCCATGTTCCCTTAACAGGAAACAAAATGAATCACAGTGTTAATGGCAGTGCATGCGAATGAAATGCACCAAAGAAATAAATTCATATCTTTATTCATATGTTCTGTCCTACATCTGCCATGCATGAGTAATTTCTGCAATAAAATAATTAATTTGAACTGTGTTGTGAATAACAGTGCGAGTAGAGAAAATAAGAAACAAGCATTCTATTTTCCCCTGCACTCTGCACATGGGTTCAGTACAATGAATACCATGTCATGGGCCACATAGTAGGGAGAAATAAACTGTAAAAGGAATTCATATACCCAGCGTGTAATAAAAATCATAATAATGATTGTATAGAAAACATACGCTCGCTTCGGTTACACTTCATGCCGTCGCACGGTGTTATAGTAATAGTGGCAAACTGAAAATTGAAATAATATCGATGCTAACACTCATTTGCTTCGATTATGCACAGTAACATGGGGAGAGCAATAGACAAAATGCATGCAAACCATGATGACATAAAGGGCATGTGTGGAGGACATAGGTCCCGGGGTTAGGAGGCAATTACGGTCACCCAAATAGAAGATGAACAGGCACATGTAATTAGAGATAGAGTAGAATTTGGTTTTATGGTACCTTATATGATAAGGAAAGAGATAAAATTTTAGTCAAGTACTCTATGTCGAGATAAGCGAACCCTGGGTCGTATCCGACTGGGTTTTATACCTTGTAATTCTTGCCCCTCGTTATATATAAGGGGGTACTTGACCCTCGTCATATATAATGGGGTAGGAAACCCCTCGGGGGAACAACCACAATCATACAACATATATAGCGAAAGCAATACATCACAACTAAAGTATGGTATTACTTCACAGCACAACTGGCGTATACAGTATAAATCATCTTGTTTTTCAAATCTATCTAGCTTTAGATCTAACGCATAGCCCTATATTCATTATTACCGATATAAAACATCAACAGCATGACGGAAAAATGAAACGTGATATGTATACACACATGCATGCTACAGATCCATAAGGCTTAAATATCAATGACATACACACGAGACGTATTTTCACGTGATCTACAATGACATACTATGTGCACGAAATATTGATCATGGGCATACACATACCTGCACTTGGTCTGTCATTTGGTCCACGTGTTACATAATTTCAAGATGGATGAGCAATATACCGACTTTTGAATAGACTATGGCTCTCTCTGATGTTTGGAGCGCTGAACATTTTACTATGGAAGACAATTCCATGTTTGAGTTACAACGCAGTTATGTAAGGATGATTTTCATGTACCTAGCCCGTGCAATAGCACGAGCAATGATACTAGGTATGTAAATAGTAAGAGTATTACATGATAGGATATATCATGATGCTACTTACTGCATTCATCTGGTGGTGGCATGTGCTACATTTATTGATGTATGGATCAGATGAGGTACTGACATAATGATCGTTTCTCCCTCAAATCCATTCTTCTCAAGCAAACTTGTGGAAAAGATGTCTAGTCTTACATTAAAAAAGTGCAGACCGGACACAAAGAAAGAGGCATAACGATGGCCAAAGACAAACAGGAACACAGCCCCTCACACCTGTGAGTTGCGGCCATGCGGAGGGAGGAGAAAACCAAAATTTGCATCAATAAGAAGCAGATGAGTTAATCACAATGTCTATGAGTGAACTTTACTGATCCACGGAAAAAACCTTGGGAACAATATGTGCACACAAATAGTCACTCAAACATATCATTCAGGTTTGTTTTTCATAACCAAATGAAGCACAATTCTTGGGGTTATACCTGGCCATTAAGGTTCATTCTTTTTGACATGGGGAGGAAAGCTTTTAGTTGCCCTTATTCAACTACTGCATTTATAACTTTTCTTTTTAGAAATTCCTCATGTTCATCCAGAGTGCAAACGAAACGAGCTACAGGGGATAGCTTTGTACCCCGACCATATGCACCTAGAACATTAAAAGGATCTTTCTATTTTGATTTCTGCATTGGTACATAACGCAGATAATGTTCTCAAATTTGGGAAGCAAAAATGGTGCAAGGGTGTTTTTGTAGGTCATGGAATGTACCTAGAAGTATATTCTACAAATAATGATCACTTCTCTTGGGAACTTACCTAGAAGTCTATTCCATTGGACAACCAAAGCGTGAGATAAACAATCAAAGATGATATCATCCACATATATCTGAACAAAAAGTTGATTATCATCATGCTTAAGAATAAAGAGAGTTTTATCCATTTTCCTATTTGAAAACCTTTTGCAAGCAAAATATTTTTAAGTCTATCATACCATACCCTAGGAGTTCGTTTCGAACCATACAAAACTTTTGACAATTTAAAAATATAGTTGAGAAATTTAGGATTTTCAAAACCCAGTGGTTGTTTTACATAAACTTTCTCCTGTGTAAAACCATTAAGAAAAGAACTTTTAACATTCATTTGATATAATTTAAAACCTTTTGAAACAGCTGTCGGTGAAATGGGAACTAGGGTCCCCATCGCCGGCGGCACAGGGTGGCCAAAGGCCACGTCACCACATGATTGGGGCCGCCCTTGTCCATGATGAGGTTGCGCAGGGGGCTCCCCCTACGTGGACCTGAGCTCGCATCCCCGAGGGGTGAGCTCGGGGCGCCTCGTCGGCCCTGAGCTCCGGCAGGCTTGGGCACCTCCTCATCCTGCCCCCGAACTCGGCACCTCCCAAACGGCTAGAGGAGTGCGTGGGGGCAGGGGAATTAATGATGATGCGATGGAGCCCATCTCCTCGCTACGATCTCCTCGCGCCTCGCCACATAAGGGTCACAGGAAATATATCTACCCGGCGTGAGGCGTGGGAGACAAGGCGGTCCTGTATGCCACGCCCTGAGCCATCATTGCCATTTTTCTGACATGGGGCGTGGGGTGGCAGGCGGTGTGGACAACTGCGCCGCCTACTCTGCCTCTCCCAGCAACTATTCCTTTGGCAAGAGGCAAGCACATGGCCCCACGGTCAATGAGACAGGCCCAGTCTTCCTTCATAAGCTTAGGACGGCCACACCGAACACGTGGCCATCCACCATTGCTCCGTCCCTCGCCAACTTGAAGAGGCCCTTGGGAGGGAGAAGTGGCTAGATCCACCAGCCAGCACAAGGCAAGACATAGCATACCTAATTTCCTAAACTCGAGGGGGGCACTGTAGTATTCCCTCAAAGTTAATAAGGGGAGAGCCAAGGCCACGAGGAGAGGGGAGAGCCCAGACAGACAAAAAGAAAAGAGGTTTCACAGGCTAAGTATTGTAACCATTTCTAGAGAAGAAGTAGATCTCCAAGAATCAAGAACACTACAGGAGTAGGGTATTACACTTTTGGGTGGCCCAAACCTGTATAATCCCTTGTGTCCCATTTACTTCAGCAACTACCTACAACCAATCAAAAAACCCATTGATTCCCCCGGCCGAACTCACAAAGGGGGTTCCTCCGGATCCCTGCTATAGGTGTTTCCACACCAACAGCTGGTGCGCTAGGTAGGGGAATTCTGGTGTTTTTGATTGATTTTCTTATTGTTTTTCCCCACTCGGAGATAGGTTGGCTAGGGAGGATCGCCAGCGTCATATGTTTTACATATGCCACCAAAGGATGTGTCATGGAATCCATCCTCAGGCATGTTTTGTTATCCCTCATATTCTTATTTTGATCCTTGGATGCCATATCGATCTTTATATTATGGATGGTTTTCACCAAATTGTTATGCATATTAATTAATTGCCATAGATGTTGCTATTAAATTTTTAGAGACCAAAATAATTAGGAGCTAGAGATAATTGTGATGTTTGTATTTATGATACTCTTTAGAATGTATTTCGGTTATATACTATTTTATGGAATGGGAAATGTGTTGGTAATGTTTTAATTTCGCCAAATAATATTGCTTATGATACATCAGTCCATTTAGAATATCCTTGCACTAATAATCAGACTGAATACGAGGCTTTATTATTCTGTTTACAAGATTAGGTTGATATGAGTGCGCGGGATGTAGATGCTTTTGGTGATTCAATTTTAGTAATCCAACATATTAATGGGAAATTTCAATGTTTTGATGGACTGCTAAATAGTTATTTGGACGGATGTTTAGATTTGATTAAGCTGCTTGACACCTTTACATATTTATCTCTAGGAAAATAGTAGAGGAAATTATTTGGGGTGGAGGCCATGGACCCGGGTACCTTAAGGAAGGCGAATACGGCCACTCAGATAGAGGGTGAGCCAGCCCATGTAATTAGTACATGATATAGTAGAACTCGGTTTCATGTAACGTTATACGACAAAGAAAAGGATATAGTTAAACACAGCCCTAGGACTTGATGGTTTCCCTGTACAATTTTATAGAGAGTTTTGGCATATCCTTAGAAAAGATTTGTTTGAGATGCTCATTCTTTTACAACATGGAGAGTTAGACCTGAAAAGGCTTAACTATGGTATTATTTCCATATTTCCTATGATTAATGAGGCAGTTAACATTAGACAGTATAGACCTATATGTGTTTTGAATAAGAGTTTTAAATTCCTTAGTAAAGTGCTTACTAATAGATTAACTGTAGTTGCTAACAAGGTTATTTCCCTTATTCAAACTGCTTTCATTCCTGGTAGATACATTTTAGAGAGGTGTGTTATTTTACATAAGGTGATGTATGAGCTTAAAAGAAGTAACTTGAGAGGGGTCATTTTGAAAATTGACTTTGATAAGACCTATGATAGAGTAAGTTGGAATTTCTTGTTTGAAGTTTTAGAAAAGAAAATTTTCTCTTTAACATGGATTTATTGGATTAAAACTTGTGTCATGCGCCAGGGGGGCGGGGTGTCTGTGTGAATGTCAATGGGAAAAAAGTAACTACTCTAGCACTTATACAGGTCTTAGATAAGGTGATCCTCTCTCACCCCTTCTTTTTAATCTGGTCTCTGATGTTTTAGCTGGTATTTTAGATAATGCCAAATCAGCTGGTTTGCTTACTAATTTGATTCCTCATATTTTTGATAAAAGGCTATTTACAATATGCTGATGATACTATGACATTCATTCCCTATATTGATGAAGAGATTGTTATCACAAATTTATTACTATATTGCTTTGAAGAGATGTTAGGGATGAAGGTTAATTACCATAAGAGTGAGGTTATACTTTTTTGATTTAGATGAAACCTCCCAAGAAAGAGTGGCTAATATGCTTAACTGTCCTGTAGGAACTTTCCCTATGAAATATTTAGGTCTCCCTTTAAGTCTTGATAAGTTGTTACTATCTGATTTTAACTTTATTCCTCAAAAATTAGAGAAGAGATTAGGTACCTGGCAAGCTAAGAACTTATCTTATGGAGGGAGAGCTAGAATGTTGGAATCCTGCCTATCTTCTATTCCAACTTACACAATGGGTTTTTACTTACTTCCAGAAGGGATACATCATGAGATGGATTCTATTATAGCTACGTATTATTGGGAAGGGCTGAGTTCCAAAAGAAAATATCACATGGTCAAATGGACAAATCTAGCCTTACCCAAGGATTTTGGAGGTTTAGGTTTTACTGAAACTAGAGGGATGAATATTGCTCTCCTTTCTAAATGGATTTTTAAAATTGAGAGTGAGAAGATGGGTAACCCTTGCATAGAGTCGCTTAGAAAGAAATATTTTCGTAATAGAGGTTTTTTCCAATTCTTAGAAAATTTTAGCTCACAATTCTGAAAGAGTTTACTGATGGTTAGTAGGTGGTTTAAAGTTGGGGGAGCATGGGTGATAGGTGATGAAAAACATGTTTTCTTTTGAGAGGATGTTTGGATAGACAATTGCCCTCTTAGAATAGCTTTTCCTTACCTCTTTGAGATCTGTCATCAACAAAGATGCTTGGTTGCTGAGGTGATTAACAATGGTGTAAACTTCCTGTCTTTTAGTAGATCCTTTGGTCACAAAGAGTTTGAAGCTTGGCAAGAATTGAAATGTCTGATAGAATCCTCTAAGTTATCTAATGATCCTGATTGTATAAGTTGGGCTCTAGAAAAAAATAAGAATTTTTTCATTAGATCTATGTATAGAGCTTTAACTTTTAGGGGGGCCACTGATCTTAGAACTCAGGGCATTTGGAAGGCTCTCATCACTCTAAAAATTAAACATTTTCTTTGGCTCTCCTACAGAGATAGATTGCAGGCTGCTACTCATTTGAAATTTAAAATCTAGAAAGGTTCTGAACCCTGTGAGTTGTGTGGATGTCCAGAAACAACTCAACATATCCTTTTTCAATGTCCTACTGCTGTGTTTATTTGGTGTTTTTGTAGGGATTTATTAGGTTGGCAAAACACCCCTGTTTGCTTTACCGACTTCTTCTGTTCAGTAATTGGTAGAGCTGGTTCTAAAACTTCTAGATTAGGGATAATACTTTTAGGAGCTATTTGCTGGAGTTTATGGACAGTGAGAAATGATACGATTTTTAGGCATAAGTTGATCACCACTTCTATTATGCTAATTTTTCAGACCATTTCAATACTTTTACAGTGGAGGATTTTACTGAAAGATGCTGAAGCTAATGCAATGGAGACCTTGTTGACAAAACTAAAGGATGAAGTTCAGAGTCTGAAGACCCCTTGTGGGATTGGCTGAGTTTTGTTTTCTTTAGTTAGTTTCTTCTCCCTAGAGATGGCTGGCAGCCTTTTCTCTGGATGTTTTTACTTGTGGAAGCTTGTTTTGAGCTTTTGCTGAACCTTGATCCAGCCATGGTCCGCTGACTGGCTGTACTTTTGTATGCTTTCGTGTAAATTGGTAACCTAGAAGTAGGGCTTTGGAAACCTTTTATCTGAAAACATTCACATGGTAATTGAACTAGCAAAATAATTAATTTTTCTACAGGAACATGAGTAAAATCCTCATGTTAATTCCGTAATGAAGTACGTGGTATTTTGCTAGTTGCATAAAAGTTGAGGAAGATAGGAAACTGAGATATACTCGTATGTATCTATGTGAAAATATTTCTTTAAATTGCCCCCCATCATAATGTTCTAATGTTTTGTGAAGCTTAACTTGAAAAAGAAAAAAGCAATATATTTTGTCTTGATTTTCGGAATTTTATATCTTTCATGGTTTGTGTGTTGGGAAAAATTCTACTTTTCAAATCTCTCCAACAGAATTCTATATTTCTACCACGTTTGGGGAAAAAAAAGTACTCGAAGAAACCGTGGGCATAGTGGCGCCATGTGATGTAAGGTGAGAAAAATATCGGAGAGCGCGAGTTGGTTGTCTATCCAACCAGACCAGCAGCTGTGAGACTGAGACTGAGCAGCTCCAAGCTCAGCAGCTGTGCCATGGCCGCCGCTGCCACCCCGCTCCCCCTCACCTCGCCGCCTCCACCGCCCACGCCCACGCACCCACCTCCCACCTCCGCGACAGTCCGCTCCCTCACCGCCGCGGGCCACCACGCCGCCGCTCTCCGCGCGCTCTCCTTCATGGCGGCCTCCCCTTCCCCCTCCGGGCCGCAGCTCGACCACTTCGCGCTCCCTCCGGCCATCAAGTCCGCCGCCGCACTCCGCGACGCACGCGCCGCCCGCGCCATCCACGCAGCCGCGCTCCGCCGGGGGCTGCTCCACAGCCCCTCCCCCGTCGTCGCCAATGCGCTGCTCACCGCCTACGCTCGCTGCGGCTACCTCGCCGCCGCGGTCGCAGTGTTCGACGGCACTCCGCCGTTGGCCCGCGACGCCGTGTCCTTCAACTCCCTCATCTCCGCTCTATGCCTCTTCCGCCGATGGGACAACGCGCTCTCCGCGCTCCGCGCCATGCTCGACGACGGCCACCCGCTCACATCCTTCACCCTCGTCAGCGTCCTCCTCGCTTGCTCTCACCTCCCCGCCGGCGCCCGCCTCGGCCGCGAGGCGCACGCGTTCGCTCTCAAGAATGGCCTCCTCCACGCCCAGGAGCGCTTCGCCTTCAACGCGCTCCTCTCCATGTACGCCCGCCTCGGCCTCGTCGCCGACGCGCAGCGGCTCTTCGGCGGCACCTCTCCCGGCCGCAGCGACGTCGTCACATGGAACACCATGATCAGCGTGCTCGTGCAGAGCGGGCTGTTCGACGAGGCCATCGAGACGCTCTACGGCATGGTCGCGCTCGGGGTTCGGCCGGACGGCGTCACGTTCGCGAGCGCCCTCCCGGCGTGCTCGCGGCTGGCATTGCTCGCCGTCGGCCGGGAGATGCACACCTACGTCGTCAAGAACGGCGAGCTCGCCGCCAACTCGTTCGTGGCGAGCGCGCTGGTGGACATGTACGCCACGCACGAGCAGGTGGGCAAGGCGAGGCAGGTGTTCGACATGGTGCCCGACTCCGGGAAGCAGCTTGGGATGTGGAACGCCATGATCTGCGGCTACGCGCAGGCCGGCCTGGACGAGGAGGCGCTGCGGCTGTTCGCGCGGATGGAGGCCGAGGCCGGGTTCGTGCCCTGCGAGACCACCATGGCCAGCGTGCTGCCGGCGTGCGCGCGCTCCGAGGCGTTCGCCGGCAAGGAGGCCGTGCACGGGTACGTGGTGAAGCGCGGCATGGCGGACAACCGGTTCGTGCAGAACGCGCTCATGGACATGTACGCACGCCTCGGCAAGACGGACGTCGCGCGCCGGATCTTCGCCATGGTCGACCTCCCCGACGTCGTCTCCTGGAACACCCTCATCACCGGCTGCGTCGTCCAGGGCCACGTCAGCGACGCGTTCCAGCTCGTCCGCGAGATGCAGCAGCAGCAAGAAGACGAGGGCGTCGCCGGCGTGGTGCCGAACGCCATCACGCTGATGACACTCCTGCCAGGGTGCGCCATCCTGGCGGCGCCGGCGAGGGGGAAGGAGATCCACGGGTACTCTGTGAGGCACTCGCTGGACACGGACGTCGCCGTCGGGAGCGCGCTGGTCGACATGTACGCCAAGTGCGGGTGCCTGCCGCTGTCGAGGGCAGTGTTCGACCGGCTACCGCAGCGGAACACCATCACCTGGAACGTCCTCATCATGGCCTACGGGATGCACGGTCTCGGCGACGAGGCCATGGCACTGTTCGACCGCATGACGGCGAGCGGCGAGGCGAGCCCCAACGAGGTCACCTTCATAGCCGCCCTGGCGGCGTGCAGCCACTCCGGCATGGTGGAGCGTGGCCTCGAGCTGTTCCACGCCATGGAGCGCGACCACGGCGTCGAGCCCACGCCGGACATCCACGCCTGCGTCGTCGACATCCTCGGCCGCGCCGGGAGGCTGGACGAGGCCTACGCCATCGTCACCTCGATGGAGCCCAGCGAGCAGCAGGTATCAGCCTGGAGCACGATGCTCGGCGCGTGCCGGCTCCACCGCAACATCCACCTCGGGGAGATCGCCGCCGAGCGGCTGTTCGAGCTGGAGCCAGAGGAGGCCAGCCACTACGTCCTCCTCTGCAACATCTACTCGGCCGCCGGACAGTGGTCAAAGTCGGCGGAGGTGAGGAGCAGGATGCGGCGGCGGGGCGTGGCAAAGGAGCCCGGGTGCAGCTGGATCGAGCTCGACGGCGCGATCCACCGGTTCATGGCCGGCGAGTCGTCCCACCCGGCGAGCGCGGAGGTGCACGCGCACATGGACGCGCTCTGGGAGGAGATGCGGAGGCAGGGGTACACGCCGGACACGTCGTGCGTGCTCCACGACATTGACGACGGCGACAAGGCGGCCATCCTCCGGTACCACAGCGAGAAGCTCGCCATCGCGTTCGGGCTGCTCAGGACGGCGCCGGGCGCCACCATTAGGGTGGCCAAGAACCTGAGGGTGTGCAATGACTGCCATGAGGCGGCCAAGTTCATGTCCAAGATGGTTGGGCGGGAGATCGTGCTCAGGGATGTCAGGAGGTTTCACCATTTCCGCGACGGCAAATGCTCCTGTGGGGATTATTGGTAGTAGAGTAGAAAGAAGAGAAAATTCATACCAAACAAACCAATTTGCTTGTAGAAATGAATAGCACACGCACCATACAGGAAAACATATAGACATGTTCTTGTAACTCGATATAATCATAAAAATGTTCATTTTATTGATAATTTAGTGGAAGCTTTTGCCGGTTTCAATCGATATAATCACAACAAATGTTGATTTTATTGATATAATTTAGTGGAAGCTTCTAGATGAATTGATGAAGCTTAACGTTTAATTTGGATCTGGAAATGAAGCAGAATTTGCGTGAAAAGCAATTTTTGACTCCGGTACAGTCATACAGCCATGTGGGAGCTCGATGGCGGCAGCCATGGGGGAGCTCGAGGGCAGCGGCAGCGTACGAGCTCGAAGCTGCTGTGAGCTCGGGCAGAGAGAGGGTGATGGAAGCTAGTAATCAACTGCCCAGCATGGCACCTCGGACGAACTTCATTGCTGTCAATTTCAGTGAGGGAGAGGAGTTTAGGAATGAACTGATTTCATTGCATAGCCCCAAAGGAGTGATATACTGTGCAAAGGGGAACACGCCACAAGCAAAATGACTAAACTATCCTTCTCTTTACAGGGTCAGCAGCATAATAAGGTGGTGTTCGATTCACCTTTTGATAAACTATCCTTCTCTTTACAGGGTCAGCAGCATAATAAGGTGGTGTTCGATTCAGCTTATGATGTTAGACTTATAATCCATACGTAAAACGAGAAACGTCAGTAGCACGTGAATAATTAAGTATTAACTATTATAAACTTGAAAAATGAATCTATTTGATTTTTTTGAGATACTTTCATATAGAAAGTTTTTGTAAAAAATACACCTTTTTTGAAGTATGAAATGAATCCCCTACTCGATGAAATGGATCTCGGAGCCTTCACAAAGTGTTCTTCTACCTTTAGGCCTTCATAAACATCTCATGCATACTGCTCCTTTCGTTTTCTAATATTTGATGCCGTTGACTTTTGAAATTAAGTTTGACTATCTGTCTTGTTCAAAAAAATTGTGCAAATAATACAAAATTATAAGTCATGCTTAAAGTACCTTTAATTATAAAATAAATCACAATAAAATAATTAATAATTACGTATTTTTTTTAATAAGACAAATTGTTAGACATAATTTTAAAAGTTAACGGCGTCAAATATTAAAAAACAGAAGGAGTATTTGTTAATTAGACATGCATGAATAAATTAATTGTTCCAATCGTTTGAAATTTCATGATGTATGTTCTGTATCGGTCTGTCCATGTTAACGTAAGCTCATGTAATGTACGTTGTGTGTTCACTAGTAGTTATAGATTTTCTCGAACGCAATTTAATTTGCCACCTATGAGCCGAGCCCTTGTGGATGGAATGTTGGACAGTCGTAAGTGGTAACATGCACAAACTCTTTCAATTCGAGCTACTAAAAATGGAACTCTTAATGCGTCGAATCAACAGCTAAATCTAAAACTCGCAATTGCAAGTATCTTGATCCTTGCTAGTATCCTGTGGGGATTATTGGTTATACAGGGAAGAAAAATATAGCATGCTCCTTGATGCAATCAAATCAATTTGCTTGTACAATTTACTGGAAGCTGTGCCAATTTCTGGATGAGATGAAGCTTGATGTTTAATTCGGATACTGGTAGTAGAGTAGAGAGAAACATATGTTTTCTGTGAAACGAATAACATATGCACCATACAGGAAGCATGCACTTGAGCTTGGTAAAATCACCACAAATGTTCATTTGTTGATACAATTTAGCGGAAGCTGTGTCAGTTTCAAGATGAATTGATGAAGCATTCAGGCTTGACATTTAATTTGGATCTGGAAACGAAGTGGGATTTGCCTGAAAAATAATTTTTGACTCCCTCTACTGATAGATCCTCAAATTGCTGTCCAATCTGTCGCGTTGCTGACAACCTAGAAAGTAATCAAATCAGGCAGAAAATTGAAGGGCCAGTTTCATTCGATACTACAGCTAGTACCAGAGAAGCTTTAAGTAAAGTTCGATCATGTTTGGCTGCCATTTGGTTCACTTCCGCAATTGTGATATGCCATGCTTTTTAAGCTAAACCTTGAGACAAATTTATGTCGAAACAAATTTTGAACAGTAACTTCAGACAAGTTTGATCATGTTTGGCTGCCATTTGGCCTCACATTTCAGACATAAATTTTTGCTAAACCTTCCCACATTTATGGCAAACGAACTTTGTGCCACAAACTGTGGAATGCCACCAAACACTGGGAAAGTGTGGTATCCAATCAAACAGGCCCTAAGTAACTTTAGACACAAGATTAAATTGGCAGACTAACTGGTGGATAGAAATATAACAGTTCAACAGTAATGGAAAGCGCTGTGACCAGCCACATCACACATAGTTGGCGTCCTGAAGCACATATCTAAATTATAGTACGGAGTTCCAAGTCAACAAAAGGTAAAAGCTCCAGTACGATTACACAAGTTCTTGCTATTAGTGCTAGATCTATAAAGGCAGATACGGGCCCTTTTGCAACCATCATTGAGATAATCTTCTCAATCAGTCATAAGCTCTTCTGCTGGCAAGTGGGGATCTTGATCGCTGGACAGGAGATCGGCTGCAATTATACAAAACGATATTTATCAATCAACATGTTGAAAAATAACACAAACAAATGAAGAATTAATATTGCAGCTGTAGCTATAATCGGTGTTTATGGTAAATGGTGCCAGGGCCCATACCAAGGCGTGCTCAACAGCACCCAAGTGTGATTGTGTGATTAACATTAAGTAGTTTCAGGTATAATAACAAGGTGCAGTCCATGTTTATTACTGAAAAGAACATAAAATGTGAAGTGGGGTGGTTAAACTGATTAGCTTAGGTAACATAAAATGTTTTGGTATCCTAATGAAAAGATTTGCCTAGAGAACTGCTGCTCCTGGCATAACATCGCCAAGCATAATAATGCAATGCAAGGAATGTATGAAGGACATACCTTCGATAGCGATCGTTAACAGGACTCCTGTCATATGAAACATACACAGGACTCCTTGGACGACCATAGTCAGGACTTGGGCGTGACCGATACACTGGGCTAACAGACCGGCGATATGGACTATCATCTCGCCTACCATAGCCACCTCTCGCGCCATCATACCTGTCACCTCGTTCTGTATCATCCCTAAAGGCATACTCCACAGAAATCACCCTGTCCAATAACTTGCTGCAGACAGGAGGGAAAATATAGAAAGCATAAGGTACATACTGCAATAATTTCAAAAATATTCAAATCATTAGGGTATACAGAATTGAGTAGGCTTCAGAAGCAACATAACTGCGTAGCTGTGTGCCTCTACTGTTGTGTTTTAATCAAGACTAGAATGCTTGAACAGTAACGTTCCTAACCGAATAGAACAATTAAAGCAATATCTGTTAATTTTCAATGCACATGACAAACAAAATATTCAAAGAAGTGACTATAAGCTTGAGGAAATCCTTATTTGCCATGCAAAGTTATCCAATTTCCTTATTTGCCACTGAAAACTGATTGTTCCATTACTGCAACCATATGAAATTTTGTGACCCTTACATGCCACTGACTTCAATCCCATTAGTTCATTTCGCTATTTTTGCATGTTTTTGTTGTCAGTACATCCTAGGAATCACCAAAAGATATTCATTCTGTTCACAAATACTTGCCAGTTTTGACTTTGACTAACGATAACTTTTAAATTATATAATTATTGTATCAAAGTGGTATTGTTAGATTTGTAATCAAAAGTACTTTACTAATTCTGTACATTTAAAACTATTCACTTGTGTATTACCTAATTAAAAATTTAATGGTCAAAATCATATTCATCAAAGTCAAAACTGACAAATATTCGCAAACAGAGGGAGTACCCTTTACTTCTTAATTGCACTATCTCCCATATTTACCCAATCTACAGCCAAGCCAGTAGCTGCCCCTACTCGCCACTCACCTCTCACCTCTCACATTTACCTCCTACTTCCCTCTCACCAGCTCAAGCAGCAACCTCCCCACCCTCCACGGTGGTTCGCCCGGAATCCTCCCCAGGATTTTGAGCAACCATAGCATTGAATCCAGCAGCACTCCCTCCCAACCATGTCAAAGCTGCCACTCAAGATCCACATGGGATGGCCTGGATGGAATTTGAGGGCAGGCACCATCACCATGTCCATGGCAACCACCAACAGTGCAGGCCCTCCATGGGGATGTTTCTGCTACTGTAACCTGCACCAACAAGCTGCAAACAGCAGTACCTGTTGGGCCACGGATCTACCACATATGTCTTATTTCAAGGGGAACTAGATATATAGCACAACTATAGTCTATGATAGGTTCAAGTTTTTCGTCAAATAAAAAAAATAGGTTCAAGTTTTGTTGCCCAGGCCGCCTGAGGCAGATTTGGCAACAGCGGCATGGTTGCAGTGAGGAAAAGAGGGTAGTTCTCTGCAGATGAGGAAGAAGGGCTCATTCCTTTTCTATTCAGTGGGACCCCACATGCCAAAGCTGACGTACCTTTTTTCATTAGATTCAAATTCTAAACAGGTTGCAAAAGGGCAGACTTTTACATGCACCTTTTAACAATCTGCTAATAGAAATTACCACGAGTGGCAAATAAGGGAGCAAAATTGAGAAGAAATGGCAAATAAAGGAAGAACCAACTCTCAGTGGCAAACAAGGGACAAAAGCAACTTTACATGGCAAATAAGGAAATCTGGTAACTTTGCATAAGGAATTTTTTCAGCAAACTTAGGAAGAGGTGAATGAGATGCATACGTAGAATGAGTAGCTTCAAGTGCCTTTGTAGCCTCTTCCTGTGTTTCAAACTGCACAAAGGCAAAGTTCCTCCTAATTCGAACATTTGAAAGCTTTCCAAATGGTTCGAAATGCCTTTCGATATCAGTGACTCTAGTGTTGATTGGGTCAAAGTTAATGACAAACAGTGTCTTCGTGGGTTTAGTATTCACTGGTGGTTTGCTATAGCCATCACGCCTGGAACCACGATCGCCCTGTTATAAAGGCCAGAAAAGAAGACAAATTTCAATTACAACAAATGCAATACTTTGGCATTGAAGACCAACTAAATTAAACAAGAATTCTCAACATGTGAGTTAATATGTTTCAGCTTTTTAAGGTTAGGGCGAAATAGCAAGATAAATTACCCTTGACCACTCCACCGAAAGCCTGCGCCTCCCAGGGCCAAAAGGATAACCATCAAGGGCCCGTATGGCCTCATCACCATCACGCTCATCCTCAAAGTAGACAAAAGCAAACCCTAAAGAACAGGTAATCACGCAACTAAGAACAATGGAAAAGTAAATAAAAAAAATGCCTCTGCACCAATAGGTGCAAGTATTTCCAGTTTTGATAAGCAACTCAACACACAATCCCATTCAATCAGACCTAACAAGAACAGAAGAGAACTGCACCTGCAAAATATCTGATGGTATGAAGAGCACTAGAGTGGTTATTGATAGGATTCCATTCGTGGATCAGAGCTAAGCATGGTGTTGTAATAACTTATATCCAAAGTAAGACGATACAACTGAGGAGATACTGACAATGCTTCGCCATTAACAGAACAATCTCACAGGCATTGCTTATTGAAACAGCACACATAGTATGTTGTCATGTTGATGCCGGGAGGATGGCATGGTGATACTGCTAGTCATGGCATGGCATGGCATGATGGAACTGACGGCATGGCATGGATCACATGATGATGTCAATCCCCGCTAAACATGCTCGGGCAGTAGTAACAACAGTAAACAGTGTGCGCATGTAACGGATGGTCAAGTGAAGGGAATGGCCGGATGAGTGCATGGAGGGGTGTTTCAGGAGCCCTGGGGGAGCTGTATTTTGCCTCTGTAGTTCCTGCGCCAGAGTAAACATTTAAAACATCTTGCTGCCTGCTGCACATATATTGCAACTGTGGTTACATGGTATGGACCATCATATATATGCGCAATTATGTGTTCCACGCCATGGATGTCACAGATGTATGGATCAGTGCATCTTAAACATCCTAATTGCTTCCAAACATATTTAATTTAAAGCACGTATGCTTTGGGGTTTTGGGAAATTACTAATGCCGTCAAGTTGTACAAACTAAAGATTATTGTGCAAACATATTATAAATATGTGAGCGCTAACCAAGAACAGTTGAAAGATGGAAAAGAAAAACACCCAATCAACTGTCATGTTCATCTTTTTTTTCCTCTAGGGTTACAAACATTGAAATCAAGAACTAACAACCTCGCATGAAATGAAAATTAACAAACTGGCACCGTATATAAGCAAAAAAAAAATCGGATCTAATCCGCGAAAGAAGAAAAAAGGGATCGGTGGAGGGGCACCGCAAACCTGACTTCATGTCGATGCGCTCGATCCTGCCGTAGCGGTAGAAGAGGCGGTCGAGCTCGGAGTGGCGGGTGTCATAGTCGAGGTTCCCCACGAACACGGGCCTCATCTTCGCCGCCGCAGTGCACCAAGATCCAAGATCGCACAGCACCAGAAAACCCTAGCAAGCAAAGACGCAGGCAAGCAGGGGAAGCGAATCAGTTTTCAACAATTCAGATGAGGGCGCTGGCCGAGGAAGAGCAGAGGGCTTGTAGCTCGAGAGAGAAACCCTAGCCATGTGAGGAGGAGGATACCAACCTGCGTCGTCGTGTCTCGTCTCGTCTCGTGTAGCGGAGGGAGAGAGAAGGAAAGGGGGCGAGGCGGCTAGGGTTCTCTCCCGTGGAGTTAGTTGGTTTTGTTTGGGTTAATTGGGCTGGACCATAGTTTATTGTATATGGGCCTGTCGGCCCGTGTAATGATGATGAAATATCGAATTTTTTATTTTTATATTTTTTAAAAAAAATATTTACAAAAGTATATTTTAGTTTTCAAAACTTACAAATCCATACCCCCAATGCCCTCTAGAAGGGCTTTTCTTAGAAAAGACGTGACAGACGGCCATCGGCCACCGTGGATGTCGGGCCGTCTATCATTTTGCAGGCGGCACCCCTGTCGCTCTCTAGAAGGGGCAGCAAAGGTGTCACCTAGAAAAGAGGCCACGCCGGGGAGGTGCCAATTTGCAGGCGGCCCCCTTGCCGCTCTCTAGGACAGCAGTTTTTTTCTAGCCAGAGGGCCACCTGTAAAAAGCCACCACCCGCAAGACCAACGCGATTGGCTTTTTGCAAGCAGCCGCCCCTCGACCAGTGCGACCATTCACAATCATATTTTTCATCAAATTTTGATCAAATCTCAGTAAAATTGATTCAAATTATCGATGGAGTAATGGATTTTGATCGTAGCATTGACAAGGTAGTTTGACCAATTTAATAGGCATTTAGCAGTTGAATTAATAAAAAAAATCGCAAAGGGTCGTAATTTTAATTGTTAGTTTTTTCGACAAGTTTTCTTCGCTCGGAATATTTTTTTATCGTGAAGTAGAAACTTTGAAAATTCACGATTTTCGATCGGTTTCGTCGAAAACGTAAACCCTAAGGAGTACATCGTTGCACTGACAACCATGGACGAAGTAAAGAAGTTTCCACGGTAAGCATAGACTGAATACAACATGGCGTACAAAAGATACAACATATATACAACAGGCTAACTACTACTGGTACAACGTACTACGAGCCCTAGCTGTAACCTCTAATCTTCTTCGTCTTCTTACCCTGCGCTCGCACGTGGTCCTAGGAGTAAGTGAGCCGGTCTGGTGGTATGACATGGCTAGCGCGGCTCGTGTGCACGGGTGTGGCAACAGGTGGCTCATGTGTCTGTGGTGACGGAGCTCCTCCGAGCTATGAGGAACCTAGTACCTCCTGAATCTCCGCGTCCTCTAAGTCCTCGCCCTCGAAAGGATCACGTACCCAACCGTTGCTGTGTGGACCCTACGCAGAAGAGCTAGCGCCAGCAAACAACCCCGACAGTGTAGAGTGGAACCCCGTGGAAAAAATTGTTGATCATTGCAAACTGGAATTTTGCAAGGCAAAAGGAAACTTTGCACCATGCATCTAACCTGAAGGACCTCCTGTAGTAGCTTCGGGAGCAGTGCTCATGTCCTGCTGCACATGTGGATGTGTGTAGTACGCTCCTTGTGTGGATGTGCCAGCTCCCAAGGGATCGAGGTACGGTGTAACAAAAACTGGACGGAAGCATATTGATGTAAAACGGTGCACAAACGGTAGAAGGAAATATCTAACGAATTGATGGATAACCGAATTTATCTCTAAAGGAGCCAGCTGGCTGACTGGAACCCTGTTAGTGGACTCTTGGACATCGCTGGGCTGCAGGCAGGCGAACTCCTGCTCCAACGGCCTATGGAGGGTGTTGAGGTATAGCTACAAGAGGAACCGCATTGACAGCACGACAAGTGAGCGCATGAATCACTGTATACATCAACCTATGGATCCTGCAGAAAATTATCCTCTAGTCCTCAGCACTCAGCATGATCCCAATGTCCAACCATCGGAACGCCGCGTCCACATCAACCTGAACCTGGCGTGCAGCGTCGACCTTTTTCAAATGTTATTTAATATATGTTAGAACCATGGACACATATAAAGGAAATACCAAAGTGCAAAGAGAACGTTACTCACCGCGCGGAAGTAGTCCTGATCATGGTGTGTAGGGTACGCGTCTGTCACAGCGGTAACGTATAGCTGCGGATCGGCTGGAGTGAACGTCACACATGTGTGGGTGCGAGGCTGGTACCACCTAAAATATCCTAGGTAGGCGGCCTCTGTGTGTGGCCGGACTTCGTCGATGACTTCCTCCGTCGCCAACAAACAATCATCGACGTACCTCTGCAAACGGGGAATCCACAGAGTGCCGGCTGCCTGTCCCCTACGAGTATAGTTAATTGCAGAAAGTGTATTAAACTTCATGAACAAGTTATAATAATGAACGAAGTTCATAGTTGTACTAACCGGTGAACTTCACGTGGGACAATCTGCACCACGGGCACAGGGAAGTGCTGACATAGGCTGAATTGTCGCATCACGCGCTACGGACAGTAGGGCTCGATGAAGATGTCGAACATCATCGGCGTTGTCGTCATCCAGTACGCCTGATCATGCGTGCACAGAGCCGAGAGTCCAAGCAGTGCATGACCTGTGATGGCGTGCGCATTGTACGACTCCCAGACAATGTCGCTAGGCTGTCAAGCGATCGAACTCCATCACGAAGTCGTAGTAGGCCCTCCTAACCTGCGCGTGGGCGTAACGACACTGCAAAATAGGATAGGGAGAACACGTCAGTGTTTGCGCGTAAGTGATAAACCTCGAATTTGCATGTAAGTGATAAAACTCGAATTTGCACGTTGCAAAGTTAATTGACCAACCACATTAAAAATTATGGTAAAGTTCATAGCATTATTATGTGATACTAGAAGATGACAATAAGGTACATATCGTTCTGTTACAAAAATCTAAAACGCAACATAGCACGACAACTTAAGTTACAGAATCTCTATTAAAATAATACATGAACTGACACTACACCACAGCACCACCAGATGCACGAAAACGTTTAGGACGGGATCACCTTGAAGTGGTGCCTTCACCCAGGGGACGACTTCCATCAGTACCTGAACCCAATGGACCAGTTTCCGCTGCACTCAGGCCCGTTGCATCTTTAGGACATTTCTTGTAAGTATAGCCTTTCTGGTCGCACTTTGAACAATGTTTACACCTTCCACCTGCTTCGGACTCATCCATATCATTACAAATGTGTTTTGTCTTGCGGCGACCTACTTTGCCCCTTAATTTTGTTGGATCAGGAATGTAAATAACTTGGGATGCTCGGTAGTAAATATCCTAGCAATACCGAAGCCATATATCTAGCAACTCCACGTATTAAAGATTGCTTCTTTTCTAAAATAAGGTGAGACAAAATCGTATGCTTCTATCCCACACTCAGCGCTCGTGGCAATAATATAAGAACATGGCTTATGGAGCAGAGTAGGCTTTCGGCACGAGCACTTGCAGGTCCCGTCTTCCTTCATGACGCACTCCTGCGCAATTCTCTTACGGTAGATTTCACGCATGCCTTTGTCGACACACAATATTTCGAACCTGTGCTCTTGTGCACCTTAAGGTATAACTCGATGTCTTCGGAACTTATTACTTTTATCTAGCATGTACTTAGTAATGTGCCAATGAAAAGATCATTGTCTGCCATGGAGGGGCCAACTACTTTGTACCGATTTCTGAAATACGTGCATGTGCCATACAAAATAAATTCAACAATGCCAACAAGTGGGAGCCCTCGAACACCACGTATCACTCAGTTGTAAAACTCTGCCAAATTTGTTGTCATTATGCCAAATCAAAAACCATCTTTATCAAACAATAAGGCCCGACCTTCTTCTCATACGAGATCCATCACTTGGTAGAGGTTCAAGAGTTTATGGAGCCTCATCCCCTTTAAGGATAGCCCTCCTAGACTGTTCCTCTATTTGTTTAGACATCAGCTCATCCAACCTCTTCCAAAACTTATAGATTTTCTTCTCTTGATTATGGGCACATATCCTCTTGAAAAGATCCATAAGATGCTTGTTCTTGAACTTCCTATAGAAATTAGCACCCATATGATGCATGCACCATATACTTCGAACATCTGACCACCTTGGTGGGTAGCTCCTATCCATGCAGCATCTCTCAATTCCTCAATTGTCCACAGCAAGCCGGCGTAACGGTCATATATTAGGCATACATCTGGCCTCATTCGTACAACTGTAGACTTAACCCGCTCTAGAAGCCAGTACCATCTATCAATGTTCTCGCTTTTAATAAAAGCAAAAGCCACAGGTAACACTTGGTTGTTCCCATCAACTTTAATTGTTGTTAATGTCTATCCTCTGTACTTTTTAGTCAGGAATATCCCATCAATGCAGAGGATGGAACGACAATACACAAATGTCTGAATGCAAGCACCTAATACAAAGAATTCCCGTTGCAACAAATTTTGGTCATGATGGTTAATTGATCAAAAAACTTTCAGGTCGTAATAGGTCTCTAGATTCCTCTAAAGAATGTAGGCTAAAAGACGAGGCAAATTATCATACGATACTTCAAATGTACCAATCCTCATCTCCACAACCTTCCATTTCGCCCTCTATGCCTTCGCATAGCTAATTGTGTACTTGAATTTCTTCTCAATGTGCCTAACAATTAACCTTGGTTCGTACCCCAGGTTGTTCATAACGTGGGAGTACATCTCTGTTGCAATAAATACAGATATCATGTTTCTATGATATTTCTCGACCCCTTGTGAGTGACAAGAATGCTTGGTCACGATCGATACTTGTCAATAATCCTTCCATTTACCCTTAAATGTATGTGAAAGCCCGTTGATGTCGCCTAGAGGGGGGGTGAATAGGCGTTCCTGAAAAATTTTCCAAAAGCAGCGGTAAAATACTGGTAGGAACCTCCGACCAAAATGGTAGGAGGTTCCGACCGGCTCTCTCGGTCTGGCCGAGAGGGCCAGTCGGAGGTTCCGGCCTAGAACGTCGGAAGTTCCGACCCTGGAGTTCAAACTCTACCAATATACTTCTATAAAGGATAAATCTGACAGAGATCAAGTAAAGTGCAAGTAATGGAGTAAGAGATAAATGCTGGCAAGTTAATATACAAAATGAGGCAATAACGAGAAAAGACAACGGAGGCACAAAGATTTTTCCCGAAGTTCGGATCACAAAGATCCTACGTCTCCGTTGAGGAGCTCCAAAGAGCTGGGTCTCAATTGACCTCTTTCCTCACCAAGTGACCACAAAGATTAAACTTGGTTTGCACTAGAATTTACCTCTTTTCCTTGCGGAGGTGAGATGAACCTTCACAAACTTTCCCGGGACAATCCACAACAAGAGGAAGCTCGCGGGAGACGCCTAACCGTCTAGGAGGTTTCCCTCCAAGAGAAATAAGCCCCAAGCAGCCAATCCGCGACCTCCACAAGTGCACAAGATCGTCCTAGCCCTCTCTCAACAAAATTCACCCAATTTCCCACTAAATCCTCACAAGAATCACAAAGAATGCACTAGGATAAGTTGGGAGAGCTCAAAGCACCTCAGGAGAGGCTAGGGAACAGTTGGAACGAAGTGGAATGCCTCAGCAACGGCTAGAATCCAAGTTTGGGTTTTATAGGACATGGCTTACGTCACATAGCCGTTACTCACAGATTTTGGCCCGGAGGTTCCGACCAGGGGGATCGGAACCTCCGGCCAACACTTAATCTGTGGCCGAAGGACCTGGTCGGAGCTTCCGGCCCTGGAGGTCGGAACCTCTGACCCTGACACTGAAAATAGCCCACCCAAGTGTATGTGTTGTGCCAAAGTGATGAACTCTCAGCTATTTGGATCTTAAGCACTTGAGTGGTCTTGGAACACTGCTTGCAACCCCTCTTGATAGAACGGTTTTCCTACGACTCCAAAGAAAATTCAAATGAATTTAAAATAAACTCCGAGTCGCTTCGCCGTTTTGCATCATGTCTTTGTGGGGGGTCTTCATGCACCACACTAAGCAACCTGGGACTAATACTCTGCACAATTCTTGATAAACTCATTAGTCCCTTAACCGGTTTGTCATTAATCCACCAAAACTCACTTAGAGGATAGATGCACTTTCAGTATGCACCCGCCATGGACACCCATCCTTCACGCACTTCACTTCATACACCGTCTTACTTGACTTCACGACCCAGAACTTCCTCTATAGTGACACCGCCCATTGTTTCACTGCCTCTTTCAAATCCTCTATGTATGTATACCTAGCCTCCTTAACGACCTCATTCTCCTTGTACTCCCATGGCGCATGATGCTGCTCCGAGATATCAAGTCCGGAGAAATCCTCGTTGGTCCATTCTGCAGGCATTACATTCTCCTCATCGGACGATTCATCATCCTCCGCATGCTCGTTATCAACATCTTCCTAATCCATGTCCTTAACGATGGTGTCAATCATCTCTCCCTCGTCCGCCGCACCTGTTGGCTGCTTATCTTCTTCATGCTCTCCTTCGTTTTTCTCCGTCGTTCCGGCATCACCTCCCGTCACACTGGACCCTCATTATGTTGCACGGCCATTGGAACGGTGTTATCCTTCTCGTACACCAATACAAGTATGCCAGCTGGCCAACCACGTTAGAATGCATTTTTCATGTACCATCTCTAAGTAGCAGTGCAATCCACCAGCATAGATTCCAAAAAAAACCTTTGGCTGCACGACTCACTACAACATACACAGTTATTGCATTGATCTGGCGGTCGACTCGGAAGCCTATCAACCAGTTGTACACTGATCCGAAACTTCTCTCAGCTGGCCTATCAATGCCCTTAGTCATTGAACTGAACTCTGATAGATCTACATCCTGTGGACCATACCTAACATTCTCTTGCCCATGAAATAATTGAAATACCATCTTATTTGACATCTCTGTTGACGAAAATATAGAGCTAAACTAAGTACCAACATGCTCATCAGATCTAATACCATGTAATCGACTTTCTATAGCCACAATGTCTAAAAAAATTACATATAATAGGTTGACCTAAAAAACTAAAGATCTACGAACGTAACAATTTATTTTCATATCGTATGCTACATGTAACTAGTACAATACTACACATACTACATCACTTCATCAATACGAATGGAAATTGCAAAGGAACAAAAGGTTTTACCTACAGATGAGTCCGTAAACCAGCAGGGCTTCACTGCTTTCCTTACTACTTCGCCTCCCTTCTTAGCTCTCTCTTCTTTTTCTGATATTTTTGAGAATTTTATGAATTTTTGGGTGGGTGGGAGGGGGTTTTATACCTAGCCACTAGAAAATTGCCCTGGTGGAGGGCATTTTTAGCCCTTTTCCAGGTAGCACCTTGCCCCCCCGGCTAGACGGCCGTCATTTATGCAGGCGGCCCCCTGGCCGGGCAAAAATTGCCCCCCAGATAGCGGCAAGGGGGCCACCTGCAAAACGGCTAGCCCGTGGAGCTGCCTCTATTGCAGGCGGCCCCTGGTTGGGTAAAAATCGCTCTCTGGTAAGGCGGCAAAGGGGCCGCCTGCAAAATAGCAGATGGCCGGACGGCGGCGGCTGACGGCCGTCTGCCATGTCACCAAAAAAGCCCTCTGGGAGGGCGTTTTAACACCCATCCAGAGAGGGTTGGGGGTATAGATTTGTAAATTTTGAAAACTAAAATATACTTTTGTAAATATTTTTTTAAAAAATATAAAAATAAAAAAATTCTAGAAATATTTGTATCTATATATATACACACTAGGAGATGAATTTAAAAAATCACATCGGTACATTGCAAAAGAGATTCTATTTTAAATTTTAGAGCTTAATTTTTAGAATTAATCAGAGATTTTTGGCCGCCAAGTTCTTACTCCCGTAAAACAAGCTCTAATTATTGTTAGCGTGTAAAGATGATCATGGTTGAGAGCTTCAGTGTTTGTCTATGACTTCTATTGTTCTACCATATATTTGGTTTGGAGAGAGAATGAACAATAGTCTCACATGTCAATTTTAGAGAGTTGGTAGTGGATGATGGCAGATTCATTACTCATCACTATCACTATTTTCTTTGAAAGAAATATAGATATATTCATTTAAAATAAGGTAGTGGTGGTTGTAATAAATCTGTCACCCTATCTACTCTCATTGTAAAATTTACAAATTATCTATTGAACTTCTTAATATAAAGAAACAATAAAATCTAAATGGATAGCCACGAAAAACAAAATAAGGTGAATATTCCCTTTATAAGAAAGATGTGTAACACATTTCATAGAAAATATATTTTTATTTATTTTAGATAATATTATAATATTTTTTATCCGTAGCAAAGCACGGACATTCAGCTAATTATTCTAAACCCGTTAACTACGAAGGACTGACAAGGGTCCTTTGAACTCATCTAAATCCTCCCTTCCCTCTTCTTTTTAGCTACTAGATTATCGCGACCATGCTCCCTAAGGTTTTAATTAAACAGTGTGATTTTTTTGAAAACATTTTTATATACAACTTTTTTAGAATACTTTTTTCGACTTTTTGATATTTAATTCATTCATTTGTGGCCTCAAAAATTTATCGCAAAATGGGAATAATCTATAATCAAGTACCATGTAGCTAGTTCGAACTGGACCTTAGTAAAACTACATACAAAGGTTCCATGAAAACAATAGAAGTCACTAATAGAAACCACGGTGGAAATCATAGAATCCACAATGTGATATTAGATATAACAATGTAAAATTTCAAGACAGAGCTCAAATCCGTTTGCGAGATATTACAAACATCAATTAGAAAGCCAAAAGAAATAGGAATAATGTTATTTGTTTTCTTGTTGTTTGTTCAAATTTCAAATATCACAAACAGACTTGTGTTTGATCTTAAAGTTATGTACGGTTGTCTTTTCTTAGACACAATACATATCAATCCAGCCTCTACAATGTACGGTTGTCTAGTGGCATCCTTCTTAATTCTTATATATTGAATTATGTAGTGATAATAGGTCCTATATATGGAAATCCTATTTGCTCATCCAAAAAACCATCTTGTAGTCACCATCAATATCACCTTGTGATATCCATGAAAGCAGGAAAAAGTGCACAGCCTTTTGAAGGCTTGGATATTGTTGGGACATCTTGTGGATAAGAGATTCTGAAACTAGACTGCTAGCTAACTAGCAATCGAGCTTCTTCAACAAAACTACAAAACTCACTACATCCAGCAACGTGGAGTCAAAGACACCCAACAAAGGCTCCTCTTCTTGCTTGCAGAAAGCTAACTGCTGCTGGAGATAGCCCTATCCTCTTGCATCTTAAGCCATTGAAACAACAGCAACTCAATTCCAACGTACTATACCTTCTCCATTGCATATATATAGCCTTGTTATGCAATTGAACCATCAATTTTGCAGTAATAGCTAGATAGCCTGTGAAACAGAGGCACAATTATATTCAGTGTTAGTCGGAGCTGATCTTCTGATGGCTTCTGCAGATGCCATCTTGTCTTCCCAGGTGGCCGGCGAATGCCTTAAGATCAACAAGGTCAGTTAGTTAGTTAGTTCTCAAATCAGCAAAGCTCTTCAAATATACAGTTCTTGCTGCACGTACTACTGCGGCTGCTGTTCTTGATCGATTAGGAGCTGATTTATATATGTGCCTGCCTTGTGATTTTGCACGCAGTTGGCAGCAGCAAGCCCAATAAAAGTGCAGGTACAGAAGCAAAGCGAAGGCAGCGCTGCTGCTGCTGCTGCTAGTGGAATTGGAAGCAGAAGGCAGCAGGCGGTGAAGATGGAGAAGAACAATAGCGCTGCTGCTGCCGTCAATGTTGTGAGCAAGCAGCTCAAGCCACGGTTCGCCGTTGAGCTGGATGGGCTCAACTGCTTCGAGACCCTCGTCGTCCCTCGCTGAAGCACACGAGCTAGCCAGCTATTCGATCTGATTCTGATTGGTTTTCTTGTGTTTTTGGATCATTATTTTTGCCGGGTTATATTTGTCCAAATTTTCTATGGGTGTGATCCTTCACCCGCAATGATTATGTAAAATGTTTTCTTCGACGCGATACATGTATTTGCTCTTATGAGTGATTCCATCTTGTTTTGTGAAGATATATATACGCAATTGATTTTTTGGAGGTTATGATAAGGTTAAGAAACGGTTTGTGTGTTGTACTGTCGTCTACATGTCTTTGTTAGCTCCAAATATTAATTAGTAGTAAGATTTGTTTACCTCCAAAAAATATTATTTCAATTATTCAGGACAGAAAGTGCTTTCGCGATTTCTCCTAAGAAAAAGTTAACTGTGTACTAGGTATGGTCCTATAACCATATGTATAACAAAAGCGTGGTAAACCTGCTAACAATGTGGATGGTTTTCTTTCTTGTACATAGTGGCATGGTGCCTAGGACACAAGGTCCAGCTTGCAATCTTCACTGTACATTATTGATAATGAGAGTATTAGTCAATTATATATTATATATGTTAGTGATATACATGGGACACTCGGTAGCCACTGCCTATGCATTCATGAACTCCTTGAAAAACTATCGTGGACTGAGCTTGATTTATCAAGTGGTAGCAATATATTTGAGAAAAATAAAAACTCAATTTACACTATCTATCCACATCCAAAGCACCTAGTTCAGACTAGACCATCGGCACGCAGACCAACATATGACTGCTTGGCGCGTTAAATCAATTTGAGGAAATCATATAGCGCGCAGTCGAGCATGTTCTAGCTGTTCACCTAAGAGGACTTTGTCTAAATTTACCAAATACATGTAAATTTATAATTGACATAACAGTTTATAAGTCAAGTGCCATTTTATTTAGGACCTTAATTGACTGCATGAAATCAGCAATAAGGTATGCGTTTGAGTTTTTTTATTTTTTAGCCAAATTGAAATTCACTAAAGAGGGCAAAAAAATTTTTACATGAAGGTTTACATAAAGAATTCAAACTCGCTATGCGCAATAGCTAAAAAATCCCTAAAGCAAAACCACGCACTACTGTAAAAACTAGATGCTTAGCCAAATTTAGGAAGTATGCTCAAAAAAAATGACGAAGAAGTTCAAAACTGTAGTTCCAAAGGTAGCCTTAGTCTGATATTAATATTGCTTCTACATTTGGGTTTTAATGGCCTTGTGAGCATCATCACCTTCTTTTATTAATGCTAACGCTGTACTTGGAATAAACCAAAGCTGCCTCACTTTTTTTTTCCTGTCAAATGCCTCTTCTCGGTCAATTTCACAGCCAATTTTGTTGGCCTACCCATGGAGGGTCCATGGACCCAGTCCATACGAGGATCCTAGCGTATATGCACAGCTAATAAAAAAAGTAAGAGTTTATCTTATTTCACTTTGTTTCAGGTTTACTATATATTTTCACTTTTGTATCGGGTATATCAAAATAAGTTTCACTTTATACTAAATTGCGTCATATAATTGAAGTAAAATCTTATAAAATACGAGTAAAACTTATAAAACTTTTTAAATTTAGACCATAATTCACAAAGTTTTATTTAGATTTTATAAAATTTGATAAAATTTCTATAGATTTGATGATGTATCTGGTACTAAGTGAAACTTATCTTGATATACCTAGTGCTAAGTGAAACTTATCTTAATATACTACAGTGCAAAATAAAAAATATATACTAAATCTAGTGCAAAGTAAAATAAGATATAATCTACCTGATACAAAGTACAATTTATTCTTAATAAAACGAGATTAGAAATGCTTTGGGATTATCTCACTATTGTTGTATGATTTGTTAACTTTTGCGAAATGTTATAATTCCTAAGTTAAGGTATTTCCACGCCACTCTAATGGACACGGTTAAGTAAGGTGTACTTTATACCAAAAGAAAACTAAGAATAAAATAAAAGAAGATGCGCTCTTATTTTATATGCTAACTAACGTGAAATCGTCTATTTGCTTGAAAATTAACGTTTGAACTTTCAATACAATAGTTTAAAAACATTTTACCTAAAAGACTAGAATTTGTAACTTAGGATTTTCAAGACTTTCACATATTATGAGCTCCTAGCTTCCAACAATGCGTTGGCAAAGGAGAAATGTAGAATATGTTTATGCAGTGGTAGAGCTAGCTTCCGAGCTGGTCGAGTTGCTGCCCGGGCTCCGCTGTTATTGTTCTTCACTGCCAACTTAAAAAAACTGATAAAAAGTTGCCAATAGCTAGGATACATGGTTCATTGTTAGTCTCAACAATGTTGATGGTTCCGTCATCGGGTTTTATGTGCAAAGTATAATATTTATAGAAGAAACTAATAATGTTTAAAACATAAAATAGTCATATGCTTACTTAAATAGTTAATACAAGCATTTATGATGTAAGTACAGATAAGTTTATTCATAGTTTAGGCGCAAACCACTCAACCCGCCGAACCAAAATAACCTAAAAACGTATCATATGGATTGTTATTCGGGCTGTGTATAAACGGTTGAACCTATGGCACATTCTTTTTCTATTTTAGTACTTGCACGATGAGCCCTCAACACAGTAACCGTTCCGATCACTTAATGAGCCCTAGCCAATGTCAAGCCCTAACCAATTGCTTTTGCATCATATTTTTTTAATTATAAATTAATTTTATTGAAAGCTCTCGAAATATAAAGTATAATACATAATATAAAAAACAAAATTTTTTCAACGAATACGACGGACGAAGAATTGTCAATTGCCACGTCAATAATCCCAGAATGGTGTGTGTGGCTGGAGGAACAAGAATTCACGGTGCGGGTGCCTGGGTGGGTTAGCCAGCCAGCCGCCATCCCTGGCCTCTCTCGGCGGATCCCCCGAAGCAGCAGCAGCAGCAACTAGGGAAACAAATCAATCCTCGTTCTCTCCGCCTTCTCTCCTCTCTTTATACGCCTCTCCCTCCTCCGCATCGTAGCATTGCACGCGCGTCGCGACGACGACGACGACGACGGAGTAGAGAGAGAGAGAGAGAGAAGCAAGCAAGGAAGGAGATGGCCGCCGCCTCCTCCTTCACCGCCGCCGCCAAGTTCTTGGCGCCGGTGGCCGCGAGATCCGGCGGGGACAGGGCGCCACCGCTCCCCGCCTCCTCCTCCTTCAGGCCGCGCAGGAAGCCGGCGCCGCGCCTGCGCACGGCGCTCGCCGTCTCCTCCGACGTGCTCCCCGGGAACAAGGCCGCGCCCGCCGCCGCCGCGCACTCGGTAGGAACAAATCCATCCATCTCTGCTCTTCTCCCCCTCTGAAATGAAAAAAAAAACAAGGAGCGATCTTGCGCGCCGCCGATGTGCTTGTTAAAAATCCGATCTTGGGTGGGATGGCTGGATCCTGGTGTTTCTTTTCGTAGATTCATCATTCCTTAGGCGGTTTCACTCTAACCGCAGTTAGATTATACCAACTGCTTGCTAGTCTAATTTCCTAAATTTCATTTCGACTACTCTCCTATACTTTGAGCAGTCAGTACTAAAAACTGCACTTTTAGTTAGATCGAAAGTGTTATACAAAAAGCTGTCCTCTTGGCGACTTCTTCAGTGTGACTGTACAACCTTTCTGCGGTCTTGTATTCTCAATTGAGCTTTCTTTAGTGCAAAGGGTCACCTGCTAGGAACTAAAACTCATTGTCTGGCACGAATTTGTGGAGGCCATTCACCATTAGCCCCGATAAAATCTACAAGTGCAACGTTTTGGGGGCAGGATCCGTTCTTGCAGTTTCAGAACTGGAGAATTGCCTCACTCCTTGAAATGCAGCTTGCAATCTTGTAGCTGCTGTGGTGCTTCGATCTGGAGAACTCATCTTTTTGTGATGTTGAGTATTGCAAGTTGAGTTATTACTGCCTTCTTAATTTATAGTTTCTTGTTTTCTACAGGCTGTGACACGGGAAGAGGCACTGGAGCTATATGAGGACATGGTTCTTGGCCGTATTTTCGAGGACATGTGTGCGCAAATGTACTACCGTGGCAAGATGTTTGGTTTTGTTCATTTATATAATGGGCAAGAAGCTGTCTCCACTGGCTTCATCAAGCTGCTCAACCAATCTGATTGTGTTGTTAGCACATATCGTGACCACGTCCATGCGCTATCCAAGGGTGTTCCGGCACGTTCTGTCATGGCTGAGCTTTTCGGTAAGGCCACTGGCTGCTGTCGTGGACAAGGTGGTTCCATGCACATGTTCTCTGCTCCACACAACCTCCTTGGAGGCTTTGCCTTCATCGGGGAGGGCATCCCTGTTGCAACTGGTGCTGCCTTTGCTGCTAAGTACCGCCATGAGGTGCTCAAGGAATCTGGCCCTGATGGACTTGATGTAACACTGGCGTTCTTTGGTGATGGTACCTGTAACAATGGCCAATTCTTTGAGTGCCTGAACATGGCTCAGCTTTGGAAGCTTCCCATTGTTTTTGTTGTGGAGAACAATCTATGGGCAATTGGGATGTCGCATCTTAGGGCTACTTCAGACCCAGAGATCTATAAGAAGGGTCCAGCATTTGGAATGCCTGGGGTTCATGTCGATGGGATGGATGTCCTGAAGGTCAGGGAGGTGGCTAAGGAGGCCATTGAGAGGGCTAGGAGAGGTGAAGGACCGACTCTTGTGGAGTGTGAAACTTACCGGTTCAGAGGACATTCTCTTGCTGATCCAGATGAGCTCAGGAAGCCTGGTAAGTATCACCTTCCTTGTTCTTTTTTTAGTTCATTGGTGCCTACTGGGCTAATTAACCACAGAAATGAAAAACTGCAAGGAAAATATTCAAGTAATTAAGTTTATACTATTTTGTTTAAACTATTTGTTCTGTATCTGAGGTAAAGTACGATGTACTAGACAAACTTTGTACTAATACACCACATAATTTCCCTTGGGCAAGGTCCTCTTTAGGGATGTCGCAATTGTTAGAACTATCTAGCATTTTGGATCTAGTTGTATCATTGAAGGAGTACTCATATAGTTATATCACTGAAGGAGTGTTAATAAGATTTCCTCTTCTACATGTAAAAATTTTGCTTCCAGATTTAGTATATTTTGTTTCATCAGATCAGTATATGCGCTTTGCTTTAGAATAACTAATAGGGTGATCAGACTTAACGAAAATTGATTAGAATTAGTTATTTCTATAAAATAATCTGGTGGAATGATTGCATTTTTGTGCCAATTGAACTAGTGAACAAAAAGAAATTCTCGAAGGCTGTAGCTTTTGTTCTTATCGTCATCTCGGTCATCTTATCTGACATGTCAACATCCTGATAGTTATTGCTAGATTGTTTCATAGTTACTTCACAGGGCATCTGGCAGCACTCGTTCACTATCATTTTGATGAATAAACACACAGTTTTTGGTAGCAACAACAAACATCTCATGAATCATGATTGCTTAAATGCACCATATTGGTGCTTGCACTACAATCATTAAATAGGGTTGATATGCGAGCTCTTATAATTGTGTCCTACATTTCTTAGATTTTTATCTACTTGATCTTGAATCATAAAGGTGGAAGCATTTGTTTAGCTCAATCTGTTTGTCTTTGCAACAGTATAGAAATGAAGTTCATAACAGAGATTATTTATTTCTACCAAAATCTCTATGTCATTATTCATTGTAACTCATGCTATTTTCTATTGGTCTACACCTGAATCCGTGTTCTCATTATTCATTATATGATTTCTAGCATCACCTCACAGTTATTGACTCAAGTCATCTGTACAATTTCTTGGCTAATTTCCTGACTAAATCATCTGATGACTTTGTGCACAGATGAGAAATCGCATTATGCTGCAAGGGATCCCGTTACAGCCTTGAAGAAGTACATCATTGAACAGAACCTTGCAACTGAATCCGAGCTGAAGAGCATTGAGAAGAATATTGATGATGTTGTTGAAGAGGCTGTGGATTTTGCGGATGCAAGTCCACTCCCTCCACGGAGCCAGCTTCTGGAAAATGTGTTTTCAGATCCCAAGGGCTTCGGCATTGGTCCTGATGGGAAGTACAGGTGCGAGGATCCATTGTTCACGCAAGGCACAGCTCAAGTCTGAGGCTCAACGAGAGTACTTATCAATGTTACATCTTGCTTTTCCTGTACCTCTCTAGCTACCCTATCCTAGTTTTTGTTGAACCTGTGGTCATGTTAAGCGTAATGTAAGCAAAATGTACTTCATTTCTTTCATTCTTAGACCTCCTGTTATCAATATGCTCAACTGCTGCCCCAGTTTTGCCCAGTGTGTTCGATTTGCTCTTCAGTGGTTCTATTGCTTTCAGAACAGCTGGGCCTGAACATGGAAAGTTATGTCCGCTTTATAGAGTTTCTGCTGAGTTACAATGATTAGTTGCCTGCTTGAAAAACAGTATTTATATATACATCATGATGAAATTTGAGAATATCTTCTATCATTGTTTTACTTGGGCTAGACTATGGACTGAAAGTGCCATGCTATCTTGGCTGGCCAAGAGCTTGGAGTGTCTTTTTTATTTTCTTGTAAAACTCAGAACTTGAGTTGGGAGGCCAGAGGCAGTTTTGTGGAAGACAGATACATGAATCCTTGTGTAGCTGTAACTTGTGGGTTTGCACTTGCTGTGTTGTGCCTTACTCTCTGTAAGATGCTGTGAAACACAGTTGCAAAAAACTTATCGTATGTTAAAAGAAAACTGCATAAGGTTAGTCAGTTTCTGTTAACCAACCGTTATTTCTCTTAAAGAAACTTTTTTTTTAAGAAACGCAATAATATCATGCAAAAACCAAGATTTCTTAAAACGATTCTCCCAGTCAAGGTATGAAAACTAGTATTTGCAAAAATTCTAGTCTCACAAGGAAGGACAGGTACTTACCAATAAAAAAAAATCAGATCCAAAGTTTGAAATTTTGGCCACTAAAGTTTATTTTTTAAAATTTGAATTCATGTCCATGTATGTACTCCAACCAGTACCTGGTACCTAACTGATCCTCGGCTCTACACCGGTTATTGGCCGGTAGATTGAACCCTTATGTCAATTAAGATTACATCATAATCCACCGCATTAACAAAGAAAGTCTTATGTGCCAAAGTGATGCTCTTTGAATCCCAAGTCATGTTTACATTACTTCTATCAAGAGTTCAGATTTACCAAACGTGCTAACGATTTTCCTCCATTCTTTCGTACGACTAACTCTTAAGAGAGACTAAGACTAAGGCTGTGTTCGTTTGTATACAGTGGCTTAGCTATTCCCTCGGTTTTCATTAGCACGCTTTTCAAACTACTAAATGATGTGTTTCATGTGAAAGTTTTCTATATAGAAGTTGTTTTCAAAAATCAAATAAATTCATGTTTAAATTTGTAATAATTAAAACTTAATTAATCATACGCTAATAACTTATTTCGTTTTGCGTGCGCTGAAACGCACCCTAAGGCCCTGTTCGGCAGCACTTAACTCCTCGTTTTTTGCGCGCACGCTTTCCAAAACGATAACGGTACGTTTTTTGCAAAAATTTTCTATATGAAAGTAGCTCTAAAAAAGCAAATAGATCTATTTTTCAACTTTTTAATAGTAAATACTTAATTAATCACGTGCTAATGATGTTTCTCGTTTTGCGTGCGAGAAATAAGCGAGCTTTGGCGAACAGGGCCTAAGAGAGTGCCATTTTGACCAGAGACCATACTTTGGGTAGGGTCTTGCATTCTTAAAATAGTACGAGACGAAAAAATAAGTACGTAACACATAGATTTATAGTTTGGTATTATGTTTTTAAAATAAAAATACTTAACAAATGAGTTGGGCTAGAAGTATGGGCTTAAAGTTTTAGTTACCTTACGCTAGGCCTTTATTTGATGACACTGTCCAGAAAGTTTCCAACCGTCTCCATTTCCACCGCATACTAGTACTTCCACCGCGTCCAAAGAAAAAAAAAATCCAAATTCAATACCTTTCGGTACTATCCAAGCCGATACACTTGGTTTCTAAAAATTGCCCGGATTGGTCAAAAACTACCCGATCCGTTTTGTTTTCCCTATACAGCTATGCACGGAGACTCCCCGCTACCCAAAAAAAGCTATGCTCGGATACAATGTTTATCTACTTGTCGCTTGTGTTTGTGCTCGTCCTCGCGTGCATAAGAAAAGAGGGAGGAGCCATCAACAATACTGCATTTAATATTCTATATACTTTGCTATGCCTTGTATGTTAGGGCACGTCCATGTTCTTCCTCGTTGCAACTCAAATTTGACTAGTTCCCATCCATGCCGTGATACATTGCAGCAAGATTCTGGTCAGTTTTCAGCAAAGGTTGGTGTACCAAGTCTGCATTTTGGGAATTCCAGCTGTGCGTCCAATGGATGATGCAACTTCCCAGTGACCATTAAACTAGGTCATGCAGAAAGCAGTCCTCCTTGATACCTTCTCAGAAGCTACACAGGCGTGTGTCCTTAGTTCTCTGTGTTTCTGAAATTAGCTGTTAGTGTCAATCTTGCTGTGCTGAATGATCCTTGAATTAAAGTTTGCTTGCCGTATTAAAAATGCAGGCCTTAGTTCGACCACTACGGTTGCCTAACATCCATGTTTTTTTAGGTAGTAACATCATGTCCTTTTTCACTTGGAAAAAGCACATTGGCTAGTGGAGAACTGATGCCTTCTGAAAAAGCAGTTCAATTTTGTGAGACGCAAGAATGGTAAGGTGTTAACACTTGACAGAAAAGCTGAAGGGAGGACAAGAAAAGCAAATGGAATGAAAAAGGAAAAGAAAAAGAAAGAGGGCAAAACACACTCCAAGTATAAGCAGTCACATGAATCCTGCGTATAGTACTTTCTCCGGTTTTTAATGTTTCATTAAGTTAACTTTTGAACATAAGTTTGACCATTCGTCTTATTTAAAAATATAAGTTATGTTTAAAATATCTTTAATGATAAAACAAATCACAATAAAATAAATGATAATTACATAATTTTTTTAAATAAGATAAATGGTCAAAACATATGTAGTTAACAACGTTGAACATTAAAAACCGGAGATAGTATAAATTATACGGAATATTGGGTTAATGTGGTTTAGCCTAACGAAAGAAAAGTAAATCATCAATAAATTGGTCAACTTCCATTTTGATAACATCAATAAGTTTAATCTAGATGGTTGGACACATCCACTGGAGATGGACAATCCAATTGAATGCAGATTTCTCTGAAGGATATTCAACAAGAATTTCACCATGTCACCACCACCCATAGGGGAAAACAATAAATGTTAGCGACGAAAGCAAGAATTCTTGTAACTAACAATAGCACTATATTTTATAGCACCTCAAATTTGAGCCTTATACATTGCACAGCATACAAGGGTTTTTGGGTCTCAAAATCCCAATTTTGCTAGTTCTAATCCTCAGAAACTGCAGTAACAGCAGTATGTCCCTAGTTTGCTAAACAATTACTCCTTTTACTCTCGAACTAGATCTTTTCATGAACTGATCTAACATGAACAGACCAGCCTGGATCAGCAACAAGGGCATATCTGAACTGCCAAAAAGGCTTGATCTGCATCATATGTTGCATTGGTACGATGACGACTTTGCGGGGAACCTTCTTTGTGCATACCATTGCTAGGTGATAAGCACGGAATTGTTTCATCAGGATCATACTTCATCTCCTTATCTCCTTCCTGGTCCTGCAAACCTCCTCGCCGTACCGAATATGACAGCCTTTGTTAATAGTCCATGGTCAAACGTGCATGCCAGGGCAACAGCGCCACCTATAAGGAGGACTTTAGGTATATTGCCTGTCCAGTGCTTTTGTTTCTCAGCTTCAGCGTTGTTGGATGAACTGGCCTCGGTCTTATCCTCTGCAGTGATGAGCTCATCAGGATCAACCTTCGTATTGACATGTGCCATGGCAGCGTATTTTGAAAGAGGCTCGCCAGCAGTCCTCGCAATTTGGTATGCCCTCAAGCCAGGTTCTATCCTTTTGACGCAGCCCCACATCCCCTGCCGGACACCAAGCTTCGCAATCTCCCATGGAATCCCCATGTCCTCATGATGGAACAAAAGCACCTCACATGCGGTCATTGAGCCATCACCGTTTCTTGATTCAACTGATAAAAAAGAACAAGTATTAAATTCAATGGCCTAGCAAAATGTGTCATCCTGCAAAGATGAGTGATGCAACTGCAGTATTACCTGGACGGATGCACCAACTAGAGTAGTACAGATCCACACGACGAGGTTTGTTGCGCCTTGGAACAGAGGGGCGAGGCACACCTGAAAATTATGGCAAAAAGTTCAATGACATAATTCACCCATATAAAGTTAATATTTAAATATATAACTGCTAAATTAGCTACAAATGACCAAGATGTGGCAAATATGCTTAGCATTACCAGGGGGTAAAGAGGACAAAAATAGAATTTCTCATAAAACTCATTTCTGGATTCACAAATCAACAAAAAGCACGCCGATATCAATCTTGTGCAACTCTACAAGAATGGCCTGTTGGCAAACATAGGAATTTGTAAAGCAAACTCATCACTGCTAAATGAGTAATGTAGCCTTTACTCACAGGACAAGCATCCCAGTCACTGTGTGGAATGACCTGAGAATATAGAATAACCTAGATTACAAGGTTCAAAACACATGAAAAGCTTGGTTATGTGGACCTAAATAGTTGGTGGTTCAGATTCATGCTTACTGCATGCTGTAACATATAAAAAAGGAGCTTTTTTTCTTCATTCAATGGGATGAGAATGCAGGAGACAACAAAATTTCCAGCTAAAAGCCTAAAACCATTGCTTGGAAGGAACCATCAGAATTGTAAAAGCAATTACAGGAACTGTTCATTTTCTAGCTTGCTAATAGAAAAAAAAGGGTAGATTATTCCATTCTATACCTTGGTTACACAGTAATACGTCTTTCCAGATGCCCATATCCTGCGACCGATGATGTACTCTCTGTCACTGCAGAAGAACGGGAACTGCACAGCCAAGGCATTCGTTATAAGCAAAAGATAGTTTACAGTGCTCTGTAGAAAGAGTACCAGAGATATCATACGAATAACTCACCTTCCTGACCCATCGGACAACCATCGTTCCAGTCTTTGTGCACTCCTCCAATGTCTCGTGCTGAAGAAGCATGTCGTCCCAAGTGTTCTTAATCCGGAACTCATCGTCCCAGAAGAAATCCCTGACAACTTCTGGTGATGCATCCTCAAAGATAGTGCTACTGCGGTATTGAGGCGGGCCACCCTAGGATGAAACAAACCACATAAACTCTTTAATTTTAATGAATTGGGGCTTATAGGCCATATTTTTCAACTATGAACTTATCAATTTATCATCTTCTGAATTTCTTAGCAGTACTTTAAAACTAATACAGCTACAATGAACTCCAAAGATAGCAAACACTCAATCCCCTAAACCCCAATTTTTCGATTGTAGAATCAAATTCAGCAAGGTTTTGAAATGAATGGATACACTATGTACCTCAGGATCTCTCCTCCATGCTTGGTACCGCATCGTCAGCAGCGTCTTCTCCATCATGTGAATCCACGACGGCCCGCCATCCTTCTCTTCGACCAGCCGGCGGAGGTGCATCAAATCTCCGGTGTTGACAGCCAATTCCTCCTCCTCCTTCGGCGCAGCAGCAGCCACCGCAGCTCTGCAAGCACCACAGTTGAGGTAAACCAGATGTCCTCTTGAACAAATCCAATTGAGGCTCAATTCTGCACACAAACACAAGTCCTTTGTCCTTACCTTGGAACGACGGCTGCTTCGTTCTTGCGGTAGGAGTCCTCGGCGGCGCATGCTGGCGGCGGCAAGGCAGGGGTCTCCGCCGGCGGCCGGTCGTTGTCGCCGACAACGGCGACAGCCCAGCGCGGGCGCCAGGCCCAGCCGATGAGCAGGCCGATGAGGGCGGCGAGCCAGAGCGGCGCGGCGAGGGAGGCGAGCTCCAGGGTGACCCCGCCGAGGGTGGGCTGGCGGAAGACGCCCATGAGCAGATCGAGCAACGCCGACATCCTCCTAATAAAAAGATCCGATTTTTCCTTTTTCCTTTTTTCTTGTTGCAACCAGTCACACCCACCTCAGGGAAGGAATGAAGGAAGGAAGAAAAGATCCGATTTTTCCTCCTCCTCCTCCGCCCAAATCCTGAATACAAGAGCAATCTTGTCCTCAACTAATCCGCCGCAAAATCTTGAGCAAGTTCAAGATGTAATCTCAAAATCTCTGCCGTAGTCGTCGCAGAAGAGAAGAGAAGAGGTTTTGGGCATATGATGGAATCTGTCTAGTGGCACCAAAATCTCTCTCTGACACTCATGGTGCACGCAAGCACGCTAATGGCGACCGAAGAGGGGGCCTCTCGCTGGAGCTCACTCGACCACTATAAGCAAGCAAAGAAACAAAGAGGCAGAAGACAGCGAAGCGAGCGGAGGGCAAAAAATCTGGGAAGAATCCAAAACGGCGGAGAGAGACAGACGCAGACGAGAGGGTTCGAGGAGGCGGGGAGGAATGTGTGGTGGGCAAGGGAGGGAAGAAGGGTCGGCCTGCGTGGGGGATAAGGAGAAGAAGTTGTTGGTGTTGTTGCGTTCAGGCAGGCTCCCCTCCCAGCCACCGATTCGACGGAGAAGAAGAAGACAAGCAGGAAGGATATGCCGTGCCGGGGATCACGAGGTGGTGTGGTGTGGGTTTGGGTGGCCAGAGATAAATACCAGCTGCGGAGGCGGAGCTGAGCCGCGTCGAGATCGAGAGGTAGGAGGAGTGCGCGCGCGTCGGCTTTCTTGTTTCGGCTCGTGTTTCTTGTGGTCGGTGGTCGTCGTCGTTGTTGTTGCGCCGGGCCGTGTGGGGGTTCAGACGTGTGTGAGAGAGAAAAAGAGAGCGCTGACCCGGCCGGTTGCCGGAGCTGGGCGTGGAGGAGTGCTGACCACCACTACGACGGCCACCGTCCGTCCGTCGGTCGCTGGAATTGACTCGCCCTGCGTGCGTGCGTGGAACACGCATTGACAAACAATTGAGTTTGAAGGAGTCCCTGTCCCTCCTATATTACTGTGCTTTTTCTTTGACAGAAGAAATTATTCTTTTTATTTTAAAATATAAAAATTTGATATTGAATGTAATAAATTTTATTATTAATCTAAATTCGTAGTACTAGAATTTATCATATCTAATACTAGATTTTTTTTATTTTAAGACAGAGAAAGTAGTACATGACCATAGTTATAGCATTAACAAACTTTGATCCATGCAAAAGTGAACGAGGGAGCATTGATAAATCAACAATTAAATAAGTCACTGAGCCAACCCTAAAGATGGTGTTGCTGATTGGTTTATCAGTGACCCAACTAACAAGCCTTCCTAGATCTCCATCAAGCATCTCACAAATGAAATAACCGCTAACATAGTCAAAAGTATAAGGTTCTAACCAAACCTAATTCCATAAAATCAATAGAGAACAAACCCTAAACTTCTTAATAGATCTAAACCTTTCTAAATTTATTTTAAAAATCTAAAAAAATATTAAACTAGGACAAGGGACAGATTTGTTTCCCTTGCCGCCAGTAGGAACGCGGCGAGCAGAGGAGAAATAGCATGAACAGACAATGGCAATGAAGACACTATTATTGGTGTGGGGATCACGAGTCTTTCGTCCTCAACATTAAATATTTATGATTGAAGCCCTTAACATTAAATATTTATGATAAAAAAAAGTTCTAAATTTTGATAAGATATCAAACTAAACATATCACTCGTCGTAGTTAGCTACATTCCTTGACTACTGGAACATTGGTTAGGAAAACTAAATTTCTCCTTGTCTATAGTTCTAGGTCTCCTTTCAAATGGATGAATTTTACAAGGAAAATCACCAAAACTAAACTAGTTCTTATAATAAATATTTTTGTAAAATCCGTGCGTTCCAAAAGGCCTACGGCAGTTTCAATTCTGACAGCTCACCTTTGGAAGACGCAGAAGAGCAGCACGTTTTGTTTATTTTATTTGTGATTTTTTTTGGTGGTTTCTGCGCGTGTGTTTAAATTGTGCTTCCCAAAAGGGAGCGAGTACAAAGTCCAATCACGCGCGTATTAAACTGCTGATCATACTCTGATTCTGATAGCACCATATCGTGGAGCTTTGCTGACCACAGATACGAATACGAGTACCAGCTAGCTTAGCTTGTTCATCCGTCCATTCGCTCAATACTCTTTTAATACTCCTAGTAAGCTGCCTACAGCTTGTGAAATTAACACAGATGGGATATCAGTGGCTACGGCTACAACATGGGTGACTAGCTACTACACGAGCGATCTATACTTGCACATTCATACCGTTTTTCTTAACATCACTTATACTCAGCTCCCGTTTCTAATAGATAATGTTGTTAACTTTTAGACATATATTTAATTATTCGTGTTATTAAAAAACTCTATGAACATTAATTATTTTGTTGGGACTTTTTTTTAACATTACTGCTATGCTTTAAGCATGACTTACTTTTTTATATTTGCACTAAATTTTTAAATAAGATAAATGGTTAAACTTATATTTAAAAATTAACGATGTCATCTATTAAAAACCGAATGAGTAATAATTATTATTCTAGAGTATGTGTACTATAGGTGACATAAATAAATAAAACAAAAAGAGGTCAATGAGCTAAAATATATATAGTATTTTGTGTCCTCTGTGGTACTCCCTAGGGCATATTTGGAATAATGCTATTTTTGTCGAAAACCAGACTAATTAACCGTAAAATGTTATTCGCCCTGGACCACGCAAGCAAGGACACGGAGCCGATACATTAGGCCCCTTTGAATCCAAGGAAAAGCTTTGAAGTTTTGGAGGATTTGATTCCTATGGGATTTTTTTTTCCTAAATAGTCCTATGAAACAAAGGAATCACTACCACAGACTTCATTATTTCTAACGGCTAGATCTATAACAGGCGGATTGGCCATTAGAGAATTTTGGTCACAGATGTGAAAACCTGTCTATAAAGGATGCCCACCTATTACAGGTATAAGTTATCTGTAATGGCTCGGATAACGATATCTGTACGGATCAAAACAACGAGCTATTACCAATGAGGAAAAATACCCCCAAAAAAAACCCAGGCCGGGACCCAAGCAACTGATCATCGTCGTGCTTGTCACCTCGCTCTCATCGATTTGCTGGCCTCAATGATGACGGAGGGGAGGGGCATGCGGAGGAGAGGACGTGGCGGAGGCGGTGCTCGAGCAGGAGGGCAAGGGAGAGGTGGCGGCGTGCGCATCCGGTGCGAGAAGGAGGCCTCCGCTGCCGAGAGCCCCGTCACCGAGTCCTTGCTGTCTGCCTCCCAGGCTTGGACCGCCACCACTGCTGTCGCTGTTCTTGTTGCCGTTGCCATGCCTGTCACCACCATCGTCCCGATGTAGTTGAAGCCGTGCGCAGCCGTTGAGGGGAGGCCAGATCCACGGCCCCCCGATGATGCCTGACCTCGAGGAGGCCGGACTTGGCAGCCCTGGAGGTCACGTCGGCCGATTTAGAGGTCTTTTGGAGGAGGGGTCAGATCCGGTTTCCTCAAGGTCAGGCCGCCAGATTTTTGGCTGCCCTGAGGTCGTCGACGGAGGCAGAGCTAGCAGATCTTGAAGGGTGGTTGAGGCTAGATCCACTGACCGTCGTCATCGTCATCGCCATTGGCTGTACACTTGAGGACGGAGCCGCCAGCTGCTGCTCGGAAATGGGATCTGAGAGGTCGCCTCGCTGTTGTCGCAACAGAGAGGGAAGGGGAGACTGTGTTCGATGCTGGAGATGGCGATGGGGAGGGGCAGGGGAGGCGTTGTCCGGTGGTGGGGAGGGGAAGGAGGTGCCATCTGGTGGTGGGGTGCGATGGGGAGGTCCGGCGGTTGGGGGGTAGGGATCGAGAGGCAGAGAGAGACTGGAGATGGATTTATTACGAGCACCATATACACAAGTCAAAAAATAGGCGTGTTTTAGATAAGTGCGTACCATCTATAACGGTTCCAAAAATTAGACACATTAGTGATTATAAGTCATCTATAATGGTTCGTAATAACGAACCATTACGGATGAATTGTAATCTGTAACAAGTCATTCCCTTTAACCACTATATGCAACGGTAGAATTAACTGCCCGTTACAGATAAGATATCGCAAAAGGTTCTACTTAAACCATTACAGATGGCTCGTTATAGATAGCCAGTTCTGTAGCAGTGAATGGACACTATTGAATCCTATGAAATTCCTATAGAACGCCTCATTACATACAAGTTTTCGAGGAAATTTAACATGAGGTCAATTTTGTTGATATTGCACCATGGAGCCGGTATTGATTCACGACCGAGATTATTCATGATCCTCTTCCCATTGTTCCTATACACTTCAATAACAAGAAAATATTTATTCGGCCAAGTCAAGCTGAATCCACAAAAGGGAGGACTGTTATTATTTTGGATCCTCGGCCTGAGGTGATTAGTCTCAAGAATACAAAGGCCGAAGATTGCAAAATCAAAACAAATGAGGCATCTAGCTCCAATAAGGTTAAAAAGCCAAAGCTTACGTTTGAGATGCTTATGGCTAAGTACAAGAAGAGATTGGCTAGTCAACGATTCAATGGTCGGCTTAATAATTCAAAAAGATCAAAATCACCTCCTAGGAAGAGATTTGATCAAACGTTAAAGCAATCGGAACCAACAACAGTGCAAACTCCATATGAACCTCCAAGTGTGACGCCATGGTATTCGTGTCCAATGCCACCATCCGATTATCCTTTTATATATCACATGTCTTGGATGTCTCTATTGCCGATGTCATTTCCATACTCACCTCCTGTGCAATTTTATCAAGGATGGGCGGAATCACCAAGGTCAGTAACCAAGTTCTCTATTTAACTCTCATAAAGACCGTTTCCGTTCAAAGAATCAGTCCGGTGAGTCAAAGGTAAAAAAGGTATGGGTGAGGAAGGAAACCAAAACTTCAGAGATGGTTGTCGTCAAAGTAGGATCAGGTGAAGTCCCAATACATTCTGGAGATGTTGTGGAGGCAAACAAAATCAAGGAGACCGAAGTCGGCAAATCGATCGTCGGCATTGCCAGTCCAACCGGGCCTCAAGTCTGATCCGACCGGGGTCATCCAGAACCAGATGGGCAAACGCTGGTCGGACCGGGCCTAAAAGGCCGGTTGGACTGGGACCATACAGAGTCGAGTGGGCCGACTCTGGTCAGACCGGTAGTCTAATGTTGGTCCGACCGGCCTGACAGAGAGACAACAGGCAGAGAAGAGGAAAGAGGATGTAGGAGCTTCAGCTGTGAATAAAGGTAACAAAATTAAAAATCAAGTTTCGGAACTCAACCACAACCGAAGTGGGCACCTTCTGGATTATCCCGCTGTCAAAAGAGGAGACTACAATGTCTTCAAGCCCAAGAATAAAAAGAGAAAGAGGTTGAAGACACAAGGGATGTAGTGTCAAGTAAATTAAAGCCTCAAACAGTACCTAAGCAAGTGTGGAAGCCTAGGGTAGCAAAAGTTGAAAGATCGACGATTTCCCTGAGTGATGATAAATCTGACTTGTCAAATGAAATGTCACCGGTCGTTAAAGATAATTCTCCTCCATACAGTGCTATAGATATTAAAACGGTGTTTGCATTGTTCTCGAAATTGTACAATATAAGAGAAAGCCAGTTTTTCTTGAGGGGCAAGACATCAATATGCTAATGAAGGGATCAAGAGAAGTGAACGGCGAGGAATACATCAACACATAGTTGAGCCACCGTTTGCTAGATGCCAAGAAAATGTATGTGTGTGTTATCTTTCATTATACTATGCTTACACCTAGTTAAGGGATTACTTTTTTTATCTAGCACATGTATTGTTTCTTGTTAAATCGATAATATCATATACATGTTGCAAAAGCCAATTTTGTCTGGTGGAATTGGCAAGTGGGCATATATTATTGTTTGAATATGATTTGGCTCGTGAGTTTCTGATATCTATTAAAAGCCAAACCATATCTATTTTTAATATATAGCGATGAGATCAATTTTGTTGATATTGCACCATGCAATCTTTATTTCTTAGTAATTCAGCTTATATAAATGGCCAATGCCTTGGTTTTGTTCTAATATCATCTATATTAGTTATTCTTGCAACACTAGCCTTATTGGAAATCTTTTGCACCTATGCTTGAACTGAATGCTTATGCTTACAATAGATCCATGTGTATTACATATGATTTTGGGTGATTCATTTTTAGTCGTGTATCAAGTGGCTGAAATTGTTTAAGGCTTTATCATTTCTTTGAGTAGCCACTTGGTTGAGTATCTAGACATAATAGCTTCTTTAGATGGTGTTCGGATATGCTTCTAGCCGGTGGCTTCTACTTCGGTTTCCGTTAGCACGCTTCCCAAAATATAAAACAATGTGTTTTTTCTAAAAACTTTCTATATGAAAGTATCTCTAAAAAATCAAATAGATCCATTTTTCAAGTTTGTAATAGTTAATACTCAATTAATCATACGCTAATGATATTTCTCGTTTTGCGTGCATCTTATAAGCTAGCTGCACAAGCTTGTCCAAACACGCCCTTAGATATTTTCATAATTCCTCTTGTGTCTAAAAAAGAAAATACATTAGCCAATGGTTTGACCCAACAAGCATTTGGTTACTAAGTTAGGAGAGGCAAATTTGGTACATCACAAAAGCTGATGCTTGATTGTGGCAAGGTTAGAAAATTGGCGAGATAATTCTAGACCAGGCCGGTCTAACCATAACTACATGGCCAGTCTGACCGCTGCTTCATAGTTGGTTTGACTGATGTTTTAATACGGTCTGAACGCAACTTAATTGTCGGTCTGATCAGGTACATGGATGGTCTGACACAGCTTTCATGCCGGTTTGACTGGGATTATAGCCCGCAGCACATAGCTGGGGGCCATGGATTCAAAAGGTGATCAAGTAGCCGAATTGATTGATTCAAAATTAGGTTAATGCTTCAGGGGTTGAAATTAGCAATTGAAGGATTCCACTAGTTGAATGGTTAAGAAATCCAAGCAAGAGGGTTGATCGAAGAGTTCGGCGATAAGTGTTTGGATATACTTAATAGAGAATTGCATCGCTGAACCATAGAAAGAGTATTTTGAGATATTTAGATGCCGGTCAATCTAAAATTGCTATGGATAAAGTGTTTCAATGCATTAGTGGAATTTGTCAATCGGCTTGGGAATAATTCATTTTGCCGATTGATTTCCTAGATTGAGCAAGGTGATTTATCGATCAATGACTATAATACATTAATGATGGTAGGTGACTGATAAACGTTTAAAGGATACGGAAGAGGTTGAAAAGATGAAAAGAGAAGATCTATACCGAATTGTATAAATCGTTCCGTAAAATTCTTACTTTGTTGAGATAGTACAAAGAGAATGATTTGCAAGACGCTTTGTAAGTACATATTGCCGATATATGTTATCGCCCTAAGATCACATGTCCTATGCCTTTTGGCTCGCAAGTTTGCCAAAAAGGCAGGGAGCTTGTATTGACACCCAAATTTGGCACTAAGGAAAATATGTGGTATAAGGAAGCTAAATTTGGAAAAGACCCGAGCCATCTCTAGAAGGCTGGTTTGACCGCTCATAGGTGGCTGGTCTGACCAGCGACACAATGGCGGTTGGACCGGTAGCCTTGAGTTCGAGTCTAATTAAGACAATTCTCATGTTTCGCTAGGTGTACACAGGGTTTGTTAAGTCCTAATTGAACTCTAAGCCTAATAGGACATGGAGAAGGCTCTGTGGAGTCAGGACCAACCCCTTTATAAGGGTTATGGCTGATTCAATTGTTGGCTCTCTCCCTCGATAATCGATCGTTCTATCTTTCTATTTTTTTAGCCATGTTTTCTACTTTACCTTTTACCTACTACCCTAGTTCGTCCATCTTTGTTGATTTGCGCCGTAAATCATCCGCCTTCGCTACGAGAGTGCAATATCTTTCGTAGGTTTGTCCCGTAAACCTTCTAATTCACTTAGAAGACAGGTTTTACCCTCAAATCGATTTAAATCGGCCTAGAGGCGATTTTGATCTCTAAATCAGCACTACTAGCCGGTTTTGATCTTATAAACCTATCTTGATCAAGAGCTTCTAAGGATCAAGGTAGTTGGTGATCCCGTAACGTCGCAAATCTTTAGGTGAATCCCGTGTTGGTCAGAAAAAACGCTAATACATTCCTATCGAAATCCTATATTTTGTTTCTATTTATTTATTTTCTCAATCATGCGTTTTAAAGGGTCCTTACTGCATAGAGTAGCTGCGTGCATAGTGATGAAACGAGTTTTGTGCCATTGATGCACCGTAAAATGTACTAAATCTCTATAGCTACAGTATTACCAGGGTAACATGCACAACTTTTTGCTGCAGCGGTTCACCTGTAGCATTTAATCCTGTTGATCACATAAAGCGGTGTAATTGGGTATATTGCTACAGAACATGCCATTCGTACCGCCCTATCAAAACCGGTTGAAGAAAATCCGGTACTAATAGGGGGTTTTTCACCCATCCGCCTAACCCGCGCTCAATGCCAGTTTATTAAAAAACCGACACTAATGACATCAATACTAATTCATTAAAAGACTGGTACTGATATATAATATATGAGACATCAGTATCGGTCTAAACAAGCAATCGGTACTGATAACTGGAGCGAGCCGAGCAAATTTCCCGAGCCGATCAATCACAGCCACTCATTCCCTCTATCTCCCTTATCTTCATAGCTCCCTCTCTCTCCCTTATCTCTTCAAAAAATTTTCCCTCATCTCCTCCTTCCTCCCTTCTCTCACGAGCAGTAGCGATGGCCTCGGCGTCGGCCCCGCGAGCAGCGGTGCCAGAGGCCTCGCGAGCAGCTCGCGAGGAGCAGCAGCAGTGGCGGCATCATGGCAGCAGCGGTGCCGGCGGCCTCACGGCAGCAGCGGTGCTAGAGGCCTCGTGAGCAGTAGCAGCCGAGCGGTGGCCTTGGCGAGCAGCATGCACATATGGACACATTCGTGCATATGTTCTTACTTTGTTTGATTTAAGAAGTTAGTTTCTTTTTTTAGAACATGGATGATGCACGTTAGGATTTATGATTCTTTTTATTCAGTTCTTGTCTGAGGATGTGAATGATTTTGTGATTCTTTGTATTTTCTAGTTTGAAGAGTCGGCTCGACTTTTTTTGGTTCATGAACCCATCAGTACCTAAAGTAGTTTTGTACCGGTTGAAGAACCAGTACAGATGCTAGTTGCCAATCGGCACAGATACCCACATGTGTAGTAGTGGTGGGGTGATCACACTATTTTCATATCCTGTCCTGTATTTTGGAGTCAGAGCCGAGCACATAGTACTTAGATAACCTATCACGACTGTATCCATCACTACCACCGTCTTAAAATAGTTGTTTTTCTAGGATTTAAAATTATTTCAAAATAGTTATCACTTTAGAGTACTAATTGTTCCATCAATCACCTTCTATTCAAAATTTTTTTTATTCTACTCTTAACTATCGTTTTAGTCTCTACTATGTATTACTTAACAAGGGGTACTATAATCTTTTTCTCTCAAAACTTAATCTATACTAAACAATCTTATACTAAATAATCTAAAACAACAACTATTTTAAAACGGTGAGAGTGTCCCATGGTTTTTCTCCAAATCAAATCGGATTCGGGAAAGGATATGTGTGTATAACTAATCCATAGATATTAAACACAATTAGAGTGTTAAAAACTATTCAATGATATATATCAAAAGGAAAAATGTGTTCCCCACAAAAAAGAAATTATGTGTAATATTAGTTGTGAGCTCATAAAAAAGGTGACTAACCAATCTTTTATCATCCTTATAAGTGAACTTATAATATATTTTGTTATATATTTGATAATATAGGACATATGGATAGATACAGATAGTACGGATATTTCTTTCTTGTATCCTTTCCGTGAGCTTGGAGTCCTGTTTTCACCCCTAATTACATGGCCAAGATTGGTCCTAATTTGATTGACTATAACCCTGCGCAATATAAAGATACTATTGCAGAGGATCCCATCCACATAAGCAAGGTTCATATCCTACAAACCTATACAAGTGATACCCACTTTCTATAGTTATTACCAATTTTCTGTATTATGCTTGATCCGCGTCATCCGAATTAACGTCATCTGAATTAACGCCAGCTGTTGGATGAGACCCAACGGTTTGATGCACCTATTGGCACAGCCCAATATTGCACACTTAAAAGCCCAGTTGGCCGAGCATCTTTAGTAATAGCTCCCATTTTAGAACCCTAAAAGTGAAATAGGGGCTGTCCCTATTTTTTTTTATCCAAAAATGCTCTGAACTCCAGCAACAGCTCCTATTTCTTAGCCCCCAATTTCATTTTTTATTGTATTTTCGTATAAACTATATGTATATGTCTAGTTTGACACTATAATAATTAAAACATAAATGTTTATAAAGCATATAATTTATCCACATATAATTGAATAACTAGCGATACTTATATATATATATATATATATATATATATATATATATATATATATATATATATATATATATATATATATATATATATAAAAGAAGTGTAGCAGTAGTAAATAATTGCAGCAGCTGTGGGCGTCGGGGGCCGGCGGCAAGCACGTCGTGGGCCAGCGGGCGAGTGCACCGGGCCGCTGCTTGGCCGACCAAGCGGGCCTGTGGCCGAGCGCGCGGGAGGCGGGGCGCAGGAGGCCGGGCGGGAGGCGGCGGCGCAGGAGGGCGGCGCGGCGAGGCAGGTAGGGTTTTCACCTGAGAAAAAAAAATCCAATATTCCTCCTCCTCTAGATGTCGACGGGCACGGTGGGCTTGAGGAATTGTCGTAGGCGCCAAAAAAATATCGATAGGGGCTGTGGTGTAGAGCCTCCAGGACTGGTGGCTTAGGGGCTGGATTTAGGGGCTCCTCATTTTAGGGGCCCTATTAGAGTCCCTGCTGGACCTAAAATTTTTGTCTCACCGCCTAAAACCTGTTTGGCGTCTGAGTTTAGGGTCCCTGCTGGAGATGCTCTAAGAGAGCGTTCGGTTGTATTTATTCATTTGGCTTATAAGACACACGTAAAATAAGAAATATTATTAGTATGTGATTAATTAATTATTAACTTTTACAAACTTAAAAAATAGATTTATTTGATTTTTTAGATATTTTTATATAGAAAGTTTTTATAAAAAATATATCATTTTACGTTTTAGAAAACGTACTAACAGAAATCGAGGTAAAAATCATCTGTCATCACCACCTAAGCCAAGGCATGGACTGCCCCTTGGCGTTTCGCCCTCCTCCCCACGGTAAGTGCGGCATGTCCTATGCCAGCGCCCCTGCTGCTTCGCCTCCTGCATCCGTGACCTCGGGCCGGGATCTTAAAAGTATTTAACATAGCTCTAATTTGAGATGACAAAAATCTTAATTAGGTGTTGTGCCAAACAACCCCCCGATCTGCCGGTTCCGCTTCCCCTCCTCCCGCCTGGTCGGATTCCTGTCCCTTGGGTCTCACAAGCTGCTCGCCTCCTCGGGGGTATCGTGAGAGACGGAAACCGGAATCTGGCACCGCCCACGGAAGAATCCCTCGACTGCCACAAAGCTTCATCTCCGGCCATCGCCATGCTTGGAGGTTATTGGGCCAGCCCTTGCCGTGCTCTGTACCACTGCCGTCTGCTGCCCGTCGTTCTCTGCATAAGCCATCACATCACTAATTCCCTGTTTATATCTGTTACACGATCAGGCGCGAGCAAATCATGCGGAAAGTCTGGTGGAGGTGGAGCAGCCCACTGGAACCCGCCGCCGTTTGCTCCAACCATTCTGAACTCTGCGATGAGCACGCCGGAGTCGTATGTATCAACGCATAGTCTGCATCATCATCCCATCAAATCCTTAAAGATAATCACAGGTATAATACCCCCACCTAATTCCTTCCCGTATCTATGCTATATACCTACTGTTGAATGCTATATTTGATTTGATTTATTACCACTGAACGGCGATGCTGACCTGCTTGCAAGCATGATGCTACCCTCACTCAAGCCAGTTCCAACTTCCAAGTCATCCAATCCCTGCGTGTCCAAGATGTTTCCCTGAATGACTGAATCCTTGAGGAATTTCATCCGATGGTATTCTTTCAAATAGAGAGGTCTTCGGTGCTGACATATCATTCAGGTAGGGTTTTATTCCAAGTTTCTACAAGGGAAATGTGTTGTTTATTTATTTTAACGTGCCATTAACAACAATTTGTTCGTATGATAATTCAGTGATGTCTACAGACTTCCTAGTGTGACTTATGTGGCTTCTTGAGATTGTTTATTCTGCTCTTTCGTATGAGTCCTTTCTATTTCTGTTATATCTGTATACTTTATTTGCTGTCTTCTCCATTTTTGCTAAAAAAAAATGCAGCACGGTTACTTTATATAATATTTTGTGAGTGATCCCAGCTAGCAGCTCTAATTTGCTGCTGGCCCTAAACTCCTAATTTTGCAGCGCCTATAATTTCAATAACCATCGTCAAACTGCTAATTGTATTTTGTAGGGGGTTGTTGGCTCCTTGCCGGCCAATGTTGTTTGGTGAGACCTCAAAATTTCATTGGAAGTCCTTGAGATTAAGTTTCTGTATTGTTTAGCTCAATTTCATATTGATTATCGTCGTTCGATCTTATTGACAAAACTGCAGGTTCAGTTAGCTGTCCATGAATCACTCTCTCACTTGGGACAGTAGCTACAGCCTACAGCCTACAGTTAAGTTAATCAATGTGCATATTTTATTTTCCTTAATGTGCCTACAGTTAAGCTGCTTCAGTAGTCCCAGCAGAAAGAGTCGGCACCTTTACTTAGCACAACTGAAGCTACTATTTAAATAACTAAATTTATATGCTATGGCTATTTGCAAGTTATATGATCAAGAGGTAACAAGAGCGCTCCTTAGCTTCATTGGTTCATGGTTGGGTTCTCCTTTCTATAAATAATTTCTACGAGGTTTTATTTTCAAGAATATATTATATTCCGAAAAGACTAACTTAGGACATCCCTACAAATGTATCAATTATTGAAGCTTTTTGCAATGACAGATAAATATGCATTCCAAATATCCCGCCGCAACACGCAGGGTACCATCTAGTTTAATTAAATTTTCTTGCTTGGGCTCAGTACACTAGAAAAAATAAAAAGGGTCCAAGCCATATTACCTCTACTATGATATGACAATATTAAACCGTGTAAGATCGGCTATTATTTTAAATTTTAGAATCTAAATTGTTATAGTTTCCATTGGATATGTATATAAAATTGATTACAAATAGGACTTGAAGTTGTAATAGTTGTAGGATAAAATTAGGGTCGGATTCTTTCTTAGTCTTTCTTTTAAATAGAAAGGTATACTTGTTAAAACAGCATGATGACTTAGCATATGCGAGGGAACGGCTGGCCGCCGGTTTTCCGGTCGAGGGTCGTTGATACCCTAATTATGCTGGATCAGAAAAGAGTGACCGTAATCAGTGCCCTATAGATATAGGCTACGGCTAAACTCTGTTACCAAATATCGTGCATCGGTGTCGTCAACAAGTTTGGATCTTCTATGGCGTTCTTCCGCGTTTGGTTATTGATGTCGATTTTGGTGTCGGTTTCTAACATGCATAGGGGGAAGAATTGTCAACAAAAATAATTTGTTGATGCTTTGTATCAGCAATAATTATATGGGGTTATTCGCAAGACCTAAACTTGATGGATGCAAAGAAACACAAAACGAGTTTATACTGGTTCAGGCCCTCAAGATGAGTTAATACCTTACTTTCAGCTGTTGTGTATTGTCTTTAAGGTTTCTCTGGTAAGATTTTGTCTGCTCAAGAGGGCTCTCTGTCTCCTCTTATATATTAAGGAGGCAAGGTTACATGATAGGAATTCTAGTCGGGCTTTGACCAAAGAATTTCCTTCTAGAAATACATCGTAACCGGCTAGAATTATATCCTTTTTCTTATCATGCAAGGTAATATAAACCGAGTTCTACTATATTCCTAATTACATGATCAGGCCTATTCACTATTCGAGTGGCTATATTGTTTTCCATGAGTTACCCGGGGCCTATGGTCTCCACACAATTATATTTTGTGATACGCCCATATTAAAAAAAAGAGGCCTCAGGACGCAACAGGAAAAGAAAACGACATGAACTAGTCAAAGCTACAAATTCCAGCTTACTATAAATGTTGCTACAAGTTTCAAATTTCTTTATTTGGCCGGATTAGCAATAACGTGGCTAGACATGAACTAGCCCAAGCTACTAGATCATGGCCTGGTCAAGTTACAAAACATGGCCCATTTTTTGGGTCGCATGGTATGGGAATTTTTACTGTTACTAATTTAATTTTTTTAATTTACAAAACTAATTTTCGATTTGGATCATTTGTAAAACTACCCTCTTGCCGCCCTGGGTCACGGCGGTATTTAAAAACCGCCGTGGCCCAGGGCGGCGAATGGCCTAGGCCCACGGTGCCGGCACGGCCTGCCGACGGCGTCAGCCGGCCGGGGGTTGCGTTGCCCGTGCCCGTCCCGCGTCCGCGCCCGTCCCGTCCCCGCGTCTGCGCCCGTCCCCGCGCCCGCGCTCGTTTCCCGTGCCCGCGCCCGCGCCCGCACCCGCGCCCGTCCCGTCCCCGCGTCCGCGCCCGTCCCCGCGCCCCGCGCCCGTCGCTGCACCCCGCGCCCCGCGTCCGCGCCGTCTCCGCACCCCGTGCTCGCGCCCGCGCCCGCACCCCGCGCCCGCGCTCGTCTTCCGTGCGGGCACGGGCATTTTTGTTTTTGGCCCGGGGCCATTCACCGCCGCCGTCACGGTCTGGTGACGGCGCGGTGCCCTGGTTCATTCGCTGCCCTGGGCCACGGCGGTTTTTAAATCCCGCCATGGCCCAGGGCGGCAAGAGGGTAGTTTTGCAAATGATCCAAATCGAAAATTAGTTTTGTAAATTAAAAAAAAATTAAATTAGTAACAGTAAAAATTCCATGGTATGGTCCTAAATGACTAAATGGGCTATCATAGTATGACTGAATTGGGCTTAACATAAATGGGCCAAGTCAGATGCTGGGACCCGTTTAGGTCTTACGGACCGGTTAGTCTGTATTGGTTTGTTTCTGATTCTGATCCTTCTGTTTAAAAGTCTGACTGTTTTTCTATTTGTTTGTTTTGTGGCGAATGTTTTGTATACAACTCTATTCTGGTTTCACCTAGTTGGGCCTCCAAAGTACTTTGAATACGAGACCCAAATGCTGGCTGGGAACTTGTGCCTTGAATCCTGATCGATGTGCCAGGGCGACAAGGAGAGATCACTCCTTCCTTTTAAGGAAAAAGCTCACTTTAGGTTCCCTAAGTATAGATTGAGTTTTATTTGCGTCCCTCAATAGCAAAACTAGGTATAAAGCGTCCTCTAACTTCTAATACCAATGCAAATCGAGTCCCTTGGCAGAACGTGGCGGTTAGGTGGCTTGTTTGATTTGTTCTTCGTCCCATGTGGTATTGACGTGATATTTATGTGACACATGAAGCAAAAATAAAAAATTAAAAAATAAAAACAAATATGTGGAGCCCATATGTCAATGGGTGTCCATTCAAAAAAAAAATTATAGTGTGACCCACATGTCACCGCCCCTGTATGTCCCATCTTGTCTCCTCTCTCTCCTTTCTCTCTAGATGGCGACAACAAGGCCACGCCATGCCGTCCCTACTCTGGTTTTGCCTCCCCCCATGCCCCCACCTCCTTCCTCTCTCTTTTTGTCTCCCTACCTCGGAATGGCACGGGAGGAGGCCAAGATCCTGGTGGCGGAGGGCAGAGTGGATATGCTCCACCCTTGTCTTCATGGACGCCACCGCCGCTGGCAAATCCGGACACCTTGGCCATGTCCTCGTCCACCGCTGCTGTCGGTGCCTCCTCCGCACGCCGCCGCTGTCCTGCAAGTGCAGTAGCAACACGATGACGTCGCTAAGAGACTCCCCGTAGAGGAAGCACGGGAGCGGTGAAGGTCAGTCGGCACGGAAGAGGGAGGATTCTGCCTCGCAATCCTCGGCGCCTTGCCCCTGGTGGTCGACAGCGGCAACGGCGTGCATAGAACTCCTTCGCCGTTAGCTGGCATAGAATTCCTTGGCCTCGAATGAAACTCGATTTATAGTTGAGAGACCTAAAGTGAACTTTTTACTTCTTTAAACGAGGGGCACATGATAAAATCAATGCTTGGAGTGGGAAACGCGCAAACATTATTGTAACTGCAAGTGAAATACTTCTACTTGGGATGCACTTAATAGTGCAGTGGCAGGGTGTGTGGTTTCAACCCTACTGCCTAAGATGCACTTAGTTGTGTTCGATTTTTAACACGCTTATACTTTCTTTGGCAATAATTTTCTCATTGGTTGTTCAACATATGTTTTTTTTAACTACTGGTACTGTGCAAATCCAAATCCAGTAAGTTGCCCACATCCACAAGTTTTTTTTGTCAAGATATTGTTTCAAGTGTGGTATTATATGTGGTATTATATATAGTTTGCTGGTGTTGCACCGATAGTGAGACTGCCTGTTGAATGCCTGATGGCACCTTGCTCTGACCTGAGATATGCAACAGGGATCCCCTTGATCTTTGCCGGATGTATTTAACACTCCTACTTGCCTAAGGGCAAGATTTTTCCTTTTTTCTCCTACCAAATACTATAGCGCAAAGCTCTGGGGTGTAGAGCTACTTTGAGGCCAATATTAAAGGAAAAACCTAAGGCGCAAACACATGCGCTCACACGATCACGTTCCGACTTTTTTTTTGCTGCAGTACATGCACATGTTTTGTTGCAACATTTCCCTTTCTATTTTAGGTAATTGTGTGACTAAATATCCTACTCTCTCCAGCCCATAATATTAGGAATTTTGTCCTTCAAATTTGTTCCCAAATATAACGGATTTTGTGATCCAGAGAGAGTACTTTATTTTCTACCTATTAACTTTTATACTAGTTTATTCTTCACCTACTAACTTTTATACTAGTTTATTCTTTATATATCATATTTTATACTAATTTATTCTCCACGTATCATCTTTTGTACAAGTTTGTTTTTCACCTATCATCTTATCAAGGGTATATGCTCTTGATAAATGCATCTTTTAGTTGCAACCTTAATTGACCAAAATGACATAATTCCTTATATTATGGGACGGAGAGAGTACATCTTAATTGTTTGTTATTTTTTATTTTGTGAAGTTTGACTTTCGTAGTTAAAAGTGTCTAACAATTTAATTGCAAAGTTTTGTCTGCTTAAATAAATTATAAATTGTTTACGATTTAAAATGGAAAGTTTTTTTTTTAAATTACTAATTTTCTACGTAGAAAGTTTTTTATTATGCATAAAGTTTCTAAGAGGGAAGTTTATTATCTATGCATAAAGTTTTTAAGTAGAAAGTTTGCTATTTATGTATAAAGTTTCCAAGTACTCCATCTATAATATAGTAACTTCTAGACCTATTTTATCATCTCAATCAATAATAATTATTTCCTATTTAATATTCTCACCTACTTTCTTAGCGCAACCAATAACAACCACCATCTATTTAATTTCACTTACTTTCTTAATACCCGTGCACAACTCTATTAAATCCTTATATTTTGAAACAGAGAGAGTAGAAAGTTTGTTATTTATGCATAATTTTTTTTGTTTTTAGATGTTTAGATAAAAAATCCTAGTGTTTAGAAAAATAAAAGAAGCGTGTAAATTGACAATTAATAGGCCAAATTACAGCACGTGTCCGAAATGGAAAAGCACGTTGGCTCTCTTTTGTTGGGCGGGAATGTGAATCCATGCACATGGACTCTCTTTTTTTTACTGGAAAAATGTGCATTCGGCTGCAAACGGGGGATTGCACCGGGGATAGAAAAAAAAGTGCGCCCGACATGTGAACAGGAAAATAAATAGAATTCGAGGACCTGGGATCGGGGCATATATGGAGGCTTTTGTGGCGGGGACTACCTATATAACTTTTGATATAAAATTTTTGTAAAACTTTTTAAATAGTTAACTATAGTATAATTATAGTATAATTACGTCAGAATGTAACTTCTTTGTAACTCGTGTATACAAGATCAAAAATTCATGCGGGTTGCCGTGGCTAACAGCGTGCGAACCCATGCCACGCGCGCGTAAATTTTTTCCCCCTGCTAGCAGGAATCTCAAAGCAAATCTTTTCTATCAACAGTAGGATAGCAAAATCGTTTATAGCGATGCATTAGAGGCCCCACAATATATAGGCCGGCAATTGCCACACCTCAATTTGAGAGTTTTTTGCGAAGTTCTATTTGAGATTTTGAGGTACCTGTATACATGTAACTATGCGGTTATTAACTTATAATTGTATTAAAATAAGTTACACTACTTTGGCCATTTCTACACTACCTGTTTTGACTTTCAAGTTCAAAGCTTAATTTTGCAATGTGCTGACACCAACCACTCGTCATTTCCAATTTTGAAGTCTTAAGGTTCAGTTTTATGACTTTGGTGGCTTCACCTATGTAATGGCCACCTCTTAACCTTGTAGTCATGCTCTTCCACTGCCTCAGCTTCTTTGATCCTGGCTAGAAGAATTGGCCAGGACCACGTCTTTGTTTCAAAATTTTGGAATTAGGGAGTTTTCCCTTGATTTTTGTTTGTTTAATGTGTATTGAATTTGTTGAATAGTGTCGCCGCGCACAAACTTGTATTTGTATTCAATTTATTCAAGAGTGTCACTCCATTTGAAGTTATATCTTCTCCAAGCTGCAAGAGGGAAAAAAATCACTTGAAACCTGGGGTAAAAACCTGTGTCTGGTAATGATGAAATGATCGGTGGCCTCACTCAATCTGAGTTATGGCCTAGTATGATGAGCTGATATATTGAGTCTTAGGGCTCCTTTAGAAAGTGGGTAATGGAAAACACGAAAATAGGAGAAACATATGAATGTCATGCTATATGAAATCCTATAGGAATTGAAAATATAGGAATTCGCTTGGTCGTTTCGATACTCTATAGGAAACTTATACGAACTTTAGAGGAAAAAAATATCATTAGAATAGAGTTAAGAGGAGAGAGATAGAGAGATGATGTCTTGGACTTATCAAAGAAATTCTTTGAATTTAAACCATGAGGTTTGATCACATGCTTGAAATCCTCCAAAACGTGAAGGAAAAGATATACTCCTATGGAATTTTTCCAACAAAATCCTACAAACCAAAGGGCTACATAGGAAACAATCCTATAGTATTTGAATCCTTTGAAAATCCTTTAAAAATCCTTCATTCGAATGGAGCCCTTGTGCAAAATGTTTAGGAGCTCATAAGTCCAAGTTACGGGTATGTAGTGCTAAACATATATATACACTAGGAATACTATCACTACTACGAAAATAGTTTTTATAGGCGGCTAAAATCAATTTGTAGTGGCGGTTCAGGCGTCTGCCTCTCACAAAAGGCTTGCAAAAATTATTTTTACAAGTGAGTAAATATGAAATCGATTTGTACATGCAGTTGATTTAACCTGACCGCCTTTTTTCACAGGCAGTCTTCTTAAGATAACCACACGTAGAAATCGATTTTCACAGCCGACCATTTTGAGACAACCGCATGTGTAAATGAATTTCCAACTTTTGAGTTTTTTAGGCAAAAAACACACAAAAAATATTTTGAATTTTACAAGCCATGTATATGTGGTTTTTGAATTTTTAGTCACAAGTCACACGATTTATCGCGCGTGTACAGTATTATGGATTCAAACCTGAGACCTCTCTCTCCACACATTACCCCCTACCATCTCACCATCAAGATTCAAGTTGATATTCTTTTGACTTCGTACCTCCAAAAGTTGTAATGCTTATTTGAAACACTAAATGATTTCAAATGAAAAAGTTGTCAACTACAAATTTAATTTGTAGATCTCATCGATCTCTACAACTTTGATATAGACCATGCTTCTATTGGAGGTCATTTGAAACATTCTGAAATTAGGTTTTTAAAATAGATTTGAGAACTTGTAATGAATATTTGGGTCCGTAAGCAACCTCAAATGAAAAAAGTTGTCAACTATAATTCTTGTAGATCTTGTCAAGCTTTATAATTTTGACATAAAGTTTGTATTTATCTGATTTCATGTAAAAAGTGATGTATATATATGTGCTTTTAGTAAAAATTGATTTTTAGAGACGGATGGCTTAAGGACCCGCCTTTAGAAATCGATTTCTAGAGGCGGGCTCTTAAGTCGACTGACTGTACAAATAAGGTCGTTTTTAGAGGTGGTAGATTTAAGTGACCGCCTCTCAAAATTGATTTCCAGACGTGGTCTGTGACTGGCCTTCTTGGCCTTAGTACATGCGGGTCTCCTTTTAGACCACCTGTAAAAAGAAAGAGGAGTGTTGCTGAAAATGGTTTTTTTTATAGTGTATTAAGAATGGATTAGCTTAAATGCAACTGAGAAAAAATATCAAAGGAACTATTGTCACACCCTCAACTTAAAAGTGGTCTGTTCATATCTTTACATAACCACAAAAAAAAATCTATGTTCTATGTAGAGGGCCAAAACTAGTGGGGGTGGTATAAAAGGCTATCACTGCAGAGAGAGCCAGAGAGGACTCTACAAAGGACATTTTGCTAGAACTAGAATCTAGGGCAATCTCAGCGAGGATTTGTTGCAGTGAGTGCCTCTCTGAGTGGGAACTCATTATCTAAAAAAAATCTGAGTGGGAACTAAAGCAGTTACTTCTTTGCAAGCAGGTACAATAAGATGAACAGTGACAGCAAAGAACAGCTAATTTTCCTTGTATTTTATATATTGATGTTTTGCTTCCTCCACTTGCCTATGTGTTCTTGTGCTTTTAGTGTAATGTAGTACACTCTCAAAATCAGGGCCTCACAATTTATCTTTACTAATCTAAGAAGCTTAGCCTGTTAATTAACTACAATGGAGAATCCTGACCATACATTTAGATGGATCAAAGGGCCCTGAATCCCTTATCAAGAGCTGGAATTACCCTAAAATTGCTGCAACAAAATTAGCATAATAAAGGAGCTCTAATTTAATCCCTATATGTCGTCAAGATACACACTCTACAGTTGGCAACTGATCATGATTACTCCACTAATCATTATGATTAGGTACATTCAGTGGAAAAGGTGCCTAAATAGCCAAGAGACAGAAGTCCAAAGCAACAAGATATAACTATATCCTAGAGTGACTCTTAGTGCTAATATTTCAGCACATTTCCATGGGAAAGGTGACAGCCCTACCATCACAGTTATCCACAGGGAGCTATAGCTAGAGAATGCAGGTGTGAGGATATATCATGCCGGCCATACTGGGCTAGCTTGAATGTAACTCTCTTTGGCCATATGGTGGACCTGATTTAAGTCACCTTCAAACTTTAGCCTTTTTTCCCATGGTCTTGCCTTTCATCAAAGGGAAGAGGATGGATGGCTAGCTCCTTATCTACATGAGGAGAGGTCATTGCAAGCCAACAACAAGAAGCACCTAGATATTATGGAGGCCGAATACTAGGTAGCATATATCTATGACCCAATAGAATAATTAGTGTACCACCCAGTTTCTTTTGTGACATGCTTTCTCCATATGTGGAGAACTGAGTGATGAGGACCACAGGACCGCAATAACACGTGCAACCAAAAAGGTTTTAGCACAATCGCAAATAAAAAGAAAATGTAGAAGGGGGTACAGATATTGGAGAAATTAAGGTGTACAATTTTTCTTGTGCTAAAATACATAGGAGTGGCACCATCAAACATCCTGTTTACATGTTAACTCTTCTTGTGTTAAACTTAAAATACATAGGAGTGGCACCTAGATCATCCTATTTACATATTAACTACAAAAATAGATACTGGTTTAGTAAAACAATTTTATTTTCAACGTCAAACTGCGGGAGGTAGCACCGTGCCTTTGTCAACGTCATCTTACATAACCACTTCCACAACCACACTCTCGGTCCCTATGCTTGAGGTGAGGGTGAAGAGGACCTGTCTCTCATACGTCTCTAGTTTGTTTTTAGGGTTTTCTTAATAAAGTATGTGGAGGATTAGATCTATCAGATCGTCTAGGGTTTGTCTTCCATGATGTTCATGGAGTTAGGCTTTTTTAGAGTGTTTTTCCTTTTCTATCTCTTTATTGGTGACTAGCCCATATGAGAGGTTATCACTGAAGACCTATGAAGGCTTCTTCATCAGGTTGTCGGTGTTCAAATCGGAGGTGCCGACTTTGGGGTCTGAATCGCTGACTTATTCGGTGACATTAGTTTGTTGTTCTGTCAGAAGAATGAACATGGTGGCGATACATGTTCATCTACTTTTGCGTGTGTTAGAGTTGGTTAGCACTGTGGCTATGCTCGCATCTCTTGCGGGTTTCAAGATCTGAAGCCATTGTTCTATTTTGACAGATCTTTTATTTCTGTTTCTAGTAACAAGAGGGTTGTAATCTCTCCTATTATTTAATATAATCTACCCTGCTTCGCAAAAAAAAAAAATCAATTTTAGTTTCTAGATAATATACATTAATTTATGGCCTTGTAGATATACTACTGCACACGCAGTGCGCGCCTCATATATACCTCCCTCCCCCCCCCCCCCCCCCCTGACTACACACCCCCTCCCTCAGAAATCCGGTAGTAATCGGATTACTAGACAACCCCACTGCATTTACCGTCTATCAGTTAATTTGTTACTAGACAGCCACAACGAGATTGTGCTATAAGCCTGTTAGTAATTTGTTTACTCACTTTTCACACATGAGCACGATTTGCCCGTTCTTTTCAATTCTGGTTGTCTTGACACATTTATAAAGACCAATAAAATATTCACCGAAGGTTATTTTTGATGTATAGTGTTCGACGGTAGGTTGGTTCTAGTTTCAAGAGGCTACTAGCGAGTCTTATGATCCCTAGAGCACATATAGTGAAATTTTTACCGATGGGCAACGAGAGGTTCTCGGTGGGTGGGTTCCAGATCGTCATTGGGGGGGGGGGGGGGTTATAGTTATCGTTTTACTTGTAGTTGTGTCGCCCCACTTCGTAATGGCAGTGAATCGTTTACTGATCAGAAATTGTGGACGACAAGGTAATCACGGGATGGTTGGTTATAGATTCATGGGTTCATAATCATGAATCCTGACAACTGCGGTGGTTTATTTTTTGTTTCCCTACTCAGGATGGAGTTGTCGGTTGCTCCATCATTCTCCCCCAAATCGACGCCCTTTCCCATGCTCACCCAACTCTCCCCGACAGTGAATCCATACACGGTGGTCAACGGCGGTGACCATCCCCGACCACCACCGGCAATACTCCGAGGTACAAAGGTTAGTAACTTCACATTCCCGTCCATTATTGTACCTGCTTCTGGGGTCCTGCGATACGCTCCTGGTGACCTATTCATTGTGTATGGTAATAGTGACCCTCATTGTAGATGAAGCGTAAGGGTAAGATGCCGAACAAGGTGAACAAGGTCACGTTCATTGGGTCTAAACCGGAATGCGAGATGATCCTCCAGGAGATCCAAGGTGACCAGTCCATGAACCTCGGGGACTGCCTCCCTCCCGCGGCGACTGCACACAGAACCACAAGCGGCGTGCAGAGACCCAACCGGGGGATGATGCAGCTGATGAGGTACATCCCTTTATCCCGCTACTCATCTCAATTGAAACACTATTATTTCCTTTTTGTTATTTTTTTCATTCAATCATAGCTTGTTCTAGTTAAGTTGGTAGGTTAATCGCAGTGGGTTCTAACTCCATGTAGGTATGATTTTTTTTGACTTTTTTCGTAATAGGTTCCAGTTCCCTTTTCTCGAACTTTTGGTGGTTTCCAGTGCTGGCTATGGGGTTTGTTGTACTCTAGGGTGTTTAGTTTTTGTCTCTCTGGATCCCCATGTGTTTATAATATAGCGTACATATGCAGCTATGGTTTTAATCCACTATATGTCGATGTTTTACACCGGCAATAAATATATGGGGCTACTCGGCGGATGTAAACTCGGTGGATTGCAAAGGAACACAGGAAGATTTTATACTGGTTCAGGCCCTCGATGTGAGGTAATACCCTACGTCCAGTTGTGGTGTTATTCCTTTGAGGATTTGTGGTGGTGATTCTGGTGAACCAACTCAACCTGCCCTCATGGGGCGCCCTGCCTCCCCTTATATACTGGGGGACAGGGTTACAAGGTAGGAGTCTCCAACGGATTATGACTAGGAGATCTCCCCTTAGAGATATAACGCACCCGACTAGGACTGTACATTCCTTTCTATAGAAGGCGAAGTCTGCCGAATCTAGCTATATCTCTAATTACAAGGCTAGGCCCATCCTCTATCCGAGTGGCCCATATGCTTGTCATGAGGTACCCGGGGCCCATGGCACCCACAGTAGCCCCCGAGACCTTCATAGTTGAGTCACAGCTGATGCCAAGTGCTCATCCTCCACGGTGAAGTCTTCCCGAGTGCATTGCTCCCGAGTACTCTTTGTCTGAGTGCTGCTTCTCCCGAGTCCTGCTTCATGTCAGCTGGCAGCGAGGCTATGAAGGGCTCCATGTAGATGTAGGAATAGTGTGCGCCGAATAGGCGCACCTATTAGGTGTAGCCCTCGACTTTGTGCTTAATTGTGAAAACAATTAAACATGAAGTCAAAGATCTTTAACCTTATAGTCTTTCCCGAGTAGATTATTACTGGTACATGAGACTCTTCGGTATCATGTCAACCGGAATATAATTTATAGTCTTGCCGAGCAGGGAACTACTCGTATGTAGGACTCTTCGATTTCATGTCAGTCGGAATGCATGTTTATAGTCTTGCTGAGTAGGATGCTACTCGCATATGGAACTCTACAGCGTCATGTCAGCTGGAAAGGGGGGTGTTTATAGTCTTTCCCGAGTAGTATACTACTCGAAAATCAGACTCGTCGGCATCATGTCAGCCGGGATGATTATTTATAGTCTTTCCCAAGTAATATATTACTCGAAAATTAGACTCGTCAGCTTCATGTCAGCTGGAAAAGGGTTTATAGTCTTCCCCGAGTGGCGTCCCATTCGGAAGTTAGACTCTTCAGCTCGTCAGCTGGAAGAATGTTTATAGTCTTTCCCGAGTAGTGCACTACTCGAAGATTAGACTCATCCGCGTCATGTCAGCAGGAATGAGAATTTTATAGTCTCTCCCGAGTAGTGTACTACTCGAAAGTTAGACTCATCCGCGTCATGTCAGCGGGAATGAGAATTTTATAGTCTCTCCCGAGTAGTGTACTAATCGAAAGTTAGACTCATCCGCGTCATGTCAGCGGGAATAATGCTGCTCATGGCAACTGGTGGCCACGCATGTTGGCCGAGTACCACTGTATGAAAAATAAATCCATTACGTGGTTAGGTGTACTCGAGAGAGATACCTGCATCTCCAATTTTAATGAAGACCAGCTTGTGATACTTGTAAGGATGTATCCTCGAGACCTGGTGGATAAGACAGATACCCAAACATATATGTTTAGCAATAAGGCTCTCATGAAGCATATCTGTTTACCTCATCGGTTCCTGTGGGTAGCACCAGCGCTATAATTTCAACTCAGCCAGCGGGCGGCCCACGTGGAGCATGCTACTGTAGGAACTCATGTCTTGGTGGCTGTTACCAAATAAGTCGGCCTGAGCCGACCTATCCGGCATAGCTCTATAGAAGTATCATCCATCGTATGTCAGGATGAGTATGGCGGCGTTGGTAACCGCAATCAGCCAGAGAAATCCTCGTCTGCAAGTCTTTCCGACTTATGCTCCGGATGCATCCTGGTTGCCACAGACGCTTGAGTAGGTATATTGCAGAATCTGCTCGCTCTCCCCAGGTGTGACGCGGTGCATGGGAACTCCGGATGCGCTTTGACGACATAGGTCTTCTCTGACTTCGGTAAAGCCGGATAAGGTACCCGAACCTAGCATTAGCGTAGGATTCGGCTGGCGACCCTCATGGGGCGTACCCTACTTAGCCGAGTAGTACACAGCCCCGACTGGCGCCGGAGGCCGGTTATTAGCTCGCATGGAGCGTAGCCGAGGAAGATGACGTCCCGACTGGCGCAAGTACTCAGTAAGTAGCCCTCATGGAGCATCTCGAGTGTATTTTGGCAGACTTGTCCAGCCCCCGAGCGTAGGAGATAGGCTCGCAGCCCTGAGTTCCTGTCACGCATATCCGGAGCTGGGCCTGCAATATAAAAATATCGGATGAGTAGCATCTGATGATGGAAATAATCACCCGAATAAAATGTATTTTACAATGTATGTAAATACGTGTTCTTCCTCTTTTTGATATTAATTTCCTCGAGTAGTTGACCCCTTACGTTTAGGCACTCTGCCCGACTAGTCATAGCCCCCTAGCGTCGGGAGTTGGCTCATGGCTCTTTCCCAGGCACGCGTTTTGGGTGACTTGAGTTCGTCTTACATGGAGCAGAGTTTCACGGATCGAGATTTATGCTACTCGAGTACTTTTGTAATCATTTAAGAGCAAAAACGAAAAAAAGTAAATGCGCAGCTTGTACACCTATTAGGTGTAAGCGGCTGTGGCACTAGCAAGGCCGAGTGAGGAGATGTTTATCAGAAAGTGACTTAGCTGTTCGGTATTTGGGAGTGGGGATGCCATCCTCGTGTTTGAGCTTGTGAGCCCCCGAGCATGTCACTTGTTGTTCTGATAATCCTTAGTTGTTGAAGGTCGAAGGCGGTTGTGACCGACTGCCACAATGGAGCCGTCTGACTTGCGTTTGCGATTCCCAGCTTTAGTCGGGACCGCGTCGTCGGTGTCGTCCCACTTCTTCTGTCAGGGTGACTTGTTGTCATCGAGGGCCTCGGCAACAGCGTGGGCCGAGTCGGCGTACTTGTTTGCCATGTCGAATAGGGCCTTGACAGAGTTGGGAGGCTTCCGCGTGAATTTGTCGATGAACGAGGTGTCTTTGACTCCTTTTCGAAAGGCGGCGATGACGACCTCATCCTTGATGTTTGGGATCGAATTTTTCTTCTTAGAGAACCTCTTGATGAAGTCACGAAGAGACTCGTTCTTCCTTTGATGCAACTGATATAAGTCGTGCTCGGAAGATGGCCTCTCGTACGTTCCCTGGAAGTTGGCGATGAAGCGTTCCCGGAGTTCTCCCCAGGAGCCGATTGATTGCTTGGGAAGTCCTGTTAGCCATGTCCTCGCTGAGTCGGCTAGAGCGACTGGGAGGTAGTTAGCCATGACTTTGTGATTTCCCCCAGCTGCTCGGATCGCCAGAGTGTAGACCGTGAGCCAGGACTCGGGATTGGTCTTGCCATCGTATTTGTTGATGCCTGTAGGCTTAAAGCCGACTGGCCAGTTGACCTGTCGTAGTTCCTGGGTGAAGGCCGGTATGCCTTCGTCTTCATGTGGACTCCGACCCTGACTACGGCGACGAAACCGCTCGTGGTGGAGGCCGAAATGCTCGTTCTCGTCTTCCAGTTGGCGTTGCTCGTCTTCTTCTCGTTCGCGGCGCCGAGCATTGGTGTCCTGCCGAAGATCACGCCATAGTTGGCCTCGGAGATCCCGGTTGTCCCGACGGTCACTTCGACGTTGCCGGTTGTTGTTTGGGTTGCCGAGTGACGTTTGGCGTGACTCCGTGTGCAGCCGACTAGAGCCGGCCACTCGGCGTCGTTTTGAGGTAGACGAGACTGCCATTGGGGATGCCGACCGGTTGGTCGGTATGAGGGTATCTCCCGATTGTTGGTGCTGCTGACATGCAGCAGCGGTAAGCATGGCTTTTATCCTTGCGATCGTCGGGGTGGCCTGGTGATCAGGCCCAAGTTGGAGCGTGTCCAGTAGGGTTGCGGCGGCCACGATGTTCTGTTGTGGCGTGACGAAGACGTCGTGGTCGCCGACTTTTGTTTGGAGGGTTTGTTGCTGAGCGGTTCACCCAGCCCTGCGTAGGCCGTCGTTGCGGGCGTTCAGGCGTCTTGCTTCTTCCTCCTGTTGTTCTCGCAGTCGGCAGGCCTCCTCCTCTTGTGGCTCGTGTCGTCGGCGTGATTCCCGAGTAGGAGTAGAGCCTTTTGATGCCATGAAGATTTCTCGTGGCGGAGAGAAGCTTGCCGAGCTGCTGTCCGACTTAGAGTCGTAGTCCGTCTGGAAGTCGGAGTCCGACTGCGAGTCGAAGTCGGGATGGTTGATGGGGATGAATGTAACTCCGATCTCCCTAGATCCGATCTCGACAGGCTCTGGGCCGTATCCGAGTCGAACTCCAGAGTATCGGGTTTGCCTCGTCGGATGTAGTTTGTAGATATCCGCGGCATCGCCGAGTCCGAACGGGAAATTGACGATCTCTTCCTTTTTTGGCCCGATCTCAGCCGGCTCAAAACCGAGTCCGAGTCGAACACCGAAAGAAAGAGTTGTCCCTGGACTAGGGCGTATTGGAGATCGCCGCAGCATGTCGTGGAAGATTGCTGCAGCATCGTGTAGGCCGACTGGCGCGGAGTTGGCTGGTTCCTCAGCCGGTTGGATCGGGTCCGTGTCGGCCAAGGTGAGATTGCCGAACATGTCGGCGGCGAAGTCGAGGCTTTCGAATGAGATTGTATCTTCGGGAGAAAATTTGCCGCCGTCGACTCCGGTTGTTGGATCCGTCGAGCTTGTAGATGTAGATCGCGCCGAGGCCCCTACCTGGCGCGCCAACTGTCGATGTTTTACACCGGCAATAAATATATGGGGCTACTCGGCGGATGTAAACTCGGTGGATTGCAAAGGAACACAGGAAGATTTTATACTGGTTCAGGCCCTCGATGTGAGGTAATACCCTACGTCCAGTTGTGGTGTTATTCCTTTGAGGATTTGTGGTGGTGATTCTGGTGAACCAACTCAACCTGCCCTCATGGGGCGCCCTGCCTCCCCTTATATACTGGGGGACAGGGTTACAAGGTAGGAGTCCCCATCGGATTATGACTAGGAGATCTCCCCTTAGAGATATAACGCACCCGACTAGGACTGTACATTCCTTTCTATAGAAGGCGAAGTCTGCCGAATCTAGCTATATCTCTAATTACAAGGCTAGGCCCATCCTCTATCCGAGTGGCCCATATGCTTGTCATGAGGTACCCGGGGCCCATGGCACCCACACTATATATATAGAATTCACATTAATTTTGTCCAGATCTAATGACAGCAGCACGGTGTCAGAACATTCCACTCCGTACTCAGTGGATTTATCTCCATATGCAATTTTTTTTTACCGGTTGACCATTTTTTTATTATCATGTAGCCGACTGCGAAGAAGGAGACAGTGCTAACCTACGCCAGCCCAAAGATAGCGTTCCATGCTTGCGCGGCTTTGTCACCAAAGCATCATGACACGTTGGCTTGGCTCGGTCTTGGCAAACTTGCTGAGATGACCCTTGATGGTCTGAAGCAGCCGGACCTGACACGGTAGCTGATGGGCAAGCTTAACCCGAAAACCATGCGCATTAAAATCTCCCCCTCAAATACTATCAAGATTACTCCCTTGAAGATCAGTATTGTCATGGGAACACTATTCGGTGACGAGAAGCTCCATCTGCCGGATGGGGAAGTCATGGGACTTGCTTCTTGGTAGCTGGCCAGAGATCTTGGCCTCCAACCAAATGCCAAGATTTCTCCATCGAGGCTTATCAGGGAGATCAGGGAGAGGAAAGACAACCCCAATGCTGTTTGTTTCTTTTATCATGGTGATGACAAACAAGCTCCTACTGACCACCGACATCTACATCACGCAAAAGGACGCATACCTGGGCAATGACCTAGCCAGGGTGGGCATGATTGACTGGTCGAAGGCGGTGTATGACAGTATCCGTGATGCCGCGTTTGTGTGGCACGAGAACGACCGCCTGTTGAAACACCAAACATACTTTGCTGCATGTACGCCATTCCTGGTGGTAAGCATAATATCCTCCTCATAGTCATATTGTTAATCCCAATGGTATATAACCAATGGCAGCGTATCGTTCACATGTGTGGTTAATTTTTCTTCATCTAACCCTGTTCATTGTCTCATTTTTTTCACGTAGCTGCTATACATCGACAACCTACACCTGCCATAGGACAATAGGTTCGATCCGATGCACACATCCCGCATATAGTATTTTTAAGGAATAAAACAAGCTTTACAACATTTAAATACAAGAAAAAGGAATTAAAAACCCCATCTCTGCACTTGGGCTGAATCCGACCCGTTACTGTGCACTTAACTCTCCCCGCGCGCGCCACGGTCCATAGCCCACTGCCTGTGGCCGCCGCGCCCCTTCGCTCCTCACTGACAGGTGGTCCCCACCTATCAGATCCGTCTCCGACCTCAGGTCAGAGAGCTCCTGTGCTTTGCCGTGCCGCCATCGCAAATCTCTCCTCGATTCACCGTATCTGTTTGGGTTTTCTCTAAATTTGTTGAGGGGTTCTTCTCCCCTTATCTCCCTCTATCTTTTCCCCCAAGATCCGAAGCCCCAATCGCTTTGAAATGAGCTCGGGCTCAAGTCCATTCAGGAGGGAGCCCTAGCCCTATCCTTCTACCGCCATGGAGTTCGTTCCCGAGCCGGATTCCTCTCCTCCTCCCTTTAAATAGAGTCGCCCAAGGCCCTGGGGGCTTTTTCGAGCATCATCGTGAGCTGTAGCTAGTCCTAGCCTCCTCTCTGCGCACGGGATCCAATCCGCCATCGCCACCGAGATCCAGCCGAGCCTCGCCGTCGCTTTTACCCTCTTTAGTGTTCTTCGCCACCTTGGTTAGCTTCGCTGGTGCACAAGGAAGCGAGGCCGCCATCCCCTAGCCGTCGAAGACCGCCGGAATCCCGTCGCCGCCGAGAACTCGAGGAGCTTCGCTGCCAAAAGCTCGATGCCGGTCGCTCTTGTCGCCAATGAGAATCACCTTCGTCCTCTCTACTTGTTTCAGCCCTTGCTGCATGCCTCTGAGCTGCCGATCGCCGACAACCATCGGTCCCCGAGCCACTGCCATCGCCGCCATCGTCGTTGCTGACATGGCCGCCGACGTGGAAGCCGCGTAGGAGCCAGCTCGGCTACGCGCTGACCTGTTTGGGATTCAATCCACGCCGTTGATCGCCGAGTGTAGATCCTAGCCGTCCAATCTGTATTAGATTAGATCTCAGTCCTTCAATCTAGCTTAAAACCTTGATCAATTTGAGCCGTCTGATCTAATCCCTTGAAATCTAAGCCGTTGAATCCCTGTGCACCTCGGTAGACCCAGTCTACCATGACCCAGAGTCTCTCTCTCTGATCAGTGGGGCTCGGGTGTCAGCTGCCTCTCTCCTCTGTGCTGACGCCATAACTCTTGTTCCCGAATTAAAATAAATCCAAAATGACGTCATAAATCGGTTTAATTCTTTTAAATAGGCTTTAAAAGGGTTTAAAATTCTAAAATTCATAACTAATTCATCTGAACTCCGTTTGGGGTGATTCAACTTGCAAAATTCATTAAAAATAAAGATCTATCCATTAAACATATAATATTATACTGTTGATGTGTGCTTATGTATTGTTTTGCTCATTTTTTATTATTGCCTTTTGCCGCCCATGTTCTGGAAGAGTCGGGATTTCTCGAGGAGAGTTCGGAAGCGTGTGCAGTGCAGCAAGACAAGTCACACAGATTCCACAACATCTTTGAGCATATTATACCTATGTTTTAAGCTATACTTTTTCTACAACTATGCATTTATTTTTATAATGTCATCTGGAGGGAGAAACCTTATCCTTTGATTATGACCTTATTGTTTTGATTACTTGTCATTGTACCTATGGGAAAATGTGACTAGCTAGCTTAATTATTGGTTAGCTAGAATGGTTCTAGGATCCTGCTTAGCCACTCATAGAAACTATAGTATAACTTATGGGCAATCTCTTAAACCCAAATTACTTTATTGAGTTCACATGAAATGATGATCCAGTACACGACTGCGGTCGTGTGAGGATAACTTAATGGTCCACTAAAATTTGACTAAATGGTGGGTTGTGCGCACTAGGGTTGTGAATGTTGCTAGCGGTGCTCATGACAGTTAATGACTGGTTCATGGACTACTTATTGCGAAGCAACACTCGTACTAACCACAAGCTAGAATGAGTAATAGCGGGATTTGAAGTGTGCCGAGTTCAATAGGAGGCACCAGGGCTTTGTTTGTGGCTGATATAAGTCCACACATGGCAGTTGTCAATAATTCCATGAGTTCAGGGGTCGAGCCGTCTTGCGGGAAGACACTTGATCACCCCTACCGGAGATCGGAGGCTTGGCAGGAGGCTCTCCTATTGTGCGAGTTACATGGATAATCCTGTCATAATTCCTTTCCGAGATACCGTGGTGGTATTGAGGCGCATAGTGATGTGTTGTGGAGTTGTGTCTTGTGGGTAAAGTTGTACACCTCTAGCCAGAGTAAAACTATTCGAATAGCCGTGCCCGTGGTTAATGGGTGGGCCTAACAATGTTTTCTGTGATTAGTCCCACACGAACTCAATTACATAATAAATGGTGGAATATTGTTAACTCCAGGTTGGAGTGGTTGGGCCTATATCGCTTTGGAGAGCGGTACAGTTTTGGTTAATATTGTTTAATGATTATTGTTTTACTACTCTCTCAAATATTTTATTAAATGCTATTTATGCAACTTAAGCCATATTATATCATCCTTTGGATATCTGTGCACTTGCATATTTGCTGTGTGGCTTGGAGAGTATTTCATATACTCATCTTACAATCAACAATCATCATCAGAGGAGTACTACAACGAGGAGAACTTCTTTGAGGACTAAGTGGGAGCCTGGTCAAGTACGTGTGGAGTGGGAGTTGTTGCGTCGTCCGTAGTTATTCCGCTGCTTAGATTTTATTATTTTGAGAGGTGCCATTCATCTATGTAATAAATATATTCGTTATGTAAAATAATTTCTTTGTTATCAACTTTGTCATATGTGTGCCTCCGTTGATTCCTGGACGAGGATTTACACATAATAAAACACTAGAATTTTGGATGGAAATTCCGGGTGTGACAGAGACCCAATTGATATACTAGCTGTTGAGACGGTCCTAGTCGCCGCACCTCATGTTCAGCACCAAGATCCAACTGCAATGGCACACGGTAAGGCCCCTAAGCACGGCGCGCCACTCGCACACAGTCAATTGGCAGAAACTGCAGGAGCGTCCAGTCATTCCGCGGACCCGGAACAGACTGGTATTGCTCACTCACCTTCTAAGCATATTGCTTGAATGCTTTGTTAGAGGTTGGATGACATGGTTAAAGTTTAGAATCTGCACAGCTAGTGAATGTTTTACTGATTGTTATTTACGATTACAACAGATTCACTTGATGTACCAACCCTAGTTATTTTTGGACTAGTCGATGTTTTGGTTCCATTTCACACAGCCAGTGAAAGATTGACCCCATTAATAGCCCATCATTTTTGTTTTGATGGTACCCATGCACATCTAACGATCACCGTCAGTTATTGTGTTATTACAAAGAAATAGATATTGTCCTTTATACACATCAATCTATGTTTGATATGGAACCAAACTTACAGTTATCTTTACTGTGTTTTCGAACAACACCCCCCACACATGATGAGCCTGAGGATACTCCAGTCACACCGTCGGTATTCCTTCAAACGGACGAAGATATGATGGAACCCTAGATTAACGAGAAGATTGACGAGATTTGTGAACTAGAGGGTGCACCACCATTTAACCAGCTACTTCATCCTCTAAACCTCATTTTATCTCAGAGCTAGCATTACAAATGTGACACATTGTGATGTATTGTCATGTGCATATCACAGGTTGAGGGAGGCAGTCAGGAAGAACCGGGGTACAACTCGACATCCTGGTCCATCCCCAAGAGGATCACACGGATGCCTACTCAATTTATATCTCCTGCTAATGTCGGGAATCCACGGCCACCACCGGACGATGCCGCAATGGCACAGAGGTCTATGGTGCTTGCAGATCAGGAATTATAATGAAGGTTCAGTCCACCAGCTCTTAGCCCACGTACATTATAATGCATACTCTTTTTTTTAATTTATTTCCAATTGATATTCGTTCAGTTGAAATGTCCTCCTTGCGTGTAACGTTATTTTTGTAGACGTTGATAGGTGCATGGCAACTGGTGGTGACGTTGCGGGTTCATTTGCTGATGGTTGCATGATGGAGGGCATTTTCATAAATGCATTTGCCACATTCTTGGTCAAGGAGGAATTGAGGGATAGGCCCTAAACCTATGGGAAACGTGTATTCATCCCAACCACTGTCGCGGTAATCTACATTCTATATATCCAGTAGTTATTTTGTATTCCTCATTCCATCATGACATATTGTTAACCATGTGACACAATGCACGGTATCCATATTGTTTGACTCGCAGGACCTTCTCAATTTCGAGAATATTACTCACAACAGAGGGAAGGAAAAGTTTGTGCTATCAATGCTCGTGGATCACTTGCACGATGTTCTGCGCCATGTTCCACTGAAAGGGGCAAAGCTGGTAAGAATGCATGTATTTTCTTGCCAAAATTATCCCTTGTTTTTTGGTAACCCCTCTGTTGTCAATTGTTTTTTCTGACAGATTATCCTGCCGGTGTTGAACAACGATAATTGGTCTTTTTACATCATCAATTTCATTCACAAACGCGTTGACATCCTGGATTCAAATGATTACAATGCGATCGGGGCGAAAGGTGCCAAGCATTACGGAGAACTTTTTAGGACAGTTATGAAACATCATAGTGATGGGTTCCGATGTGTATTCCTAGGGGAGTTTGGCCGGTTTGGCAACTTTTGCCGCTCATATATTATGTGTCTGAAGATGGCAGTAGGCTTAAGCGACTGCGCTTTTTACGTCATGAAGTTCATGGAGCTCTATGATGGGGAATGGGACAAACTAAAGACCGCGTTTACACCGGTAACTCAACTTCAATTTCAAGTACTTTCCAGCACTTCTTTGATATTTTCATATGCCATTGTATAGAAGCTAAGAGTCCTCAACATTGCTTTCTTGCTAGGTTGATTTCGGTGTGCTTTGGTCACAAATTCTATAACATCTCGTCTTCAACCCGCACAACACTGCTGGAGAGCTCACTCCAGAAATCGTGCAACTTCGCCTAGCTAATGATTCCCATGAAGCGACTGCCCCATGATGATACTCGTAGTGCAATCTACAAACTCACAGAAGCACAGACATTAACAAAAAACAAACCTTCCATGTATTTTTGCCCATATGCCCTTGACGCAGCCACTGAACTACATATTTTGTTTCGTACTCACCAACACCTTTGATATGTGATGAACACCTGTATGTGTATTGCCACTCATTAACTCTTCGGATAAAATGGTTAATGGTAACTCTGATAGTTAGCTCACATATGCAACATAGAGAAATGCATAGTACTTTTTTGCTGCATTGTATTTTACAAGGTTCTTGCGATAGGGCCGTCTCCAAGATTTAGGGGCCCAGTGCGAAATGCAAAATGGGGCTCTAAAATACTAAGAACATATATGTTTAATACAATTAAGGCACACTTTCACATAATCATACTTCCTATTTCTTGTATACATAATCGTCGAGAAAACAACTTCTGTACAGAAATTTGCACTGTTGTTTAGGGCTAGTGATGGCCAAAATTCAATTAAGGATAAAGGATAAAAGAAACAGGAGGATTGGAGAAATCACAAACTCACCTCACGTAGTCACGTTGGAGTTGGATCTTGGGGCAATTGGTCTTGGGCCTCCTGTCCTGGCATCCTGACTCCTGCAGACTGCCGTCCAGGACTCCTGGCTGCGGAGGCCTGCAACGGCGACCAGCAAATAGCAATCAGCGATGGCCGATAGGATCGTGAGTTGCGAGTTCGCGATGTCTGACAGAGGGAGAAGCCGGGAAGGCGCAGCCGCAGCGGAACGGAACGGACGCGACGAGTCAGGTGACGCAAGGAATTGGACGGGCGGACGGCCGGGGCACTCGACGATTCGTTTGCCACGGCTTGTGTCGGACGTGGAACAGAACATATGGATTACTGGGCCATGGGCTAATCTAATTTGGGGCCCTTCGTTTTTTGGGGGTCCGGAGCGGTCGGCCACCCTGCTCCTGACCATCGACGGCCTTGCTGCCCGATTAGGTCATATTTAGCCGTTTAGTATTCTATTTACTCCCATTGGTGATGTTTTGGCCCATACAGTGCTCATACAAGGGACGGTGCAATGCATAGCAAATGATTTACTGGCAGATAATGTAGCCATGGTTACAACAGCAATTCGGAATGGAGCTGCCATAATTTATAGTAACATAATTATTCACGCTTGTGAGCAACCCAGTGTTGCCATTAGTAAATAATTTGCGTTGTGCGGAGGATACAACTCCTCTAATGCATAGTTATTTATTTACTCCAAATAAAAAAAAGGATAGAAACACCCACGACCTTCGTCTCCGTTCAGTGTCCTGTTGCGCTGGAAAAAACGAAGAGACACGGCCAGTCAGGAAAGTGAACCATCCTCGCCACAATATATACACACGACTGGACAGAGTACAACCCACGCTCTCTCTCACCGCTCACCTAGTTTACATGGCTACACTTGTCTCCACTCAAAAAACCCCCAATGTCTGGATCAGTAGGCGATGACTCTGAAGGAGGATTGCCATCGAGGGATGTGTTTCCGCCCCCTGCGATGGGGGTTCATCATCGAGGTGCGGGTCACCGGTCCCCAAAGACCCGGACTACCATGCGTCCTCACCACCAACTTCTCTGGAGTATGAGGATCTCATCCTTGCCGATGACAACGACAATGAGGAAGAATACAACTCTGAAGTGCCGCCGAGTGACTATGACTGGTCTGACTTGGAGCTCGAGGCACTCCAGTGCAGCGAAGATTTCGACCACGATGACGAGGAGGAGGACGAGGATGAGCACAACGATAACGACGACGATGATGACAAGGACGCAATGGGTGATCCATGTGGCATAGGCAACAACTACAGCTTGAACAACTAGGGTGGTGGCTCCAACAGCGACACTGCCAGCATAGTACGGCCTTCCCTTAGAATGTTAGTCCTAAGGGCACTGTGGACAGGGATTGCTTCTACGACGGAGACAAACCCCCCAGTGCCAAGCACACCCATACTAGCAAGTAGTAACCGCACCTACCACACCTTATTTTGTCTTCTGACTGTGTTTCATATAGGTGTTGAAGCACCCCCATTAAGTACTAGACTATGTGTTGTACTTATATTAACAACTAGTTTCAATGTGTAGTAATCTATTCGTGAACATGTGATACTTAGTTCAACTAGTTCAATTTCATCTACTATGTGGTCATGTAAATTTGCAATGATGCGACATCACTACATACTATGCGTTTCCTCCTTTGATATTATACATGGACACTATAGTCTGCAATCGTGGACATTACTTGTTCAAATTCGATCGTAGCATATATTCCTTACGCGACGTGTTATGTTTTATCCCAGGTAAAAATATCTGTTTAGTAAACGATTCACTGTCTGTATGAAGTGGGTTGAACCAACTACAAGTAAAAGATAACTATAACTGACCCATCGACATCCTGGAACCACCCCACCAAGAACCTATCGTTGCCCGTCGGTAAAAATTTCACTACATGTGCTCCAAGGATCATTAGACTCCCCGATATCCTCTTGAAACTATAACCAACCTACCGTCAAAACACTAGGCATAAAAATAACCTTCAGTGAAAACTTTATTTGGTTTCGATAAATGTGTGTAAAGAATTGAAAAGTATGAACAAAATCATACTCATGTGTGTAAAGTGAGTAAACAAATTACTTACGGGCTTATAGCACAATTTCGTGGTGGCTGTCTAGTAACAAATTAACTGATAGAGTAAACTGGTATTTGTGTGCGGGGTGAGGGTAAATGCGGTGGAGTTGTCTAGTAATTTGATTACAACGTGATTTTTGGGGGGCGGGGGGGAGGGGGTTTGTGCGGTCAGGTGGTTAACTACACATTCATTCATGCATTATTTCATAGTTGCATCGATCACACAAGATGAGAGCAATCCAAAACAACTAGCAGTAAATCATTTATTATAAGCCACGATCCCAGCTATATCGAACAATGCTCAAAGAGCATTTGTTATTTGCATAATAAGATAGTACAAATTTCACTCACAGATCAATTATCCTTTCCACCTCCAGAAGACGGACCGGGCTTCTTAGACACTCGATGGTCATACCTAGATGTGTCGTCCTGATAAGGTTCTAACCTATCTAGGTCGCTATCGCCCTCTTCTTAACCGTCAACGATAACATTGCCTTCGTCACCATAGAACCCGCACGCGATTGCCTCTTCAACTGTCCATGTGTAGTCTGATAGATTAGACGATGGAGAGGGGCAAGGGGATGAGTGATAATAACTCTCGTTGAATTCTCACATCCTTTCCTCCAGCGACGGTGATAGAAGAGATGGATATCCGACCCGGGAGAAGGCGGACCGGTAACACGCAACCAATTAGGCAACTCCTCCGCCTCTTCCGACTCGGCTAGATCAATAGGCGGCGCATCACCACCGTTGACATCTTTTTTGTCCTAGGAAGACTTATCAGATTCCCTTCCCATCCGCGCTGGTGAACCCATCCTCACCCCCTCACCACTCAATACTTTATTTTACGACATCACAACATTCTAGGGTTCTTGAGCATTGCGGTAGATTATGGAATGAACCGATTGTGCTGGTTTTAAAACAGAATCGCCACGATCGTAGTTGTCAACCTTATTAGCTAGCCCGTGTGTACCTCGATCAATTAGGCAGTTATTCGGCATTTGATCAAGCTTTTAGACCTTTTTTCCCACCAGTAAATGGATTACTTACGTCCATCCTATCGCTATCGGTCATTGATTACATCATGATACTAATCATATCACTACCGGGTACCTACCATACCGCAGTGAGAACCGTGGCTTGATCGTATTAGTAATTTGTTAACTATATGTTCCACAACATGTTGGAGCCACTGCAATATATGTGACAACACAATGCACATTTGTCACGCCCAGAAATTCACCTCAATGTCCAAAGTTAATTTGTGCATTCAATCCTTGTCCAGGAATTAGCTAGGGTACACAAATTAGGAACAAGATTTATTTAAGGGGGGTAGGTTTGGCACACCTTGAAAATTTCGACTAATAAACTAGGAACCCAAAATTGTGAACCATTGAAAACTTAGATAAATTGCATCATGCTGAGGTTGTTCCCTTTTAATTTCATTTATTTTTGGTGCCAACTCAAACCAAATATTAAATTCTCCAATTAAAGTTTACTCTATTAAATAATTTATGGAACTAAGGGATGACCCAAAATAAAATAGGGGGAAATCTTATTAAGAAAATTCATAATACCTAGTATAATATTTTTCATTAAAATTTTATACTAATTGGAATGTAGGCTAAGAGAATTAATAGTGGATGGATTGGATAATAGAATGCATAATTCAGAAAATAAACCCTATATGTATATAGTAATTCCCTAGTTATTAGTTCTTTTTGGCAGATTTGCAGAGAGGACCTCCTTTCCTGAAAACTTTTTGCAATCGGGTCATGCCCCAAATTGGCCTACTGGCCGTGGCGCTCCTCGCACGCGCGCGCCGCCGCCCCTGCGCAGCAACCGCGCCGCCAACCGTGCTCGACCCCGCTCGCGCGCCATGTGTGCCAGTTGCCCGAATCGACCAGATTGAGGGCACAATCCCACGCCCATCCCTTGCTACTACCGTGAATTGCACGCCCGGGATTTCCTGCTGCGCATTCACTGTGCCAGCTGCTCGTCGTGATGCCACTGTGACCGCCACCCACGTCAGCTCAATCTCGCCCGGGATACGCCATTACTCTGCTTTTGGCCGCTACGGGATCCCCAGAGATTCTGTGAGTCACATCGCCATCATTTCACCGGAGACCAATAACCGCCGCCACCACCAGCTGTCGTCACGCCTACCCGGTCTACTGCCCTACACTGCCACAACCTCATTGCATCTGCCATTAAACTGACACGTTGTTGCATTGTGTCCATAAATTCTATAAGAGTTTTTCCCCTATGTTTGTGCGACCGTATATGCTAGCGATGGTGTCAGAGGGTGATTGTGCTCTAACACCACATTGTCCAATACAACTGAGCATACCTCTCCATCTCTAACCACATTTTTCACCTTTAGATACGCTTTGCATCCCGTCTTCCCAGATCAACGCTTCCTTTCCTGCTTCACCTTGTCGCCCCTGTATGTATTTATCCCCTCCTTCCCGCAACATATCTCTCTTATTGTTGGCTGTCTTGCTTTTTTGCATGTCAAAGCCTGCATGGTATGCATATCTCATAGAAATTGTATGCCATATTGTATGTATCTATTAACACCAAAATTTGGTACAGTTCGTTATCATGTTCGATTAAGGAAAGAGGCTATATCAGCCGATGGAAGCTAATCCAGAAGAGCCCGAATTTGGAAAGGAATCGTGAAGACCACAGCATGACAGTTAACTATTTTATCTATAAATTAGGTAGCTTTAATAATTTTTAAGAAAACCTGATCTCGTGTCCAATCAGGGCTTGTTAATTTTCCTTTTATAGTTAGGAAACTCCTGTTTCGTATCCGATCAGGACTGTATCAACTCGGGGTATAAATAGGTATGCCCGAGGACCATGTAAACTATTTCTCAGATCAATACAAATTCAGCGCATCGCCAACCTTTTCGACGGGTTCTTGCTTCTCGAGCCGGGCTACATCGGTTAGGTCCGAACTCCTGCGAGAGGGTAAGTCTCGTTACCCCGACTACCTTATCGGCTAGGACTTCCTCGGTTAGGTCCGATATTCTAGCTGATCTACGGTAGTCGGCTTACCACGATGTATCTATTCTGTCTACGGTTGCATCAGTTAAGTTTGATCTCTTAGGCCGAGTGGATATATCACATCACGCGTGCATAGATTTTATCGGCTTACTGGGGATAATTTATCATCAGTTTGTGTTGCATCGGTTAGGTCCGACCTACTAAACTGCCTGTGATAAGTTATTCCTGCTAGGTTGATAGATTTTATGCAAGCGTCTTATCGGAGTGTCTAGCCGATAAGTTATCTTTTACTAGATAAAGCCGACTGCATTGTCTTGATTATTATTTTGATTATCTACACTATCATCGGCTTTCCAGCCGATGCACATGTTCTATTGGTAGTCGGCTGATTTATTTATTTATATTATCATCGGTTTTTTCTAGCCGATGTACAAGTGCTGTCGGTAGTCAGGCAGTCGGCTCGAGGGAAATCAGTTGATTTTCTATCTTTTTATATTATCGGTTTTCTAGCCGATGTACAAGTGCCATCGGCAATTGGCTGGAGGAAGTCTGTATCGGCCTGTCGACCGATTGGATCAATGATCTAACTTTTTTCTCTCCTTGTCAATTGCGGGGTCAAATTGACTGGCACGCCCACGAACCTCAAATTTAGGACCTGCACTGGAGCTAAGTAGATCTCCTAGGCCTTCGCGTGTCTAGTGCACCGAACCAGATCATCAACTCGTCTTCAACGCTGATTGGTGATTTTTGGTGTCAACAGTATCAAAAACCATGTCCGTTTTAGGTAAATCATAGTAAATGTCATCATCATATCATAATATCTCCCTTTCTGCCCTCCATGGCAACAAGTCATCAGATCCATCATCATGAGCTCATATATATCATATATAAACCATTCCACATCCCATTTTCACAAGGCATATTTAGAAAGGATAAAACTTTACTCATGACACTTCACCATGTGGCTCATGATCGTGAGCACTGCTAAGCAATTAGTTTTGACTTTGTAGAGTTTGTATAACTTTATCCACATAATGTGATAGAAGCCAAAATGGCTACACCCTAGGTTGTTCGATACCCATCGGTATCCCACACTCTATGAGTTGAGTGCAGCCTAGAGGTCACAACTTAGCCTTTATATTACTTACAACCTAGCCTTGACCTTGAGCCGTTAGGCATGACCTTGAGCCGTTAGGTAGCGGGCCCATGTCTTAAACCTAACGCCATGGCAGCAAATTGTCTTGTTTCCCCACCGAGCACTACATCATTGTATTGGACAAACTTAGATGCCTACATCATTACAGGTCATATAGGTAGCTCCTTTGGATTAATACAGCAACATAACCCATACTACTCCGGCCTACCAATATGCAAGGCTAGAAAATAAGCAACTTAATAAGCTAAGGCCATCCCATACTAGCACATGCAGTTGCACTATATACATTAGTTGGTGACATAGAGCTCGGTCTTTAATCGACTCAGGCGAACACTCCCCCTATCGGTATGCAACTGACACCATATGCATACCACTTGTCACCTAAGTCTTAAAACAATTTTTTTCTCCATTTTAGTTCACAAATAATTAGAGGAAACACCTCTGTCCAGAAGTATTAAAATGCCTATTTTCTCATGTATAAAGTGTCCATAATGTTTATTTGTATATTTCTAAGCATGGCTAAGCATTTGGAGGCACAATAAGCAAGTATATACCCATTTGAGCACTTGGAAAGCACTCTAATCCATTCTAAGGTTACAACAAAAGGGAATTTAAGTTTCAAGGTGGAATATGCAGCAAATAGGTCGTAGTTACCATTTAACCACATTTTAAATATCGGCAGTTGCAGTTACGCATGCAATTTTGCAAACAACATTCATTCCCCAAAACATAGGAATCAATTTGTTCAAAGGAAGAGGAGAGATTACTTGCCTTACTCTTGATCAACATGAGCATCAACTATAATCACTCGTTCACTGATCTCGAACTCGATTTCTAAAAGAGCAAATAAATACCAAATAATGCGGCAAATACAACATGCTCTATTATGTATGCAATTCGCATAGTGGTTAGGTACTGATTTTAGAGGATTTTTAGGGAATGAATTTCTATTTTATCATTTTTCATTTGGGAGATATGGATTTTAGAAGTTATATACATAACTATGGCATTTATACGTGTATTTTAATTATATGCGCAATTTGGGAGGTAGTTTTATCAAATTTAAGTTCACAGGATTTTAGAGCATAATTTTGTGAGTGCACTGCAACTTGGTTCATCTCATTTGGAGCTATAATGGATTTTCTATGAATTCTTGAAGTTCTTACATATTTTATATCCAATTAATCTATTTATTCATTATGCAATTTTTGGAGGTGTTTTAGCTACTGGTTATGCCACCTTTTAGTTTACAGAAATAAAATTCATATTTTTTTTCTAAGCCCAACAAATCTAGGCTCATAATTTTTGGTGCCCATATGAATTTCCCATGGATTTTACAAATTAAAAATATATTTTGTGCTATACAAAATTTTAGAGGTGTTTTCTGTACAGAGAGTGCCATGTTTCAGTTTATAGAAATAAAGTTCACAACTTTGTGGTTTTACGAATTTTAGTTTGCTTCATTTGGAGTTAAAATGAATTTATTATGCATTTTTGAAGTTAAACTCATTTTTTAGTTCAATAGAAATGTATTTAGCTATTTATATTTGATTTCTCGGATTTTAAATAAGCTGAGGTCCACATGTCGGCTGCTGGTAATATGCACAAAGGCCCCTAAAGTCCTAGGAAACTAACCCGCGCTCCAAACATGTTTGCAAGGGAGTTTTGATTAAGGATGCCTCTCGTTAATGGTTATTACGTTTAGGTCCTCGGTCCAACATGTAATAGAGCGAACATTTTACTAATCAATCTAACATATTTTAATTCCTTTTTAATCGGGTCCTCCGCTCTCTAATCAAACCGGCCCACATGTCAGCAAGGCAGAGGCCGGGCACGGTGAGGCAGAGCAGGGGCACGCGCGCCGGCGAGCTTTGCAGTGGTGAACAACGGCGTGGCTCGGGTTGCTGCCAAAAGGGAAAATGGAGAGCACCTTGAGGCAAAGCATTGGGTGGTTGTGCAGTGTCTGGAGGTCACCACAGCATTGCCGGCGATGGTCCAAGGCGGCGGCGGGTTCGGGGTCACGGTGCATCTAGAGCTTGTGCTGCACTCGGTCTACTTCGGGGCATGCATGTGGTGTTACGGGGCTCCAGGAGGCTTACCCAGTCACCATTTGCGGCAGTGGAGGTAGGACGGCACGACGGCAGCTCGACGGGTCCGGGTGGCGATAGGAGATGACGGGGGTGCTCCGGGGTGCTCGGCCGCTACTGGTTGAGGCAAAAGAGTAAATGAAGCACGGCGTTGACAATCCAAGGGAAAAGCAGTTGGCGAAGCTCACTGGTCCGAGCTCTTCCTCGGCAGTCAGTGGTGGCAGTGGGAGGACGAGGCTGAAGGTGGTGCGTCGGTGTTCTTCAGCTGCACCTGATGGAAGGGAAATGATCAAGGCCCCATGAGTTGCATTTTGGCAAAAGGAATCGGTATTTGGCTCACGGTTACGGAGAATTGTTGGGGAACGTTGTGGTGGTGGGATTCGGCCAGAGGTGAGGGAGACAATATTGATCTCCATGCTCGTAGCACCTCCGGTGCAATTGATTGAGGGGTCTAGGAGGTGGTTGAGAGGCGGTGCTGGCGGCGAGGGGGTTCGGTTGGAATGGCGGAGTTGACACCGGCTGCGTCGCGGTTGGAGCGTGCCACGGGCTCCGGTGGCGAGGACGTGTTCCCAATGACTCACTACATTAAAGGGGACAAACTTGGTTGAAATGGATTTGGCATCTGGAGGGGAGTTTGGAACAGGAATTGGTTGGGGAAGTAGATCACTGGACGGCGGCCGAGGCTCTTGTTTTCTTTGCGGCCGAAGAGGGAAAAGAGGAAGACCGGGGCCAAAATGGCTTTGTCCTGCGGTTGTCTTGACTTGGAGTGAGTGAGGGAGGTCAGGCGACGCTAATGATGGCGGGGACATGATCAGATCTCATTGGACACGTGTGCCCACGCGTCGCTGGCGTTCTGGGCCCGGTCGAGGCGTGCATGCGTGCTCCTGCATGGGGGTGGTGACAGCTGGAGTGTCTAGGACGGTGTTGTGGCTGGCTGGTGGGCCATGGGCGGCAGTGGGTCCCACTAGCAGCGATAGAGAAGATCAATGATGCTATCTTTGCATGCAAAATTGGAGGTGTTGGAGGAAGAATTTAATTTGTGGAAAATTACTGGTGGTAAAGTAGTATGTGATCAATCCACTGGTCAAATGGAACTGCTAGATGATCCATGGTTAATTAGGAATGAAATTACAAAGATGGCATCAGGGCTAATTACTGCTGCCCAATTCTGTCAAGGGAATTTGCACCTATCATTTTATGTACTTTAATTATGAGTTTGGATTGGGGCAAAATATTAGTAGCAGACGGCACCTAGGGCAACAGCATGGTAAAATCCCACTGGATTATAAGCCATGGATTTTATTTGGTGAAATTGCAAAGTTGGCTATGTTAAACAGTTTTGGCACTTCAAAATTAGGCTGTCCTAAAGTTGAATTATTTTCAGTTTTGATCACTTAATCTAACTGAGTTCTCTTGAGATACAAATTATGACAGAATTATTGAGAGTAGAGGGGTTTGTGATCTTGGTTGTTGTCCAACATGCATACCTATATTAGTTATGGTTTAGTTAGGGTAAAATTGTGAAGGAGGCTCCACAACACTGTTTTCTTCACTGAAGTGATTACTTAGGGATCATTGTCACCATTAATTTATGTGTTTATCTTGTGAATTAAATTAGGCCCAAATTACTGTGCATACATGGATACTTTACTGAAATTATGGCAGAGGTACAAACCTAGAAACCTTATGGATTATTTATGGTGGATTTTGTGAATATGGCTATTTGACAATGTGTTCTTTAAGTGGTTAATATTTAGTGTTCTCTTTGCATGCATCATTTCATATGAAAATCTTGCGACTTAGGATTGGATAAACTTACTATGAGTAGACTTCATTGGGTATAGCATTTTGATAGGTTTTCATGGCAATACAATTTAGGGATTTAATGTGGTGAAAATATGAACTAGGTGATTTGACATTGCTAATTTCCATATTAAGTTAATTTGAGGGGTTTTATTAAAGCACTCGACCAAGTGATAAAATTACACAAACATATTGTGACATGTGTGTTATGTGTAGCACTTGTGAGTATTTTCCCATGACTTTATGTTGCACTAATGAAAATGCATTTAAAGCAAAAAATAATGGAAATAAATTATGCACACCCAAAGATGGTATTTTATTTATCTGCGCTTCTTATCGCTTGACTTTTAATTCATTACTTTGGGTTGGTTACACTTTTATTTTAGTAGACTAGTTATTAGGATTTCTATTTGCCAAATTTCCAATTATAGGAGGATTTGCACTTCAAGACAATCAATGGCACCCAAGGTTAAGCACACATGGTTCATCACATTTACTTTTTTGAGATTTCCAAACTTTTACTTCAAGTCTGTTTCACAAAATTAAGTTTTGGGGTGGATTTAAATTATGATTTATAGTTGGACCATTTGTTGCCACTTTAAGTTGCACCTAATTAATTTACCAACTTGCAACCTAAGGTCACAGAGTCGTGTTTTGTATTCCATAGGGTTGTTTATATTTTAAATCCTGGGTGGTTTTGGTTTCAAGGTGAAGTAAAATATTTTACTAATTAATTTTGAATTTAATGTTGACTAAGTTAATCTTAACAAATTGTTCCGAGGATTTTAAGAAATTTTTGACGGCTATTTTTAGGTGTATTGCAACTGAGGTCTCCTAGTCTTGTCTCAAAATTGTTCGATCACTTTATTTTAACTTGTCTGCAAGAAAGAAACAGCAAAGCACGTTATATCTTCCCTAGAAAATTTGGAATTTCCATAATTAGATTTTGGGTCTGTTAGAGCTCTACCCTCCTTAAAATGAATCTCGTCCCCGAGATTCTGTGCCTCACATAGGTGGTATGGGACTTCTCAGGTGTAGCTATGTTTTTATTACTTCGCGATGTTAACTGCAAAGTTGTAACCATTTCTGAGGGACGGATCCTATGTGGTTTTTTTAAATATAATCATGTCCATTCTCAAACAAGACACCGCAAAAAGCAAAAATTCGATCCACCAGGTTGCAATACGAATTAAAGAGGTGAATACATATGTCGCATTCATTTGCTACATCGCATATAACCAGTAATTGTTTTACTACCAGGTCAACATGCAGGTCACAGACCCCCCCCCCCCCGCCCCCCGCACCTGACCGCACACCCCCTTCCTTAGAGTACCAGTTTATTCTATCAGTTAATTTGTTACTAGACAGCTGTAACACCCTGAAAATACTTAATTAAATTAATTTGTGTGTAAAAAGGAATTTTAAAAATATATTTAAAAGCCTTAAGGAGTGAAAATATTAAAATCAGATAAAATTCTCAACTAAAGTTGGCCTCGAAATAATTTTAGAAAATACTTGGCTTAATCCTTTGCCTCCTGGAATTTTCTAGGATTTAATTGAGGAAGGAAAGTATTTTTAGGGATTAAAAAAAGCTTACCAACATTTAAATAAAAGGAAAATCAATTAAAAACCCTCCTCTACCTCTGGGCCAAATCGCAGCCCAATCCTGTTCCACTCCCCGCGTGCGCAGCCCGTGGTGGCCCATCTCCCCGGCTCGGCCTGCCCACCGCTCCGTGGCCGTACGACCATTGATGGGTGGGACCTACCCGTCAGATTCGTCTTCGACCTCGGGTCGGAGCACTCCTGTGCATCTCACGCTGCCGCCGTGCCATATCTGCCCCGATTCAGCCTCCGCGTGCGACCGAATCCAAAATTGGTTGAGGGGATTTCCTTCCCTTGTCCCCCTCTATCCTTTCCCCAAGAATTGGAGCCCCAAATCGCATCAAATCAAGCTCGGGCCCGAGTCCGTTCGGGAAAATCTCCAAGCCCTAGGTTTTCGCCACCGTTTGAGTCGATCTACTCTCCTTTCCCCTTTATATAGCGTCGTTGAGACCTTGGGATCTTTTCCGAGCTTCAACTCGAGCGGTAGCAAACCCTAGCCATCTCTCCGCGCACAGGGTCCCATCGCTGCTGCCGCTTAGCGCTCGGCCGCGTCTAACCGTCAATTCCGCCGCCACTGACTGTTGCTGTCGACGCCGTTGGACGCACAGGACCACAAGGAAGCCCGGCTGCCATCACCTCGACGCAGAATCCCACCGGAGCAGTGTTGCCACCGATGACGCGAACCCCTCCGCCGCTAGAAGCTTGCCGCTAGAGTTTCACGTCGTTGTTCATCGCCCTTTTTGCCTCGGTAAGCTTCACCGCGATCCTTTCTACACGCCTATGCTATCGCCAAGCTCTGCTGCCCCACCGATCACCATCGACCCTCGGTCCCCGAGCGGCCGCCGTCGCCGGTTGCCGATGTGGCCGCCACGTCGGTGCCAAATCAGCGCCACGCCGGCCCCGCGAGATCGATCCGGGTGGGATCAATCCTTGCCGTTGGATTGCTTTGGTTAAGTCCTAGCCATCTGATCCATCTTTAGTTAAATCTCGGCCGTTAGATCTTTAGATTAGATCCTAGCCATCTCATCTATGATCGGTTAAATCTCAGCCCTCTGATCTAACTTAGAAACCTTGATCAATCTGAGCCGTACGATTAAATCCTTTTAATCTAAGCCGTTGGATTCTCTATGCACCATTGGTAGACCCGGTCTACCGTAGACCTGGGCCTCTCTCTCTATCCTGTGGGCCCCATGTGTCAGCCGCCTCCCTCCTCTGTGCTGATGCCATAAATCTTTTTTCCTGAAATAAAATAAACCCTAAATGACGCCATAAATCGCTTTAATTATTTAATAGGCTTTAGAAGGGTTAAAACTTCTAAAATTCATAACTAATTCATTCGAACTCCGTTTGGGGTGAGTCAACTTGCAAATTTTATTAAAAATCAAGATCTATGCATTAAAAATATAATATTATACCATTGATGTGTGCTTATATACTGTTTTGCTCGTTTTTGTTTATTGTCTTTAGTTGCCGACGTTCCGGAAGAGTCGGAATTTCTCGAGGAGAGTTCGGAAGTGCTTGCAAAGCAGCAGGCAAGTCACACAAATTCCTCAACACCTTTGAGCATATTGTACCTATATTTTAAGCTATACTTTTCCTTCAACTATGCATTTATTTTATAATATCATTTGGAAGGGATACCTTTATTTTTGATTATGGCCTTATTGAGTTGATTACCTGCCTTTGTACCTATGGGAGTAATATGACTAGCTAGTTTTAAGTATTGGTTAGCTAGAATAATTCTAGCATTCTGCTTTGCCATACCTAGAAACTATAGTATAACTTGTGGGCTATCATTTAAATCTTGATTACATTATTGAGTTCACATGAATTTACGACTGTGGTCATGTGTCTCGGTTGATTCCTAACGAGGATTTACACACAATAAAGCACCTATATTTTATATGGAAATTTCGAGTGTGTCAATAGCCACCGTGAAATTATGCTATAAGCCTGCCAGTAATTTGTGTACTCACTTTTCACACATGAGTACGACTTGCCCATTCTTTTCAACTCTGGTTGTGCTGACATATTTATCAGTAATTGTTTTACTGCTAGGTCAACATGCAGGTCCTTCAGCAAATGAGGATACTATATCTACCGTAATTCAATTACTATAACACATGCAGCCAATCATCTTTTTACTCCTCCCTCAAAAGTATCCCGACGTACACCCAAAAATGCTGTGTTGTTCAAACCTAACTTGGTTTAGTAAAAATTTACTACAATGTAGCAACGCAAATTTTGCGGTCATCTCACCAACATGTCCATAGTAAAATGTTAACTGCAATAACAATCATCGACTAGCCAAAACACCATTGGTAAAATTTAATTCCAGTTAAACACCCCATAAGGTGTGGTACTATATATTCCGATTGCACACTACCACAGTAAACCAATTACTTTCGTATGCCGGGGATCTAGTTTATGCGTGCTAGGGAGGGAGTGTCCTATAAGACGCACGATTTAGCTAAAACACACGCGGCGCGTGCTTTAGCACATTCGTATGGCCTTGTATAAATATATAATATGTTTCCTAAAAGGAGAACTTGCTTTTATATATGGATCTTTAATTAATTCATGTAGATGACGATTGATCGATACATCATGCTGTTATGTGCAAAAAGGGAGCACCATCGACAAACACTAGTGATACACAAAAGTGGCTCCATATGAACAATTGGATCCTTAAAGTCTCATATTCCTTCAGGGTATCGAATTGACAGATCAACAATGACATTGGATGTATTCAAGGGCATGGATGAGTAGTGTTTGCTCCAAAATTCCTTGTGCTAACTGTTTGCGCGAGACAGTGACTTTCATTCTGCCACACCGAGAGGATGAGGGGCAGCGTAACCTCCCTCCCAGGATAGTGTATAATATTCTTACGAGAGACAATAATGCAAGTTATTTCAAACTGAGCTTATCTGTAATACTGCTTGTCACAAATTTTGTGGATATAAATTGTTGGACCTGATCTACTAAGGTTCACTCTGCCACCCATTATAACCGAAAATAGTGCTAAGCATATATGAAATATATATAACTACATAGAACCGTACCTAAAGTAAAATTATTCCCAGTTTACTTAGAGTCAGAGAAGGAATCAGAGGAAAATCGAAACGAGATTTTCTATTCATAATTATGTGTAAGCACTGACTTTTGCTTATTCGTTTTAACATATGGTCCACTGCTTCAATTATACACCAGCACAGGCATATACACATGGTCCATAAGTGCAAGTCAATGTTTGTATTGAGATGGACATGCTGGTCTTTAGTATAAATTGAAGGGCCAGGAAGGCTGTTGCATATCATCTAAGTGTGCACAACTCAAAGATCACTAGAGATATGTGGAGTCTCTAGGCAGTCTCTTTTGGTCACCATTCTTCTCCACTTCTTGCTGCAACCACCATGGTTGTCGCACGCTCTCAAGCAGAGCGAACCACCAAGGAAGGTACGTATAAGAAGTCACCGCCATCTCCATTAATTCCTGCAATATATTGATGAACTAGATATATATATATTTCAAGATATACATTGTCTACCTTGGGGAGAGGCAACACGACGATGCTGATCTCATCACTGATTCCCACCATGCCATGCTCTCCTCCGTTCTGGGAAGGTAAGTACTAAGTAAGTACATACACACATATACATATATACATACATATATATATATGTATGTATATGTGTATGAACGCACGCGCTCGATTGAAAGATTTTTTATTACTTAGTACGTTTACAAATACTTGTACTCGTTTTGTCTTAAAATAAAAAACCTAGTATTAAATGTAACACATCCTAGTACTATATAAATTTAGATAGAGGGTTGTCTAAATTTATAGTACTAGAATGTGTCATAATACTAAGTTTTTTTACTTTAAAATAAAGGGAGTAGTTTTTAACCGGTGGTACTGTCAAGCAACAAAATCAATATTATTCATACACCTATAACTTTTTGCTCAGTGCAAGTGGGATGAAGCCGGGAGGCAGGGAATATGTGCTTTGCAAAACGGGATCGATTATGGAAAGTATTTGTGAATAAATATAGTGGTCAAAAGTGACGTCGTTTGTGAATGATTAGACTCGCAAGTAGAAGCAATTTCAGCCATTAATTTTTGAATTCTACTACCAGTATAAATAACTATACCTCCACAATTCTAGTATTGGTAATTAGGTGCTAGAGTATAAATAAAATATGGTCTATCAGATAACGAAAGATAGAATTAAATCGAAATTAATTCCACTATCAATAGAGATCATCGTAAAAATTGTCCTATAGCCAATAGGCCAAGAGGTACATTTCTACTGACCAACCAAACATGATGAAAGAGGCAGTATGTCTGTATAATTATCGATCATTACAAAAATGACAAAATCAAAAGATGTCTTTGGCATAATAACATAAATCATTAATTGAGAACACAAATGTATCAACTAATTGATAAATAAAGGAAACATTAATTTAATGGAAACACAACACTACCTTTTAAGCAGAAAGAGTAAACTAGATTAAAAAGGGCAATTAAGTGCATAATTAATAAATTTGTTTCCATATAGTCACAAAGATTCCCTCAGTTAGTTAATTATATATCCATATGCCTAATACTTATCTAGGGGAAGACGCATGACTTTAGAGCAAGTTTAATTAGAGAGATAGTTTCTTACTTTAATTTTATTCATGTAAGTTATTCATCAAGTAAAAGGTAGTATACATAATACACCACCTCTATACCAGCTCTAGCATATTAACCCCAATGATCTGAAATATTTTTATGTTATTTGTTTGCCTAATCTATTTCTTATCTTTATCTCCGTTCTTTTCGAGTTTACGTAGAGGTTGTTCCATACATGAGAAATGATTCTTCTCTCTCCTCCCTCTCTTAATATGAGCCTATATACAGTGGTGAAGGACGAGCTAAAAATGAGGTGTGACACACAGTTAACTGACAGACTAAGTACACAACAATATTCTCTCAATGGCATAATAATATGGGACAGTGATTAGACCAACAAGTCAACTTTTAACATGACAGCTATAATCCACTTGCAAATATAGAAGCAAGCAGTGAGAAGTACCTCAACAAAATAAAGATTCAGCACTAGAGCATTTGCAAACATCTTCCATCTCTAGTGCAGCATTTCTACTTGCACGAGTACTTAGGTTTGGACTACTAGAACCCCTGTTAAAATATCTCTTCAAATCTGCACATATTAAAACAAACAATCCATGCACAACAGAACCAATCAATTATTGCCATTTGCCAAGAACCTTCAATCTGATGCTAAATAGACTAATCAAAATTCCCAAATCTGTCTATTTGAGATGCCGGCGTCTTTGCCTTTCCCTTCCTTTTTCTATCCATCTTCTCAAATCCAAAAATCAGGGATCACAAATTTACAAATCAATGAATCACAATTCACAAATGAGACTATGAGATGAGAGGACAAGTTGAGGTGGCTTGCTAGCTGCTGAGTGCTGCAGCCTGCCAGCCTGCTGCCGTGCGCCTACTCCTCGAGAAATTTCAGTATATACCACCTGACCAAATTCGGAAGCCTTCCTGTCATTGCCACCTAATGCGTGAGTTTTTTGGAATTTGTCACTAGAAATGCGAATTCTTTCGTTTTATGCTACTACGTCCATCTGAGCCACGCCGCCCGCCCATCCGTTGCCGCCCGTCCGTCCATCCGTCGCTGCCACCAGTGTGCCCTGCAGACGCACGCTACTTGACCAACTCTAGCGCAGGCAATCCAACCATATCGCGCTCCCACCGGAAGAGCTCCGAGCACTTTCTGGAAGACAGTGAAGAAGAACAAATACACAGGAGCTTGTGGCACCAAAACAACTTATGCCATTTTCTCCCTTCTCACTGAATTAACACAACTCATTACATGGGTATTTATAACAAAGCAATGCAGTCACGAGCTAATCAACTCGTGTTCCACTAACTACACTACCAGCCGGCAGACCCGGCAACTAACCACTAACTCTTTTTCTGAACTGATGCATGCACACACACGCCCATTCAACTGAGTCTAAGATCAGTGCATTCATGCACACTGACCATTTTCTGCTCCAAGACATGTGCAAGACTCGGCTAATCACTTGACCACAATTACATGCATGGCTAACTAACTAAGCTAGACGTGCTCTCACCTCCTGGCTGCCTATTGGCCCACTACTCACTGCCAATTCTCTACTCACTAAGCCATGCAGCACTCACATAGCTAGTCTCCGCCACGCCATGAACACACATGCATATGACTTCTACTTAGCTCCTACCATGTGACATACAAATAAACATGCTGAAATTAAAACAATAAGATTAACTTCTAACAATCACCCCCTTAATCTTATTGGCTTTATTATTTGTCACCTCCTCGTGGGGCTTTAGAGTAGCATTGGCTGTCGTTGGTGCCCGCGATCACAAGATGGGCCTCATGGCTCTTCTTTGTTCCATGGCACTTCTTCTCCCAAGAGTAGTGACAATACTCTTGGAAATTATAGCAGTGGACCTTCGCTTTGTCAAAGGTACCGTTCTTCCTATGATTCCTCCAACGCTCGAGCCACTCCTCCTCCATGAGGAGCAAGTGGCTGCCATCACCATCATTGTCGCTAGGCCTGTAGCTGCTCCTGCATAGTCCTAAGGCGCCCTGTGACCTCTTCAATGGACAACGTCTTTCAAATCAAGCAATTGCTCGATTGCAATGGCCACCTGCGCAAACCTAGAGGGAACAACACGAAGGAATTTCTGCACCACCTTCTCCTCCTCCAAAGGGTCGCCAAGCTTTCATAGGTTGTTGAAAATGCTGTTTAGCCTCATCGAGAAGTCATCTACAGTCTCACTTTCCTTCATGCGGATCAACTCGAATTGATTCCACAAAGTCTGCGCCCTCGCCTCCGCACACGGGCAACACCAATGCGCATGGTCTTCACCGACTTCCACGCCTCCTTGCCTGTATCCTTCACCACTAGAGTCGACAACATCTCCGGCGGCACAGCGCGGAGGATGGCAGAGAGCACCATCCAGTCGTCCATTTACTCTGCGTAGCCAGGCTCGATTGCCGACCACAATCCTTGGGCCTGTAGGTTCACGAGTATGACGAGCACCCATTCAGTGTAGTTGGTGTGCGTAAACATGGGGTAGACCATCGAGCCAGCCGTCTCCTTCACCACCTTCTACACGACGGTAGTGTGGTCGCCATTGTCATTGTGGCTGCCGCCGGAGTTGCCCCTTCCCGGTGGCGTTTACCGGCCTCCATGACTAGAGGACATCACTGCAGGATCTTGGCACCTTGCACTTCTAACCTTGCTCTGATACCAATTATTGGGAATCATAGCAACTCACGCAATTTCTCGTGGACACACACTTGCACTTTCTGGAAGAAAATAAGAAGAACAAACACACAGGAGCTTGCGGCACCAAAACAACTTGTGTCATTTTCTCTCTTCTCACTAAATTAACACAAACTCATTACATGGGTATTTATAACAAAGCAATGCAGTCACAAGCTAATCAACTCGTGTTCCACTAACTACACTACTAGCCAGCATACCCGGCAACTAACCACTAACTCTTTTTCTGAACTGATGCATGCACACAAACGCCCATTCAACTCAGTCTAAGATCATTGCATTCATGCACACTGACCATTTTCTACTCCAGGACGTGTGCAAGACTCGGCTAATCACTTGGCCACAATTACATGCATGGCTAACTAACTAAGCTATACGTGCTCTCACCTCCTGGCTGCCTATTGGCCCACTACTCACTGCCAATTATCTGCTCACTAAGCCATGCAGCACCCACATAGCTAGTCTCCTCTGCACCATGAAATGTAGCGCCCCCGCCCCTGGCACCACCTACAGTGATACCAGAGAGGAAGCGCCGTAGGAGATTGGCGTGAACCAACTCCCACGGAACTGCGATTCCGGTACCAGTCCCAGGAAACCTTATTGGTACCCGCGGTCAACGGAGATGTACCACAGCAATTAGCTATATATATATATACCTTTATAAGTTGCGGCTTTGGACAAGCCCTGAGCAGCAACCTGTAAACAGAATAGCAGCAGCGGAATGACAGTGCAGCGAGAATCCAATCCATAAGCAACGGCTTGGGGCTAGGAAAGAAATCCTAATCTTCACTTCAACTTCGCTCTTCCTGAAGAAGGGGAGAAAAGGAATGGATTGAGTACTTACGTACTCAGTAAGTCACAGAAAATATGAATTATGCAGGCCATCAAAGATAGGCTGGGGTTTATTTCACAAACCTTTTTGTTTAAAAACATTTTCGGAAGAACCTGCGTGTGAGTTGTTTCAATGTGACTGGAAGGAGGCTCTTGCCTCGATCCTGTCCGCGAATTGCTTTTCAACAACTCGAGCGGATGAATCAAATTTTAATTGATCTTCTTATACTGCCTGTCGGATCACGACAGCGGTTCAGTGGGTCTGCACTCAAGCAGCTTTCCACTGTATACTCATCTATACTTTATTTTCACTTCCGTCCACTCCAGGACGTAATCTCATTTTTCTCTATTATTTTCCTTTCACTTTCGTCCTATCCAGGACTTCATCTCATATCTCATCTCAGTGGCTCCTCGAGCCATTCATAACTCATCTCGATGGCTTTCCAAGCCATCCTTAAACTCAACTCAAACTACTTCCACTTGGGAAGCCTAATCTATGATGCCATACGACATCCCGGGTCACACAGCCCCGTTTCAGATCACTCAGGTCATCCATCAGCCACTAAGGCAGATTCTGGTAACGATTCCCAACCCACAAAACCGCTTTCACAAAGCACTGATCAACCAAATCTACGCTAGAGGAATCACCTTACATTGCCCGTAACTATGGGCATGGCTGTTTAAACAGATTATAAAGAGACCTTTGCAAAGGGTGCACGCTTTACCCACACGACGCGAGTTTACTCCCACACTGATTAGGTGGGGAGGTTCGCGACAGGGCTTTTCCAAAGCCTTTCCAGGATAGCACGTTGCTCTATAAATGGGTGCTCACACTTAACCAAGTACCAGGAACACATTTCCTGTACTCAGGGACGGGGGTATATCGCCCTCTTGGCACCCAGCTAGTCCTATATTTATTAGCAACCGAAAACTATCCTGGGAACACTAATTACTGAGCCAGGGATGTCCCATGCCACCCGTGTGGTCGCACTTGTGAGATGCTCGGATGAAATTCCCCAAGGAATCGGTTCTTATATGCAAATACGAAGTGCCACCACACAGGCGATCACTTTGCACCGTGAATTTTCGCAAATAAATTTTGTTTCGCAAATTTCGCCGACATCGCATATCAGGTTTTTAAATCTTTGGAAACCCTATTTTCCCAAATCGTCAAACAATTGTGTTGTGGGTAGAACCATCGGGATTCATGCTCAGAGAGCACGGTAAACGAGGTACTACGAGGTGGAGCGACAAGGGATAGGGTTCAACATCCTACCGGATTTATGCAACTACTAGGGAGGTCGTCGGTTTGACACGGAAATCGAGGCTGATCAATTTATCGTGCACACTAACAATGCAATTTTACAAACAAAACATTTTAAATTTTAGAGCAATATGGTCAAAGAGTGACTTGCCTCAGACTTTGTCTTCAAACTTCACGAAAATCCAACGTCCGACAAATTCCGAAACGTCGACTACACACGGAACAAGAGAAAAACACACAGAACCCTAGAAATAATATACTATTATTAATAACTAATAGTGCCATGAGGTAGATCTCATTTTTAGAAAAATTTAGAGACTTGAACGGGCTCAATCGGAGTTACGGTTGAAACGATATGGATTTTGGAAGTTCTAGTGATTTTTCTGGAAAAGAAAATGGATTAATTTGATTTTTGGAAAAAGAATTGGTTTGTGAACAGTGGCTCGTAGGTGGGGCCCAGGTGTAAGTGGCTGGGGAGAGAGAAAAGAAGGGCTGGCCCACTTGTCATGTCACACAGAGAGAGGATAAAGTAGGGGCCCACATGTCAGTGTGATAGGGGGAGTACTGTGCTTTACTATGCACTTATTGGGTCGGGGCCCACTGGTAAGAGTGATTAGGGATAAATTTTGTGGGCCCACATGAAAGAGAGGTGAGGGGTTTTAACTGTTTGGGATCACTGTGCTCTTATCCTGTGGGGTCCATATGTCAGTCCTTGGGGCCCACTGGATAGAGAGAAAAGGAGAAAATGGGGCCACTGGTCAGTGGGGCCCATATGCAAGTGGTTCACTGTGCACTTATTGGATGGGTCCACATGTCATATCTTTACCCAAGGGGGCCCACAGGTCGGCGACTGGAGGGGATCAGTGGGGCGAGGCCCACAGGTCAGAGACCAAGGGAGAGGGAGGTGCCGGACGAGGCACAGGAGATGGCTAGCAGAGATCGACGGCGCACGGCGGCCGTGGTTGTGCCGGCGATTGACGGCGAGGGGGAGGAAAAAGAGCTCGGGAATGGGACGAGGAGGGAATGGCGAGGATGATGGTCGGTTCGGATTTCTCGGATGGCGGCCGACGGCGGCAGGCGACGGCGGAGATGTGGTCGTCGCCGGTGACCAGGGAGCGACGGAGGGGGTCAGGGGCTTTGTGTTTGGCTGCGGAGGGATGAGGGGAAGAGAAACGAGGGGGACATTGGGCATTACCGGTAGCGAGGATGAAGGTTTGACGACGGCGACAATGGCGGAACGGCGGCGGCCAATTTGGGGCTTTTCCTCATGGCGGTGCTCGGGTGGAATTGAGGGCACGGGCGGAGCCGCGAGGTACTGGGGAGCTCAGCAACGGGGCTTAATTGGGTCAATGGATCTCGGGCATGGTGAATCAGGGTGAGACCGAGCGGCGTTAATGGTGGCGGAGAGAGAAGCTCGGGTCGCAGCGAAAATGGTGTGGCGGTGTAGAGGATTTATAGCGCGGGAGGCGGCGCGTCATGACAACGGATAGAGGCAGTAGAGAGCGCGGGATAAGGTGTGGCGGGCTTGATGGGACACGACGATGCCGAGCTCCTGTGGCTGGCGTCATCGGGCCACCTCGTGCTACCGTGAGAGACAAAGAAGGGAGACAGAGAGGGCGGGGATGAGATGGGACGGAACGTGCGCCTTGAAGCTTGCCGAGAGACACGGAGGCATGGGCGCGGCGTACTGTGTTGAGGAAGAAAAATCCGAGAAAGATCGAGAGAGGAGAGAGAGAGCAGAGAGAGCGAGGAAGAAGAAGAAGGGGAGGATGACGACCGCCAGGCGGGGCCCGCGCGTCGGGGAGGTTGAGTTCGGAGGAAGCGCTGACGAGTGAGGCCCGGGCCGAGGTGCGTGCGTTGCGCGGTGGTGCAGCCGACCGGTGGGACCTGGTGTCAGCGTGAGCAGGGGAAGGCCGAGAGAGAGATGGGCCTATTCGGTTTGGGCCGAGAAAAGAAAGGGAACGGCCCGATAGGAACAGTATCTTTTGACAATTTTCTAGGGATTTATTTGAATTGATTTTGGAGGATTTCCAATAGGGATTTTGATCCAAAATTTTATATTTTGGACCACAAAATTCTGGAGATTCTATGGAGAGGACTTTTTTGGGATAATTTGTCTGGATAAATATATATTATATTATATATATATGGAAGGAATTTTTGGGGTGGGGATTTTAGGAAAAGACAAGGAACTCCGAGGGTTGGATTTTATTTGGAATTTGGTATTTGATTATTCTCAGGAATTCGATCATGGGAATTTTTGCAGAGGGACTCTAAGATGGGTATATATATATATTTATATTGAAAGAGAGGTTTTAGAGAGAGTTGTTGGAAGGATAATTTGGAGATTTTGGATTGAATTTTAACTTCAAGATTTGAACTCTTGGGACTTTTGGGAATTTTTGAGAGAGGAATTATAGGAAGAAAGATCTCGAGGGGATTTTAGAATTGGAGTTTAATCCTCGGGATTCTCTAAGGAGGATTTCTACCACCATGGTTGAGATATATATATATATATATATATATATATATATATATATATATTTGGAAGGAAAAGGATGGGGATTTTGGAGGGAATAGATAATAAATTCCCAGGGGTCGGATGCTGTTTTGGATATTAGAATTTTGGGAATCAAGGAGGCTGTTGATACATATACATATATATATGTATGTATGTATGTATGTATGTATACATATATATATATATATAAAAGAGAGATTCTTAGGGAGGGTTTCAAAAGAGGGTTTGGACTCGAATTAAAATTTTAATTCGAGGTCGTGACTTGGGGAAATTTTTGGGGAATTTTGAGAGGGGTTTCTGTGGGTTGGATTTGAACACAATTATTTATAGATTGATTTCTAGATGGTATTTGGGAAAAGAAAAGAGGAGATTCAGCAGGTGACTTTGAATCGGAACTTTGATTTAAATTGGGACTTGATACTCAGGGATATTTTGGGAGTTTTTGAGAGGGGTTTTTGGGCACATATATATGGATATTTGGATATCATTTGGGGGAAAGGTAAAGAGGGGATTCAAGAGGGATTTGATTTTCAAGGAGTTCCAAGAAGGGCTTTTGATTAGGAGGTGGATATATATATATATATATATATATATATATATATATATATATATATATATATATATATATATATATATATATATATATATATATGCATATTCATACACACATATATATGTACCCTTTTGAGATGAGTTAATTTCTGAGGAGGCTTTAGGGAGGCTTTCAGAGAGGATTCGATCCTCGATAGAAATTTTCGATTGGGAATTGAGGAAGGATTTCGAAGGAAATTAAAAAGAGGATCTCGGATTTGAATTTTGATTTGTATTTTGGGGATTTGATCCCTAAGAGGATTTAGAGATTTTTGCAATAGATTAGAATTGGAGGACCTCGAGGGAATTTTAGAATTTAATTTAATTCTTGGAATTTGAGGGGTTTTGGGAATATATAAATTGGCAAATTGTGGAAAGGGAGTTCTCGATGAAATTCAGAGTTTTTTGAGAGGAATAAAATCAAGGGATTTAAATAGAGGGCTTCAAAGGTGATTTCCGAAGGGTTTTTATTAGAGGGTTTCGAATTGCAAAATTCGAACCCGAGTATAGAGAATTTTTGGGAGGTATGAAATAAGAGTATTTTGATCAAAGTCTTCAGAAGGGATTCGAAGGGGATTTTGATTTGGAATTTTTTAGAGGAAGTTTGAGAAAGACAATCGAATTGCAAAATTCGAGTCTCGGGTTTTAGGAGAGAGTGGGACTAAGGCTTCACGGGGTTTTGATCTGAGATCTACGACACATAGTCCTTAAGCACACACAAAAATCCAAAAAAATTTGAAATTAGGGTTTTTACCAAAATAGTTTTTAATGGACCGGAAACCGGGGCGTTACATGAACACACATGCATATAACTTCTACTTAACTCCTACCATGTGGCATACAAATAAACATGCTAAAATTAAAACAACAAGATTAACTTCAAACAATCACCCTCTCAATCCTATTGGCTTTATTATTTGTCACCTCCTCGTTGGGCTTCAGAGTAGTGTTGGCTGTCGTTGGCGCCTGCGATCGCAAGATGGGCCTCATTGTTCTTCTTTGTTTCATGGCACTTCTTCTCCTAAGAGTAGTGACCATACTCCTAGCAATTATAGCAGTGGACCTTCGCTTTGACAAAGGTACTGTTCTTCTTGCGATTCCTCCTCCGCTCGAGCCACTCCTCCAACGTGAGGAGCAAGTGGCCGCCATCACCATCATAGTCGCCAGGCTTGTAGCCGCTCCTGCACAGTCCTGAGGCTCCCTTTGACCTCTTCAATGGACAACGTCTTCAAATCAAGCAATTGCTCGATTGCAATGGCCACCTGCGCAAACCTAGAGGGACCAACACGAAGGAATTTCTGCACCACCTTCTACCACCTTCTCCTCCTCCAGAGGGTCACCAAGCATTCGTAGGTTGTTGATGATGCTGTTTAGCCTCATCGAGAAGTCATCTACAGTCTCACTTTCCTTCATGCGGATCAATTCGAATTGGTTCCGCAAAGTCTGCGCCCTCGCCTCCCGCATACGGGCAACACCAATGCGCATATGGTCTTCACCGACTTCCACGCCTCTGTGGCTGTATCCTTCACCGCCGGAGTCGACAACATCTCCGTCGACACAGCGTGTAGGATGGCAGAGAACGCCATCTGGTCGTCCTGGTACTCTGCGTAGCCGGGCTCGATTGCCGACCACAACCCTTGGGCTGCAGGTTCATGCGCATGACGAGCACCCAGTCGGTGTAGTTGGTGCGCGTAAACAAGGGATAGACCTCCGAGCCAGCTGTCTCCTTCACCACCTTCTGCACGACGGTAGCGTGGTCGCCGTTGTTGTCGTGGCCGCCACCGGAGTTGTGCCTTCCCGGTGGCGTGTACTGGCTTCCATCACCAGTGGATATCGCTACAGGATCTTGGTACCTCGCACTTCTAATCTTACTCTGATACCAATTGTTGGGGATCAAAGCAACTCATGCAATTTCTAGTGGACACACACTTGCACTTTCTGGAAGATAATGAAGAAGAACAAACACACAGGAGCTTGAGGCACCAGAACAACTTGTGTCCTTTTATCTCTTCTCACTGAATTAACACAATCTGATTAGATGGGTATTTATAACAAAGCAATGCAGTCACAAGCCAATCAACTCGTGTTCCACTCACTACACTACCAGCCGGCAGACCCAGCAACTAACCACTAACTCTTTTTCTATACTGATGCATGCACACACACGCCCATTCAACTCAGTCTAAGATCATGCACACTGACCATTTTCTACTCCAGGACGTATGCAAGACTCGGCTAATCACTTGGCCACAATTACAAACATGGCTAACTAAGTAAGCTATACGTGCTCTCACCTCCTGGCTGCCTATTGGCCCACTACTCACTGCTAATTCTCTGCTCACTAAGCCATGCAGCACCCACATAGCTAGTCTCCTCTGCGCCATGAACACACATACATATAACTTCTACTTAGCTCCTACCATGTGGCATACAAATAAACATGCTAAAATTAAAACAACAAGATTAACTTCTAACAATCACCCCCCTCAATCCTGTTGGCTTTATTATTTGTCACCTCCTCGTTGGGCTTCAGAGTAGTGTTGGCTGTCGTTGGCGCCTGCGATCACAAGATGGGCCTCATGGTTCTTCTTTGTTTCATGGCACTTCTTCTCCTAAGAGTACTGACCATACTCCTGGCAATTATAGCAGCGGACCTTCGCTTTGACAAAGGTACCGTTCTTCTTGCGATTCCTCCTCCACTCGAGCCACTCCTCCAATGTGAGGAGCAAGTGGCCGCCATCACCATCATTGTTGCCAGGCCTGTAGCTGCTCTTGCACAGTCCTGATGTGCTCTTTGACCTCTTCAATGGACAACGTCTTCAAATCAAGCAATTGCTCGATTGCAATGGCCACCTACGCAAACCTAGAGGGAACAACACGAAGGAATTTCTGCACCACCTTCTCCTCCTCCAAAGGGTTGCCAAGCATTCGTAGGTTGTTGACGATGCTGTTTAGCCTCATCAAGAAGTCATCTACGGTCTCACTTTCCTTCATGCGGATCAACTCGAATTGGTTCCGCAAAGTCTGCGCCCTCGCCTCCTGCACACGGGCAACACCAATGCACATGGTCTTCACCGACTTCCACGCCTCCGTGGCTGTATACCTCACCGCCGGAGTGGACAACATCTCCGGCGACACAGCGCGGAGGATGGCAGAGAGCGCCAACTGGTCGTCCTGGTACTCTGCGTAGCCAGGCTCGATTGCCGACCAGAATCCTTGGGCCTGCAGGTTCATGCGCATGACGAGCGCCCAGTCGGTGTAGTTGGTGCGTGTAAGCATGGGATAGACCTCCGAGCCAGCTGTCTCCTTCACCACCTTCTGCACGACGGTAGCGTGGTCGCCGTTGTTGTCATGGCCACCGCCGGAGTTGCGCCTTCTCGGTGGCGTGTACCGGCCTCCATCACCAATGGACATCGCTGCAGGATCTTGGCACCTCGCACTTCTAACCTTACTCTGATACTAATTGTTAGGGATCAAAGTAACTCACACAATTTCTGGTGGACACACACTTGCACTTTCTGAAAGACAATGAAGAAGAACAAACACACAGGAGCTTGCGGCACCAGAACAAGTTGTGCCCTTTTATATCTTCTCACTGAATTAACACAAACTGATTAGATGGGTATTTATAACAAAGCAATGCAATCACAAGCCAATCAACTCATGTTCCACTCACTACACAACCAGCCGGCAGACCCAGCAACTAACCACTAACTCTTTTTCTAAGCTGATGCATGCACACACACGCCCATTCAACTCAGTCTAAGATCAGTACATTCATGCACACTGACCATTTTCTACTCCAGGACGTGTGCAAGACTCGGCTAATCACTTGGCCACAATTACATGCATGGCTAACTAAGCTAGCTATACGTGCTCTCACCTCCTGGCTGTTTATTGGCCCACTACTCACTGCCAATTCTCTGCTCACTAAGCCATGCAGCACTCACATAGCTAGTCTCCTCCATGCCATGAACACACATGCATATAACTTCTACTTAGCTCCTACCATGTGGCATACAAATAAACATGCTGAAATTAAAATAACAAGATTAACTTCTGGCAATCACCACCTTAATCTTGTTGGAGGAGTCCGAGTACTCGATGAGGAGGCGGGGAAGTACCAGCTGCTCGATGGCCTCGAGGAGGGGCCGACCGCACGGAGGAGGTTGGGATTGTGCACGTCCCAGCCGTAGTCGTCCTTCAGTGGCTTGAGCAAGGACAGCATCGCCGGCGTGTTCCAGCACGGTGTTCCATCGTCGACGTTGTGGATGGAGACGAGCTGGCGACCGACGCTCTCGTTTGCTCCGACTTGCAAGGCCACCGTGCCCAACCAGTTCCAGCAGCAGCAGCAGCAGAGCCGGATGGAGGCGGCCTCCCCGATGAACTCTCGGCGTTGGTGCGGCGCTGAAGGTGGTCGAGCAGCATGGGGTCGGCTGCGCGTGGTGGTGGCGGCGGCGGTAGGGCAGGGCCCGCGACGCGGCGTCGCGCTATGGCGACGGGCGGAGGCTTCGGATGGACGGAGTGGCATGAAACGAAAGAATTCGCACTCCCAGTGACAAATTCAAAAATACGCACGAATTGAATGGCAAATACCGAAAGAATTGCGAATTGGACGGCATATACTGAAATTTCTCGTGCTACTCGGCACCTGGATGCTTGACGCCCGCAGCCCTGCACGGCGACGGGCACGGCGCAGCCGTGACTCCCGCGACGCCGCCTGCGGCCTTGGCACGCCGTGTTAGCGCCGCAACGGAGGTGTTCAATAAAATGCACTCGCCCGCGCCTGCTCCCGCGCCCGCGCCCACGTAGCGAGAAGTAGAGGAAAAACGGAGAGATGCGATTTTGTACCGCCCCGACTTAGCTACAAGGGAGCAACGAGGCTTGAGCAGTCAATAATGGTGACGAACACCGCGGCTTTCTATTGAACTTGCAACCCACTACTAATTCGCTCGATTACAACGCAATTTATAGGCGCGGGCACTGACCAATGGCCTCCTGCGACCTTCGCGCGCACGCATACACGATCCCCTCGTGACTCGACCTCCTCTCATCGTGAGCCACTCGCTCCTCCGTGAGAACCAGACATTGTCTGAGCTTGCCGCTAGACATGGTCAGCACGCCCCTGCAGCTATCCTGCCCACATACACATGCACACAATCAATGAACAGAACAACGCACGCATGCGACTCGACCGGGAACGCACCACGGTCGGGATTATTGCTAACAGACTCCCCCTAATCACGACATGGCGCGTTCTGCCATCACAGCAGCGTCGGCTCGTCGTCGACGTCGGTGAGCAGCGCCTTCTCCTTCCTCGGTTGGAGGCAGTCCCTGGCGATGTGACCCCGCTCGCCGCAGTTGAAACACCTCCCTCGGTTGCGGCACTCCGAACGCCCGCTGGTCCCCGAGCACGTGCTACTGCCGCCGTTGTCGTCGACGTGGCTGCCACTGCCCTTGTCGCCGCCGCCTCCGCGCCGTGCATTTCCGCCGCGCCTCGCTTCGCCGCCATGCTCCTTGCCATTGCGCCGGCGAGCTTCCCACTGCTCCTCAGTGAGCAGCAGGCACCCAGCACCCCCTGTCTCCTCATTGACGTCGCGAGACTCCTCCGCCACGCGCAGACGTCCGACGAGCTCCTCCACGGACATGGTGTTGAGGTCCATAAGCATCTCGATCGCCACCGTGACCTGCTTCAGCTTCTTCGGGACCACGCGCAGGATCTTCTTCACCACGCGGCTGTCCTCCATCGCCTCGCCAAGCTCGCGCAGGTTGGCGACAAGCCTGTTGATTCGCATCGCGAAGTCGTTGACGGACTCCCCGTCGTGGAATGCGATGTTCTCGAACTCCTTCAAGAGACGTTGCACGTTCACGGACTTCACGCGATCATCGCCGACCCTCATCTTCCTCACCGCCTCCCACACTTCTTTCGCCGACTTCTTCACGGCGAGCCCGGCCTTCATCTCCGGCGGCACCGCACGCAAGATGGCGGCCAACGCCCGCTGATCCTTGGCGCGCTCGGCGCTGACGGCCTCCACAGCATCCCAGAGCTCCAACGCCTCTAGGCTTACCTGCATGACCAATGACCACTCATGATAGTTGGTCTTGGTCAGTAGCGGTAGCTCAACTGCGCCGGTGTTAGGGACGACGCTCTCCGCCGTGACGCCGGGCTTCTGTGGGGTGCCGGACATCTTCGTTCCTTGCTCTGATACCAATTGTTAGCGCCGCAACGAAGGTGTTCAATGAAATGCACTCGCCCGCACCCGCACCCGCGCCTGCTCCCGCACCCGCGCCCGCGTCTGGGACCTCGCCCGCGCTTGCGTCCGCGCCCGCGCCCGCGTAGCAAGAAGTAGAGGAAAAACGGAGAGATGCGATTTTGTGCTGCCCCGACTTAGCTACAAGGGAGCAACGAGGCTTGAGCAGTCAACAATGGCGACGAACATTGCGGCTTTCTATTGAACTTGCAACCCGCTACTAATTCGCTCGATTACAACACAATTTATAGGCGCGGGCACTGACCAACGGCCTCCTGCGACCTTCGCGCGCACGCATACACGATCCCCTCATGACTCGACCTCCTCTCATTGTGAGCCACTCGCTCCTTCGTGAGAACCGGACGTCGTCCGAGCTTGCCGCTAGACGTGGTCAGCACGCCCCTGCAGCTATCCTGCCCACATACACACGCACGCAATCGACGAACAGAACAACGCACGCATGCGTCTCGACCGGGAACGCACCACGGTCGGGATTATTGCTAACACGCCGGACGCCTGACGGCCTGAGCCCTACGCCATCGGCCGTCGCCACCTCCCTCAATCGCTCGCTCTCCCTGTTGGCTGCTCGCTAGCTAGGGTTCAAGCCTCACTGACGTACTGGGTCATAGCCCAGCGCATGAACAGGAAGCCAGTGCCCTTCGCCCTCGCGCTCGTGTGCTTCTTGCGACCATATGAGGGGTTTTGGGGGTGGTGGTGGTTTTTACTCATGCCATGACTGAGGTAGCGGCGAGTGGCAGACGCCGTCATGCCGAGAGCTCCACCGCTAATTACATAACATCTTAGGCCAAGTGTTTAAGGGCTTATTGTTCTTGCTCTATCAATGAGAGTATTTTGACTACCAATTTTTAGAAATGAATTGAACAAAGAAATTGGATTCTTCCATTTTCATCCGAAAGGGATTTTTTCTATTTCTCCATTTCATTCTATCTAGATATAAGAAAGAACCCAATACAATGAAATTGTTAGTATAAAAAAAGAGAAATTAGATACAAGGTCTCAAATCTTGTTATAAGTCCCTTGGTAAGCCATTATTGCACGTGTGTGTAATGACGATGTTTATATGGGTGTACGTCTTTCATGGGATTAAAAAATAAATACCAGCACACAAAACTTTTACCTGCTTATATGTGCCGGATAACTGCTCATGCTTCATTGATAGACGAAAATTAAAAGTACATGTCCACATATACTTTTGAATTATTTAATTAGAGTATTAATGCAACTGATATATGGTTGTTAATTTGAAGCAAGGAGGAGACTCTTGAGTCGATTGTGTATAGCTACAGACACAGTTTCTCTGGCTTTGCTGCAAGACTCACAAAAGCACAAGCGAGCAAGATACGAGGTTATTTAATTAAGTTCCCTTTTTTCTTCTAGAGGTCGAAAAGTTAGGACGCATATATATTTGCACCATAAATATTTTCTGACGATTCTAATTATTGCAATTAATATATATTCTAGGGTTGCCTGATGTGGTGAGCGTGAGAGAGAACCAAATCCACCGCATGCATACCAGCCGAAGCTGGGATTTCCTTGGAATGGACTACAGGCAGCCAGATGGCCTGCTTGCCAAAGCTAAATATGGGGATGGTAGTATCATTGGTGTTATTGACTCTGGTAATTAATTAGTTTCCATTAATTACTCATTTAGAAAGACAATTAGTAGTTACGTCTTGCAGGGATAACTAAATAGACGTTCCAGTTCCAACGTCAGGTTATACATTATATATACACAGGTGAATGAACAGATTTCATAACTCTATCCATCAGGGGTAGAACTTTAGTACCATGTCTTTACAGAAACACAAATGCTTCTTAGTAAAGTTACTGAGGTTAATAGATTCATTCCCAACCACTGCTAGTTAGTTTATATTTGTGAGCCTTTGTGAGATATATGACTCTACGGGAAACAGAGCAGTTTCGGGTGAATTGACCGGTGCGTGCTGAATCACATTTAGAATCTTAATGAATTTGCTATTCTCTTGTAGGAATCACGCCCGAGTCGGCAAGCTTCGCGGACACTGGATATGGCCCCCCTCCATCCAAATGGAAAGGAATTTGCCAGGTTGGCCCCTCGTTCGAGGCCAAAAGCTGCAACTGGAAGCTGATCGGCGCACGGTGGTATGTGGACGACGATGTTCTAAATGGCATGAGCGAGAGAGAGATCCTATCACCAAGGGATGTGGAAGGCCATGGCACACACACGGCCTCGACGGCTGGTGGCAACATCGTCCACAACACAAGCTTTCTTGGCCTGGCCGCCGGGACGGCTCGGGGTGGCGCGCCCCGTGCGCGAGTAGCCATGTACAAGGCCTGTTGGTCCGGCTTCGGCTGCTCCAGTGCCACCGTGTTGAAAGCCATGGACGACGCTGTCCACGACGGCGTCGATGTCCTATCGCTTTCTATCGGTAGTTCGAAAGAAGATGTGGGTACCCTGCACGTCGTCGCTAATGGCATCTCCGTTGTCTACTCTGCTGGGAACGATGGACCCATCGCTCAGACGGTGGAGAACTCATCACCATGGCTAGTAACGGTCGCTGCAGCCACCATGGATCGCTCCTTCCCTGTGGCTATCACCTTGGGAAATAACGAAAAGTTTGTGGTATGCGTGTACAATTAATTCTTCATTCATGCTATATATACATGCAATTTATTTAATGATCGCTCCTTCCCTGTGTTAATATGATCAGTAACCTTCATCTGCCGACACTTGCAGGCACAATCCTTAGTTGTCCTGGATACTGCAAGTCAGTTCAGTGAGATACAGCAGTACACAGATGACGAGTAAGTGTAGTAGGAAATCAAATAACTAACTTCCAGAGGATTCAGTACGTTCATCTGAAGTATTCCCTCCGTTAGAAAATATAAGACACACACATATTTGATAAATTTATAATTTTTAATCAACCACTAAGCTGACATAATTTATGTTTAGTGCTATGTACAAGTGACATCATTAGATTCATATTTTTAAATTACTTTTATATTATATTATTTTCGTAGTTGTTGATGATATATTTTATATATATAAAAGAGAGTAATGATTAAAGTTTAACATGAGACTATTTTTCAACAGAAGGAGTAGTAAATTTTAGTGGAATCAGTCACATATGTAAAAATAAAACATCATATATAAAAATCTTTTCTTCTCTAACGACATGCAGCAGCTTGGTATATACGGTAGCTAGTATATAATCTAACTGTAAAAATTAAAATGACCTGCTGCTGCTGCTGCAGATGCAATCCCGATAATATGAACAGCACGGTGAAGGGGAAGATCGTCTTCTGCTACGTGGGGGGTCAATTCAACGAACAGTCGACGAGGTTATACATCGATGTCACCATGGCAGTGGCAGCCAGAGGAGGCAGAGGAGTCATCTTGCCGCGCTTCTACACTGAGTCAATTCTCCAAGACGACCCCCTCGTCACTGATTTGGATATTCCGTTTGTCCCTATCGACTATGAGATTGCCCAAAGGATTGACCAGTACATCAGGTAGGTAGCTTAATTCTTCTTATATATCAAGTCTTTATACCAGCATTAATTGTCCATAATTCAATTCAAAAGAGAAATTAAGAAACTATACATATATGGTTTATCATTAATCCTTTTCTTTTTTTTCAACGCAGGAATGGTGTAAACAGTTACATCCCAAGGGCGAAGATATCATTAACCCAAACAACAGTTGGAGGTGAAATTTCTGCCCCAAAAGTCGCAGTTTTCTCGTCGAGGGGGCCTAGTTCTATCTATCCTGGGGTTCTCAAGGTAAGACTGAAATTAGCTACAGTCTAGATAGTCATGATGAAGCTTCTTATGTTAATCGAGTTCCCGCCCTAAATATCTCTCAATCTCCTCTCCCTCTCGACTCCTTAATCTCCTCTCGTTCTTCGAGTCGCCAATGACCCCTTCTTTGCAGAATCACCAACTGGTGCTCCCTACTCTACCACTCACCCCCCACTCCTTCACCTACCTTGTGCACAAATGTTTGTTGGATATTGGATTCCTGTTGGTATGTTTAAGAAGTTTAGTAGTGCAAAATGTTTTTTTTTTTTGCAATTTTATGAACCTAAATGGTATTCGTGAACATGTTTAAGGACCAGTAGTGTCATTTTACATGACACGCAAAGCAGAAAATGAGAAAGCCTTGGTGATAATCACAGAGAGCATTCCACGTCTTAGGCACTGTTTAAGATGAGAAATCTGGATCAGAATGACAAGCACCATTTCAGTCAGAATCATGTTTTGAGCTTTGCAATTATTTCTAAAAGCAACTTTGTTTGTATGGGTGATTGCCTCAAGGATTATGTAAGGAGTGGTGACTTTTTCCTAAATGTCATCCGTTACACATGATGCAATATTTCATCTTGGATTCCCAAAACTCAAAATCAAATCAATTAAAAACACAAGGCTTGATTAAAAACCTATTAAATGCCATGGAAAAAATCTCATGATCGGTTAAGATACAGAAGAGCAAATATGCCTCTGATACTACTTAGAGGATCAAAACATGGCAACCAAGCCTATTGTAGATGGGGTGAATGGTAGAGGAAGAAAAAATAAATAAATTTTACAACATAAAAATTCACTTCAAAAGAAAAGACCAAAAAGAGAAGTCTTTCTTGTTGATCTATCATACTTTAAAAGACAAAATCAAATAAAATCGAGCTAAAACAATAAACCAAATAAAACTTGAACAATATAAGAGAGAGAGTAGCACACTTTTCTTCGCATGAAGATGCTCTTTATTGCATCGAAGTGTTTCAAAGTGCATCGAAAACACTCCTTTCTAATCTCATGACCTAAACTTTAAATGAAAGAGCAAAGAGTCTAAAATCCTATTTTTTTTCTCTTCACATATGTGTCTTACACAATCACTCTCCTACTCGAGTGTCTATATACTCATTACCTCTAAAACTAAGTAGGACTCCTAAATATGGCTCCTAATCATATGATTCCCTCACATTCCAAGTCTTTCTTCAATCTTCCTAAATTTGGACTCCCTCTAAATTTGACTTTGGACTCCTTATCCTACTAGGATTTCCTCACACATAGATTCCAATTTGTTTTTCAATTTTCCTAAATTTGGACTCCTTCCTGATTTGACTTCTTTTTCATATCTGAACACCTCCCGCGTATGCCATATATATGGAAACTTGGACTTCACGTGCACCGTTTTGTAGCCTGAGCGTCCTGCATAACATTCTTGACTGTCTGGACCCCATCCCAATTCCATCAGCTACCACGCTCCTTTGGCCTCAAGCAACACGTGCACATGAAGAATTAAGAAACCTTATTTCAAATACAAGTTCTTTCCATCTTGAGTTAAATTAGCACAGCAACAGCATATGTGGCGTACATGAACCATTATAAGATCATAAATATTAAAATCAACTTATATCAAGATCAAGGTCAATTGTTCATCACAACTTAATCATCAGTATGATTTACATGTTATTTTTGTGAGAAACATTAATTATTATTTTTAACAATCGTAGACTAGCTAGCTGATTCAAACAATGTTTTCACCTGTTTTCTCATTGGACAACATTGTGCTATCATAACATGGCATTCTCCCAAATTGGCAGCCCGACATTACCGCACCAGGGGTTTCGATTTTAGCCGCTGCTCAGATTCCTTATTACAAAGGTGTTTCCTACCATATCGATTCTGGAACATCTATGGCTTGTCCCCATGTATCTGGGATCATTGCCGTGCTCAAGTCCCTGCATCCTGGATGGTCACCTGCTGCCCTCAAATCCGCTATCATGACAACAGGTAATTAACTATCTTTTCTTTTTTTTCCTCAAAAAACGATCTTTTCTCCTGAGCGTGTATTAAATGGGGCGTGCACTCGCTGTGTTTGTGTGTGTGGGCACATGCATGGTAGTTTTGTGTGAGCGTGCACCTTTATTTATGTAATCAGAGAAAAAACGAATGGGCTTTAATTACTCGATCAATATTATTATTTGGTGTATAGAATTAATAACAGTAATCATTGCAATTTTTTTCATCGCAGCAACTTCCTATGACAACAACGGGATGCCGATACAAGCTAATGGAAGAGTTCAAAAGATTGCCGATCCTTTCGATTATGGAGCAGGGTTTGTTAATCCGATCATGGCAGCTGATCCAGGCCTTGTCTACGACATCACTGCATCCGATTACCTCAAGTTCTTCAACTGCATGGGGGGATTAGGCTCAGGGGACAACTGCACGACGGCGAGAGGATCGCTGTCTGACCTGAACCTCCCGTCCATCGCAATCCCTAACCTCAGGACGTTCCAGGCTGCGACACGCACCGTGACCAATGTCGGCCAGGTTAACGCGGTGTACAAGGCGTTTCTCCAGCCTCCCGCCGGTGTCGAGATGGCCGTCGAGCCGCCGGTGCTGGTGTTCAGCAAGGAGAGGAGGGTGCAGAGCTTCAGGGTGACCTTCAAGGCAACGCGGAAGGTGCAGGGGGACTACAGGTTTGGGAGCTTGGCGTGGCATGATGGTGGCAGCCACTGGGTTCGGATCCCCATCGCCGTTCGCATCGTGATTGAAGAGGTCTACTCCAAGATTTCCTAATTTGATATGCGGCCTCCATGTAATGCATGCTAGTTGATCAAAGATCGATTATTATTTGTATAAATAAAGGCGAATTCATATTCTTTATATGTGTTTCTGCAATCTAGCTGCATCTTATTCTAACTCCGGGGAGAAGTACTGCGTGTTAATTTGAAGTTACAGTTAAACACTATATGTAATCCTGTGTTAGATGCTTTGTTCTGAATAATGGAACATAAAGCCATCGTGAAAGCTTCATATTGATTAATTCCGAAGTTTACAATTATTAAATTTTGGAAAAATTGAAGAGTCCATGGTATTTCTATTGTATGTTTTGTAAAATTGTCATAGTAATACGATCCGCCTAATAACAGCCAGGTCTTTAACCCGGGAAATGAAAGGAGAGGACGAGATACAGGTCAATGCGAATCTATAGGGGTACGTTAGCAATTGATGTGTCCAATTGAATTAGGTAAGCCCATGTACATAAAGAGCAGGAAAATCCGAGGAAGATCTTGACTCCCTTCATAAGACGTTCTATTTATCACCATAAATATACGCGTAATTTTAATTCAATGCACCTACATGTATGATCAGATTAATTACCGAGTTTTATTTGGACTCCTGTTTAATTTAATCTAGGCTGTTAAAATTCTAATGAGATATGGAGGCAAATTATCATGGGCTTGGCTTCACGCATAGTAGATTGGTTTTTAATAAGTGGCCCACGGCATTAATTAAGTGCTTATCAGATTAACGGCTGTTATGGTGCGATCCATATAATGAACGATTGGATCCTTTTCATTAACGTGAAAGCTCACAGAAAGTGTACAAAAAGTATAGATATAGAGGTATAGATAGATAGATGTAGGATACCACGTGAAATCAAATAATATATGGGTTGGATGATGGAGTATTATCGGTTCATGACTGTATTCATCAGGAGTAAAATTTTAGTATGCACGTCTTTACGCAAACACCAATACTATGTCTTGGTATGAAGTTACAGGGTTAATAGATTTATTCACAATCCCTGTGTACTAGTTTATATTGCGAATCTCCATCATATCTATTACACATCTGCAGCCTAAAGGACTCTATGGAATAGAGGCCAAGGTTGAAGTATAAATCATTCCCTGCTCATCATCATCAGCTTAATTTTACTTTTGGGTGATCGAATTAGCTAGTGTATGAAACTTAATAATTGTACCTTATCAAACAAAATTTATAACTTTAATTTGCTATTATCTCGTAGGTATCACGCCCGAGTCATCAAGCTTCGCTGATGATGGATATGGCCCCCCTCCATCTAAATGGAAAGGAATTTGCCAAGTCGGCCCGTCATTCGAGGCAACAAGTTGCAACCGGAAGCTCATCGGTGCATGGTGGTATATCGATGATGATATTCGAAGCAGTATGAGCAAGAGAAGGTACTATCTCCTGGAGATGTTGAAGGCCACGGCACACACACAGCCTTGACGGCCGGTGGAAATATCGTCCACAACGCTAGTGTTCTTGGGCTAGCCCCCAGGACAGTTCGGGGCGGTGCACCCCGTGCGCGATTGGCCATGTACAAGGTTTGTTGGTCCGGCACTGGCTACTCCAATGCTGACCAATTGAAAGCCATGGATGATGCCGTCTAAGGTTTTCATTATCGAAAACCAGAATTTATCGGAGGTCAGAGATAAATATGATAAACCGGATATATTGGAAATAGCGGGTCAAATTAAAAAAAATTAATTTTTAAAATTTTTTTGCAGTATTTCACTTGAAAGTATCCCTAATCCATTAAACATCATAGATTGCATAGAAAACCACAAGAATAAAACAATATATAAGCACGTTAGATGGGTTCAACACCAAACATAATTAATTTATCGCAAAGTCCCATAATATACAACAGTCCATTGGGTAGCACAGTACATTCTATTTGATAGCAAATTAATAGCAATCTTAAATATTATATTATAAAATATAGGAGTGCACTTGGCGACAACACATCCACACCAAAACAAGCACAAATGAAGCCTGCCACATCCACATCTTTTCCTTAGAGCCTTACACCACTACAAATACAAATATTTGCATAGGGAGTGTTCAAACTTTAGTCATGAAATCAAATTACAATAACAATTCAATGCTTTTATGAGCTAGAGGAAAGGGTCAACTAACCTTTTATAATTGGTAGATGCTCTTAGTGAGAGGCGGCTTCCTTTTCCTTGCTGATCTTGGCCGTATAGGGGTCAGTTCCCCAAGCTTAGCACCTACAATGTCAAATATAAGTCTACTTGCACATGTATGCATTTTTGAATCACATTTGTAGTTGAGTTTAGTCACCTGAACCACCTGTTACACCTCCACTAGCTCTAGTACTACCACTTCCATCACCGCCAACATCATCATCACCTTTGCCAAAAATCAGATTTGCAAGAACAGAAATTACATTATGTTGACAACAAAACTAAATTGGCAAAATTGATTGAAACTCACCATCAACTTCATCATTTGAGCTGCTGTCCCCTGACTTGGCATAAATTGGGCTGCCTTATTCTTGTGAAGAGTCTGATTCATAGTCATCTGCATACTTCTTCCTCTTCGTCCAATTGCATCTTGCCTTTCTTTTTACTGCCTTTTTTTTTTCCAAAGCAAAGTTTCCTCTTAAATGCAGCAACCTCTTCTGCGTCCATTTGTAAAGATTCAATCACAAAGCTGCTAGATGTGCACCAATCTTCTTCACTATCATCATATTCGTCAAGAGTCGGTGTAGACTCACTCATAGAATTGCCCAACCACTCTATGATTGGGTTGCTTTCATCATAAAGAGCAACATCCATCATCAAGCTACACGGATTACAATCTCTTTCTTGAAGGCTTTGAAAGTCAGCTTCAAATTGTTGGATGTATAACTTTAGATTATAATGCACATACACCAACTTATGCAGTTTGTCATAGCCTAACCGATTTTTTACTTTTATATGAACTAAAGCAAATGTACTCTCCAATTTCTCTCACACCCACTAGATGATGTGCATTGCGAGACAATGCGTCTTGCAAGCTTTTGTAATTTTGAACACTGTCCTCCATAAGAACCACACCAATCAGCTACAGTTGATCAAAAAAAGTAAACTTGCAACAGCAGCATACAAAATGAAATAAACTTGTAATAGTGCAAGAAAAGAGTAATACCTAGGCTGGTTTGAATTAAAAAAGTTAACTTGTAACAGTAGCATAAAAATGAAGTAATCTTGCTAATGGAGTGCCTGTAAACTTGTAAATTTGCAATAGCAGCATACAAAGTATACTTATCATGGATATGTTAGTGTTATACATGTAATCTTGTGGTTTGCTAGTGCAGTAAGGAACAACTCCTAACTGTGCTTGTTTGAATTAAAGAGTAATACCTAGGTTGGTTTTGTCATTATGTGCTAACCACCGAGCTTCTGGATCTTCGAATAACTGTCTCTCTTCAATGAATCGAGAAAATTGATCAATTGCAGCTTATGCTTCCGAAGTTGAGCTTGCAAGCTTCTTAATTGCCAATGTAACAACCAATTGGGAACTTGATTTTTTTTGCAAGATTTGGCCTATATAGTTCTTGAGGATCAAGTGCAGCAGCTACAAAGTCAAAGAAATTGGCAATATTAGGAACAGATGAATTGAAAGCAATATTAGAAACTGAAGCCATTTTTTCAACAATATTTGCTTAACATTACGTGGCACATTAGAAACATTCACTAATGCTACTTCTTTCAACAATATTTGCTTAACATTAGATGGCACATTGGAACATGGCTTCACATTACCTTGTAATCCACACAAATGCTCCCTTGGACAGGTCTTTCCTCCGCTTGCCTAGCCTACAACACAGTAACCACACTTGAAGCCATTTTTTTCCATGTGGTGTCCCATGGCTCCATGTGTTCTCTATTGCTCCTTTTAATTCTATCCGTCTTCCTAAAAAAAGTGAGATCATTGTTACAACAAAATGACTCAAATAAAGGAAACTCGAAACAAAAATAAGTTAGGTATTTTGTTACACAAACAAACCTTCTTTAGGAACCACATATTTCTTAGATGGCACGCCGGCCGCACTCGATGACCCACCGGCCGCACTAGATGACCTGCCACTGCTGGCAGCTATGCTCTTCCCTTTGCTCTTGCCGCTGCCATGGCACTCCATCTCTGGCAGCTATGATTAAAACATGCTGGATGAAAATTCCTAGAATGAATTCCTGTTGATACAAAAGAAAAGAAAATGCCATAAGTAAATTTTATTGGTTTCCTAGTGAAAAATTTTATAGGCTTGCACAGCATAAGAAGAGAGACAAATAACAAAGTACTAATTTAAATGTTATGTTTAATATCGATAAAGTAGGTACAAAAGAGAAGGGAGTGAACCTTCTTGAAGGTCTTTGGACAACCTGCTGAAGTGCCAACAGCTGCATTCAATCATACACGAATTAGCTCAAAACACTGATCAAATAATGTGAAATATTTTTCCATTTCTATTTCATTAGAAAGCAGAGGCAATAGGCAACTACTAGTTCCAAGATCGTGATATAAAAATACATGGCACTCAAACATAATGCCCAAAGTCCCATCTTAACCCTTAAAATATACACACAACAATTCTAGGAGTTAAACCGAGCTCTTCACAGCATCCAATTCCTCAAACCATGAGCAGAATATCCAGATTGCAGAAGGAATCTGGATGGATTAACATACACACGGATTACTACTACGAGAGGCATCGAACAGTGAAAAACAAACAATACTTCAAACCCAAACAACCCCTCCTCAGCAAGGCACAAACTGCTTGTAAACCATGATAAGTTCGCAACAATAATAAGAAATACACACAATGTTGGATCAAAATGAACACTGGAGGCGGAGGCTCAGGGATCGGCACGCTGCTCTACACGTCACTGGAGCAACTCTCAGGGGACCGGAACTATGGCATGGCGGTGGATATATGGGCGCTCGGCTACATCATGGGCGAGCTTCTAACCGGCGTGCCGCTGTTCGAGGACTATGACACCGATGAGGAGGACCTGCTCGCCGAGGTGCTTGACCGCCTCGGCTCCACGGGAGCCTGCAAGCTGTTCCTCAGAGCTCGATGCCGCCCGCTGCCGCGTAGCCGAGTTAGAGGAGCGGCTCAGGCAGGCGGCGGCCAAGAGCCAAGCGTGGTGCAGCCTGGCATGCAGGTATGCAGCAATGAGGCCGTTGCTGTGGCCCTGCGCGCCACGCTCGACCACCTCCTCCTGCACGCCAGCGGTGTCGCCCCAGGCAGTAGAGGGGTCTGGCGAGTCCGACCCAGATGCCGCTGTCGTCGATGACGACGAGGGCTCAGGGCAGGGTCGCGGCACGGCCGTGAATCCAATGAATCGGACCGTGGATTTAAGTTCGAGGGCTCAGAGGTGCAAGCGGCGACGGCTATGGTGGCATGCCGGTGGTTATGGTGGCTGGGTGTGGGAAAGGGGAATTTGGGGAACGATTAAGGGTTTTCATGGCCCGGGAGGCTTCTTGACGCAGTTGGCCGAGTGTGTGGTCTTTTGGGCTGGCGGCGCCAGAAAGGCCGAAAATTTTGGCCGAAACAGAATTTTATCGAGCCCTAGCGATAACACTGAAAAATAGGAAATTTCCCTTTTTTTCAGTTGAAAAAGGAAACACCGATGCTGTCCACGACGTATTATCGCCTTCTCTTGGTAGTCTGGTTGAAGATCAGGCACCTTGCATATCTTTGCCAATGGCATCCCAGTTGTGTACTCTGCTGGAAACCATGGACCCACCGCTCAGACGGTGGAGAACTCATCGCCATGGCTGCTAACAGTTGCCGCAGCAACCATGGATCGGTCCTTCCCTGTGGTTGTCACCTTGGGAAATAACGAAAAGTTCTTGGTACGGCATGTACTATAACTTACCCGTCCCTGTTTGCAATTAATTTAGTAATTCATTTATGCTATATCCATCAGCAATTTTATTTATCGCTCCTGTGTTAATATGATCAGTAACCTTCATCTGCCGACATTTGCAGGCACAATCGTTTGTTGTCCTGGATACTGCAAGTCAGTTCAGTGAGTTCAACTGTACATAAACCACGAGTAAGTGCACTAGAAAATCAAAAACTCCCATCGTTAACATGTTTTAATTTTGCCCTGTCAAAGTAATTTAATTTTGACCAAGTTTATAGAAGAATAATTAGTATCTAAAATAACAAATAAATATACTATCAAGACACATTTTATGATAAATTTTAAAGAAACGACTTTGTTGTGTATAATATGGTGCATTTTTCTATAAACTCAAAGTTAAGGTTAAAGAAGTTTAACTTTTGACAAAAACAAAATACCTTACCATATGAATGAAGGGAGTAATTAACCACAGGATTCCCACCCGAAATGTATGCTATTGCTACTGCACTAACATCTCTGGAACCATGCATCGTGTGATCATGCATGCTAGATAAAAAAAAACATACTCATCTGAAGTATAGATTTATCAACAAAAAAAACTTTAATGTAGCCATATTTTGAATCTTATTTTATAAATGTATATTATGAAACATCATAAATAAAAAGTCTTTTTTCTCTATGTGGCATCATTAATGGACATAGTCTCCAAATACACATGTTCCATCATTAATTTTTCTAACTATACGTTTATAAAAAAATCAAAATATGACTACATAAAAGTATTTTTTGTGAAAAATCTATTAATATTATTTTTACATATCGAATCCTAATATTTTTAATATTAATGAAAATTTAATATTTCAAGGATGCAATTAATGAGAGTGTGCATTCTAGGTTGTCATTAGAAGGATATAACTCTACTAAGTGGGTATTTTGATGAAGCTCCTACCTTAACTAGAAAATCTAGCTGTTGATTAGATGGATCATAGCATCATGGTCTTAGATCGTATTAAGAGTTAGAGTAAAAATAAAACATGTCATAGGAGGTACCGGGGACTCATTAGATCTCTACTTTTTCTAAAATTCTGAATTAATAAATATAGAGTCGTATATACTAATCTTCGACACTTCGGAAATAAATTAGGAATTAACAAATATGAAGTTGTATCTATCTTGGCCCTTAAATTTGGCGTTTTATTAATCTGTGTCTAAAATTTGAAATAATTAGCAGTCTGTGGGTGCCATGGGCCCCGGGTACCTCATGACAAGCATATGGGCCACTCGGATAGAGGATGGGCCTAACCTTGTAATTAGAGATATGGCTAGATTCGGCAGACTTCGCCTTGTATAGAAAGGAATATACAGTCCTAGTCGGGTGCGTTATATCTCTAAGGGGAGATCTCCTAGTCGTAATCCGATGGGGACTCCTACATTGTAACTGCCTCCCCCAGTATGATAAGGGGAGGCATGGGCGCCCGCATGAAAGGGCACACCAAGTTCATCAGAACCAACACCGTATATCCTCAAAGGAAACATATAAACTGAGCGTAGTATTACCTCACATTGAGGGCCTGAACCAGTATAAAATCTCTCTGTGTTCCTTTGCAATCCACCGAGTTTACATCCGCCCGACTAGCCCCATATATTTATTGCCGGTGTAGAAAAACATCGACAGTTGGCGCGCCAGGTTACAGGGGCTTCGGCGCGATCTACATCTACAAGCTCGATGGATCGCAACAACCGGAGTCGACGGCGGCAAATTCTCTCCCCCGAAGATACCATCTCATCGGAAGCCTCGACTTCGCCGCCGACATGTCGGCAATCTCACTTGGCCGACACGGACCCGATCCAACCGGCCGAGGAACCAGCCGGACTCCGCGCTAGTCAGCCCACACGACGCTGTGGCAATCTTCGACGACATGCTGCGGCGATCTCCTAACGCCCAAGCCCAGGGACAACTCTTCCTTTCAGTGTTCGACTCGGACTCGTTTTTCGAGGCCGCGCCGAGATCGGGCCAGAAGGTGAAGAGATCGTCAATTTTCCCCGTTCGGAACTCGGAGAACGCCGCGGATATCTACAATCTACATCCGACAGCGGCAAACCCGACCCCCTGGAGTTCGAACTCGGATACGGCCCCGAGCCGCTCGAGATCGATCTAGGGAGTCGGAGTTACACTCATCCCCATCAACCCATCCGACTTCGACTCGAAGTCGGACTCCGACTTCCAGTCGGACTACGACCTAAGCGGACAGCAGCTCGGCAAGCTTCTCTCCGCCACGAGAATCTTCATGGCATCCAAAGGCTCTACTCCTACTCAGGAATCACGCCGACTACGCGAACAGCAAGAGGAGGAGGTCCGCCGACTGCGAGAACAACAAGAGGAAGAAGCAAAGACACCTGCGCGCCCGCAACGACGATCTGCGCAGGAGCCGGGCGGACTGCACCAACAAGTCCTCCAAACCCGAGTCGGCGACCACGACGTCTTCGTCACACAGCCCAACAGAAGATCGTGGCGCTGCAACTCTACTGATACACTCCAGTTCGGACGCTGATCACCAGGCCACCCCGAGATCGCAAGGATAAAAGCCATGCTTACAGCTGTTGCATGTCAACAACACCCACAGTCGGGTTGATCCTTATACGACCAACCGGTCGATTCCCAACGCAGTTCCATCGCTTCAAAGAGCGCGAGCGCCGGCTCTAGGCGGCAGCACTCGGAGTCACACCAAACGTCACTCGGCAACCCAATGACGACCGGCGGCTCCGAGGGCCAACCACGGGCGTGACCTTCAAGCAAAAAACGTCAGCGCTTGGCACGCGAACGAGAGGAGGATGAGCACGCCAACTGGAAGACGAGAACGGCGCTTTGGCCTCCACCCACGGCGTCTTGCCGCCGTATTCGGAGTCCGGAGCCCTCATGAGCGATGAAGGCATACCAGCCTTCACCCAGCGCTACAAACAGGTCGACTGGCCTCGTGTTTTCAAGCCTACACATCGAGAATACACGGCAAGAAACTTGATCCCAGTCCTGGCTCAAGCATACACTCTGGCAATCCAAGCTGCCGGAGGTGATCAAAAGTCATGGCTAACTACTCCTTGTTGCTCTAGCCGACTCAGCGAGGACATGGCTAACAGGACTTCCCAAGCATCAATGGCTCTTGGGTAAGAACTCCGGGAACGTTTCATCACCAACTCCAGGGAACAATACGGACGGCCATCCTTCCGAGTACGACTATATCAGTTGCGGTCAAAGGAAGAACGAGTCTCTTCGTGACTTCATCAAGAGGTTTTTCTGAGAAGAGGAACTCAATCCCGAAGATCAAGGACGAGGTCGTCATCCCGCCTTTCGACCAAGGAGTCAAAGAATCTCGTTTATCGATAAATTCACGCGGAAGCCTCCCAACTCTGTCAAGGCCCTATTCGACATGGCAACCAAGTATGCGCTCAGCCCACGCTGTTGCTGAGGCTCTCGAAGACAAAAAGGCATCCTGACAGAAGAAGCGGAGGGCCACAAACGACACGGTCCCGACTAAAGCCGGGATCACAATCGCAAGTCGGACGGCCTTCATTGTGGCAGTCAGTCACAACCGTCTTCGACCTTCAACAACTGAGGATTATAAGAACAACAAGTGACATGCTCGGGGGCTCACAGCTCAAACCGCAAGATGGCATCCCATCCGAATACCGAACAGCCTAAGTCGGCTTCCTGATAAATATTCCTTCACTCGGCTTTAACCACATGCCGCAGCCGCTTACACCTAATAGGTGCACAAGCTGCACTCTCTCTGTTTTGCTCTTAAATATTGAAAAGTACTCGAGTAGCATAATCTCGATCGTGAAACTTTCTCCATGTAAGATGAACTCAAGTCACCCAAAACGCGTGTCCCGGAAAGAGCATGAGCCAACTCTCGACGCTAGGGGCGTTAGACTAGTTCGGGCGAGTGCTTAAACGTAAGGGGTAACTACTCAGGAAATTAATATCAAAGAGGGAGAACACGTATTTACATATAATCTCATGCACGCGTCACACCTGAGGAGGCAAGCAAGATCTGCGTTATACCACTCAGCTTATGGGCAACCAGTTTTGCATCCAGAACGTAAGTCGAAAAGGCTTTGAATAAGGATTTCTCTGGCTGATTTGCGGTTACCAACACAAAACTCATCCGCACATGCGATGGATGATACTTCTATATAGCTATGCTTGGATTAGGTCGGCTCAAGGCCGGCTTATTTGGTATCCCCCCCCGCAGCCACCAAGAATGAGTTCCTACAGTAGAATGCTCCATGTGGGCTGCCCGCAGGCTGATTGAAATTAATAGGCGCTGTGCTACAACAGGAGCCGATGAGGTAAACAGATATGCTTCATGAGAGCCCTTATTGCGCTAAACATCATATGTTTGGTTATCTGATTTTATCCACCAGGTCGGAGGATATATCCTTAGATCATAGCTGTTGAGAAATTGGGATGGCAGGTAATCTTTCTCGGGTACACCCTGACAAGCCGTGGATTTATTTTCATAAAGTGGGTACTCGGCCTACTATGCCGTGGCCATGCAGTTTGCCATGAGCATCATTATTCCACTGACATGCATGTGGAAGAGTCTAACTTTCGAGTAGTGCACTACTCGGGAGACGACTTAAATTCTCATTCGCTGACATGATGCGGAGGCGCTCTAACTTTCGAGTAGTATACTACTCGGGAAAGACTATAAACATTCTTCCAGCTGACAGTTTGAAAGAGTCTAACTTCCCGAAAGGACGCGCTCGGGAAAAGACTATTAAACACTTTTTCCAGCTGACATGAAGTGACGAGTCTATTTTCCCGAGTAGTTATACTACTTGGGAAAGACTATAAATAATCATCCGGCTTGACATGATGCCGACGAGTCTATTTTCGAGTAGTGTCACTACTCGGAACAGACTATAAACACCGCCCTTTCCAGAATGACATGATGCCTGAAGAGTCCCATCATAGAGTAGCATCTTACTCGCAAGACTAATAAACACAGAACATTCCGCCTGACATGAGTCAAAGAGTCCTATATACGAGTAAGTCCCTCCGGCAAGTATAAATCATATTCCGGTTGACATGAATACCCGAAGATCCTCATATCCAGTAGATACTACTCGGGAAAGTACAAAGGTTAAAGATCTTTGACTTTTTTTATTGTCTTCACATTAGCAGCAAAGTCGGGGGCTACACCTAATAGGTACGCCTATTCGGCGCACATATTCCTACATTTAATGGGCCCTTCATAGCCTCCTTGCCAGCTGACATGAAGCCAGGACTTGGGAGAAGAAGCACTCGCAAGAGTACTCGGGAAGCAATGGCACTCGAGAATACTTCCCCATGGAGGATAGCACTCGCATTAGCTGTGACTCAACTATGAAGGTCTCGGGGGCTACTGTGGGTGCCATGGGCCCGGGTACCTCATGACAAGCCATATGGGCCACTCGATAAGAGGATGGGTCTATGCCTTGTAATTAAGATATGGCTAGATTGGCCGACTTCCCTTGTATAGAAAAGGATATACATCCTAGTCGGGTGCGTTATATCTCTAAGGGAGATCTCCTAGTCGTAATCCGATGGGGATCCTACATTGAACCCTTCCCCAGTATATAAGGGAGGCAGGGCGCCCCATGACAGGTTGAGTTGTTCACCAGAACAGCACCATAATCCTCAAAGGAATAACATTAAACCTGGACGTGGGTAATTACCTCACTCGAGAGGCTGAACACAGTAAAATCTCCCTGTGTTCCTTTGCAATCATCAAGTTTCCATCCGCCGAGTACCTCATATGATTTATTGCCGGTGTAAAATATCGAACAGTCTTATAGTCATAACTCGCTAAGTTTGAAAAGTAACCAACATATTTTAGCATAAATTTTTATATCGGTAAAATAACAACAATAGCCTTGGAATTCACGGGTTGGTAACTAGTATAATAGTTCTTGATGCCCAATTTCCT